>CAUYUJ010015425.1:292194-305103 GCA_963575745.1 Prorocentrum cordatum
CTACTAGTACTACTACTACTACTACTACTACTACTACTACTACTACTATTAGTACTACTACTACTATTACTATTACTACTACTACTACTACTTCTACTACTACTACTACTACTACTACTACTACTACTACTACGACTACTACGACTACTACTACTACTACTACGACTACTACTACTACTACTACTACTACTAACTACTACTACTACTACTACTACTACTACTACTACTACTACTACTACTACTACTACTACCGACTACGACTACTACTACTACTACTACTACTACTACTACTACTACTACTACTACTACTACTACTACTACTACTACTACTACTACTACTACTACTACTACTACTACTACTACTTACTACGACTATTACTACTACCACTGTTTTTGCGACTACTACCATTACTGCTACTATTGCTACTACTAACACTGCTGCTATTACGACTACTACTACTACTACTACTACTACCACTACTACTACTACTACTACTACTACTACTACTACTACTACTACTACTACTACTACTACTACTACTACTGCTACTGCTGCTACTACTACTACTACTAGACTACTACTACGACTACTACTACTACTACTACTACTACGACGACTACTACTACTACTACTACTACTACTACTACTACTACTACTACTACTACTACTACTACTACTACTACTACTACTACTACTACTACTACTACTACTACTACTACTACTACTACTACTACTACTACTACTACTACTACTACTACTACTACTACTACTACTACTACTATCCTTATTCCTTATTAGAATATACTCCTACTCCCCCCTCAGGCCGGCCATTAGGGGCCGCATCCGGGGGGTCCCATCCTAACCTTTAAAAAACAATACAAAATCAACATGTTTTTTATTTTTTCCTCTCGACATGGACGTCTTGTCGTCCACGGCGATAATCCATTGCAAAAAATACCACAAAGAGCACACGCGCGCGTTCATGTCAGAATCCTACCGAACACCCTGTGTTTGCAAGCATTTCAACATAAAAACATCAAAAACCCAATGCTTTTTCACAAAAAATGTACAAATTTCCCGCCCGGGCTCTCTTGCTGAAATCATAGGAAAACCATAGGAATCTGAAGAATTCGGTCAAATCCAGCGATTTCACGTCATCGCGCGGTGCACTCGCGATGCTCTGTCATGCACCCAGGCCGCGAATCCTGTGCAAAAAATACCACAAAGAGCACACTCGCGCGTTCATGTCAGAATCCTACCGAACACCGTGTGTTTGCAAGCATTTCAACATAAAAACATCAAAAACCCAATGCTTTTTCACAAAAATGCTTTGGGGTGTCCTGTCAGACCGTCGGGCTTCCTCCGGCCACCTCTGGCTTCCTGCGGTGTACCGGGCCATTCTCGACTCGTCTGGCAATGCGTGCGCGGCATTCAACACGCGCTCGCCAGTTCCCGTCGGCAACCGCCATCGCGGCCGCATCAGCTGTACCAAACCGGCTGGCCGGTGTGACTTCGGCCCCCAGTTGTGCCAGCTTTGCTTCTTATGTTGTGGGAGGGCGGGTGGGACTGGGCATGCCATGCTTGACTCGCTCGAGCTGGCTAGCTTGACTCCTACTCCTACTCCTACTCCTACTCCTACCTCCTCCTCCTCCTCCTACTACTACTCTACTACTACTACTACTACTACTACTACTACTACTACTACTACTACTACTACTACTACTACTACTACTACTACTACTACTACTACTACTACTACTACTACTACTACTACTACTACTACTACTACTACTACTACTACTACTACTACTACTACTACTACTACTACTACTACTACTACTACTACTACTACTACTACTACTACTACTACTACTACTACTACTACTACTACTACTACTACTACTACTACTACTACTACTACTACTACTACTACTACCACCACCACCACCACTACTACGGATAATACGGCTACGGATAATACTAAGACTGAGGACACGATTGCGAATACGAAGAGGAGGGGCAGAGGATAGGAGGAGGAGGAGGAGGAGGAGGGGAAGAGGACGAGGAGGACGAGGAGGAGGAGGATGACAAGGATGAAGATGAGGAGCAGAACGACGATACCGAGGACGAGGAGGAGCTGGAGGAGAAGACGGAGGAGAAACATGAAGAAGGAGGAGGAGGAGGAGGATGAGGCGGAAGAGGATGACGACGAGGACGAGGACACGGACTGTGGCAGCCATCTCGGGGTCATTTGGGGTTGTCTCGGGGCCCTATTCAGGCGGAATCCGGGGGGTCTCGGGGCCCTCTTGGGACTCTTTTGGGGGGTCTTGTGGCCCTCTTGGGGCTGTCTTTAGAGCCTTGGAGGGCCTCTTGGGGTCATCTAGAGGCCATCGATCAATGGAGGGCGGGGGGGGGCGATTTGGGTCCCCCTCTTGGGCCCTCACAATCGCCTCTTGAGGCGCTCTTGGAGCGCTCTTGTGCAGATTTGGGGCGCTCTTGGGGCCGTCTTGGGGGCCTCTTGGGCTCCTCTTGGGTCATGCTGGGGTCATCTTGAGGCTTCCAAGGCGTACGTACTGGAAGCGGGAATGCAATTATCATTGATTTCTGCTGATTCTTTAAATCTTTTGGCCTCTTGGGGGGTTCCCGAGAGGGCTCCGAGGACATTTGGAGCCTCTGGGAGGCATGTCGGAAGCTATCTTGAACCCTCTTCGGCTATGTTGAGATAGGAGGCCAGATTGGAGCATCGGACGCCTACTTCGAGCCATTTTGGGCTACCTTGGACGCTCCAGCCCCTCGCGACCCCCAACAGAATTTGCCTGCCGACGTACCCAACCATATGCAGTTGTGAGTGCCGCAGTTGTGGGTATCGCCTTCGGTGGAGCTCCCCATGGGCAACGAAACGCTGTACTGTGGGTCGGGGGAGACGCATGTGGACACCGCCACTGGGGCCTTAGGCGGAGCTCCCTATGGGGCCACGAAGCGCTGTGCTAGGTGGGGGAGGCGCATGTGGACACCGCCACTGGGGCCTTAGGTGGAGCTCCTATGGGGCCACGAAGCTGGCGCCTTAGGTGGAGCTCTCTATGGGGCCACGAAGCATTGTGCTGGGTGGGGGAGGCGCATGTGGACACCGCCACTCGGGCCTTAGGTGGAGCACCCTATGGGATGTCGAAGCGCTGTGCTGGGTGTGGGAGACGCATGAGGACACCGCCACAGGGGCCCAAGGTGGAGCTCCTTATGGGGCCACGAAACGCTGCGCTGGGTGTGGGAGACGCATGAGGACACCGCCACAGGGGCCTTACGTAGGTGGAGCTCCTTATGGGGGCACGAAGCGCTGTGCTGGGTGGGGAGACGCATGTCGACACCGCCACAGGGGCCTCATGTGGAGCTCCTTATGGGGCCACGAAACGTTGTGATGGGTGGGGGGAACAGATGCGGACACCGCCGCTGGGGCTTTAGGTTGAGCTCTCAATGGGGCTACAAGGCGTTGTGTTGGGCAGGGGCGACGAATGTGGACACCGCCACTAGGGCCTCAACAGGAGCTCCTATGGGGCCACGAAGCGCTGTGCTGGGTGGGGCAGACGCATGTGGACACCGCCACTGGGGCCTTAGGTGGAGCTCCCTATGGCCCTCCGGGGCCACGAAGCGCTGTGCTGGATGGGGGAGACGCACGTGGACACCATCACTGGGGCCTTAGGTGGAGCTCCCTATGGGGCCACGAAGCGCTGTGCTGGGTGGGGGAGACAGTTGTGGACACCGCCACTGGGGCCTTAGGTGGAGCTCCCTATGGGGCCAGGAAGCGTTGTAATGGGTGTGGGAAACAGATGCGGACACCGCCGCTGGGGCTTTAGGTTGAGCTCCCAATGGGGCCACGAAGCGCTGTGCTGGGCGGGGGATACGCATATGGACACCGCTACAGGGGCCTTGTGTGGAGCTCCCCATGGGGCCACGAAGCGCTGTGCTGGGTGTGGGAGACGCATGTGGACACCGCCACCGGGGCCTTGAGCTCCGTATGGGGTCACGAAACACACCGCTGTGTGCAGAGGGCAGAGTCACGGGTACGAGGAGGAAGGAGGGGAGAGGAGAGGAGTTGGGACGCGGGGCGCTGTCACTTCCAAAACGAGGACCCAACACCACAAGCTGGTTGGGAAACAACCTCAGGGATGGGGAGGGGGGAGGCTACCCCTCCACAAAGGGAAGAGGAGTTGTGGAAGAGGACAGGCAAAACTCGTTAGACCACCTACGCCCAGAAGGCTGGTGGGATCTTCGTTACTTTTTTGTTTCCCCAGCGCGGAGGCCAAGACATCGTGATCGCAGCAGCGGCACAGGGGGCGGCGTGTGAGGAGGCGCAATTCCGGGCCAACCTCGGGGGAGGCCCCTTCTGATCGGCATCCGTGTGCCCAACCGGCTCGCTCTCACTGTGTGGCACGGGCGACAAGTGCACATATCCTTTTGGACAGGGGAAGAGAAAACGTAAGGATGGTGATGATGATGATGATGATGATGATGATGATGATGATGATGATGATGATGATGATGATGATGATGATGATGATGATGATGATGAGGAGGAGGAGGAGGAGGAGGAGGAGAAGGAGGAGGCGGAGGAGACGGAGGATGAGCATGAGGAGGAGGACCAATCTAACCCCAATATTCAACAACGATGTTGGAATACACCCTCCTTCCAAGCTCCCTGTTCGTCGGCCCCTACAAGGTTTCACTTCCACTGAGGGAAGTGCCCCGTTGGGGGACAACCGTGTGAAAATCCTGCGGCGTGTCAGAACACCATTCTCAGGAGTTCAACGCTACGACTCTACCCGACTGCTGCGTCCTGACGGCCCGGAATCGCGCCAGAACACCATTCCTGGGATTTCAACATCGCGAATCAACGTACTTGTTGCGTCCTGACAATGCAGAACCGTTCCAAAACATCATGTTTGGTACGCCGTCCATCAGGATCAGTGAAACTCAAGTCGAATGTGCGCGGCGCTCAGGCGAGAGCTGCATTTTGAAAAGGAGCCGCCCTCAATCCGTGAAGCTCTTGTAAGTAAAAAACGAGTGTGCGCGGCGCTAAGGCGAGAGCCCGATTTTTTACAGCACTCGCCCTCAATCCATGCAGTTCGTACACATTTCTAAAGCGAACGTGCGTGGCCTAAGGCGAGAGCAACATTTTGAAAACCACTCGCCCTGAATCCGTGAAGCTCTTACAGTTCTACAAACGGCTTTGCGCGGTACGAATATGGGAGCCACATTTTGGGAGCGACCCGCCCTCCATCTGTGAAATTTTTGCCCGTTTGAAAGCTTCAGGCTCATAAGTGGTGAGGGAGTATCAGGCGAAACGCCCGGCCCGTCCTTCCGACTGGCCGCGTGTATGTTATTCGCAAGGGAAAGGGATGGAGCAGGAGGAGAAGGAGGAGGATTAGGAGGAGGAGGAGGGAGGAGGAGGGAGACTGGAGGGCCAGAGAGGATCCCCCATGCGTTTGGGCACCTAGCTAGCCACGGCCGAATCCGCCCAATTTTCATACATGTGACTTGGCACACTGAGACCAACTCTAGAGGCATACAGCGTCAAATTAGCGAAAATACCACCATAACGCTATCCCGAGTATTCTATCGAAGTGAAGACCGCGCCCGACCCATGATACACTTTCACCATTTTGCGCCGAGCGCTCATGTCCCTCAACTTCCCCGCCCACGGGAAAACGATCCCGTAGACGATGATAGAATTCTGCGAAACAAGCGTGATATGTAAAGAGCGTGTGTACCGCAAGTGTGAATATCTTCTTCGGTAGCGATCCCAAAGGGGCCACGAAACGCATGAGGGCTGTGCCCGGGCCTTCGGTGGAGCTCCCTGTGTGGCCACGAAACGTGTGAGGGGTGTGCCGACATTGGTGCTGTGGGCGCATTGGAACGCAGCCACTGGGGCCTTCGGTTGAGCTCCCTGTGGGGCCACGAAACGTGTGATGGGGTGTGCCGAAATGAGTGCGGTGGGAGCATGCGAACGCAGCCACTGGGGCCTTCGGTGGGGCTCCCTGTGGGGCCACGAAACGTGTGAGAGGTGTGCCGAAATGGGTGCGGTGGGCGCATGCGAACGCAGCCATTGTGGCCTTCGGTGGGGCTCCCTGTGGGGCCACGAAACGTGTGAGGGGTGTGCCGAAATGGGTGCGGTGGGCGCATGCGAACGCAGCCACTGGGGCCTTCGTTGGGGCTCCCTGTGGGGCCACGAAACGTGTGAGGGGTGTGCCGAAATGGCTGCGGTGGGCGCACGCGAACGCAGCCACTGGGGCCCTCGGTGGAGGTTCCTATGGGGCCACGAAACGTGTGAGGCGTGTACCGAAATGGGTGCGGTGGGCGCATGCGAACGCAGCCGTTGTGGCCCTCGGTGGAGCTCCCCGTGGGGCCACGAAACGTGTGAGGAGTGTACCGAAATGGGCGCGGTGGACGCACGCGAGCGCAGCCACTGGGGCCTTCGGTGGAGCTCCTGGTGGGGCCACGAAACGTGTGAAGGGTGTGCCGAGATGGGTGCGGTGGGCGCATGCGAGCGCAGCCACTGGGGCCTTCGGTGGGGCTCCCTGTGGGGCCACGAAACGTGTGAGAGGTGTGCCGAAATGGGTGCGGTGGGCGCAGCCATTGGGGCCTTCGGTGGGGCTCCCTGTGGAGCCATGAAACGTGTGAGGGGTGTGCCGGAATGGGTGCCGCGGGCGCATGCGACCGCAGCCACTGGGGTTTTCGGTGGGGCTCTCTGTGGGGCCACGAAACGTGTGAGGCGTGTGCCGAAATTGGTGCGGTGGGCGCATGCGAACGCAGCCTCTGGGGCCTTCGGTGGGGCTCCCTGTGGGGCCACGAAGCGTGTGAGGGGTGTGCCGACATTGGTGCGGTGGGCGCATGCGAACGTAGCCATTGTGGCCTTCGGTGGGGCTCCTTGTGGGGCCACGAAACGTGTGAGGGGTGTGCCAACATGGGTGCGGTGGGCGCATGGGCTTTCGGTGGGGCTCCCTGTGGGGCCACGACACATGTGAGGGGTGTGCCGAAATGGGTGCGGTGGGCGCATGCGAACGTAGCCATTGTGGCCTTCGATGGGGCTCCTTGTGGGGCCACGAAACGTGTGAGGGGTGTGCCGGCATGCGAACGCAACCATTGTGGCTTTCGGTGGAGCTTCCTATGGGGCCACGAAACGTGTGAGGGGTGTACCGACATGGGTGCGTTGGGCGCATGCGAACGCAGCCATTTGGGCCTTCGGTGGAGCTCCCTGTGGGGCCACGACACGTGTGATCGGGTGTGCCGAAATGGGTGCGGTGGGCGCGTGCGAACGCAGCCATTGTGGCCTTCGGTGGGGCTTCCTGTGGGGCCACGAAACGTGTGAGCGGCGTGCCGACATGGAAAGAGGAGAGGAGAGGAGGGGGCGGCGCTCCTGTGGGAGGAGGGAAGAGGAGGGGGAGGAGGAGAGGGGAGGAGGAGTGACGCGGGGCACTGTCTCTTCAAAACGAGGACCCAACACCACAGGATGGTTGGGAACAGTGGAGCAGCGGCAGTCTCCAGAGACCCACTTCCAATTCCCACGGAAAAAAAAACTCGCCCAGGAGAGGGTCGGAGAGAGGCCAATCTTGAAAGGCACCTCCCCTCCCCTGGGGTGGAGACCAGGACAAGCACGAACACCGTTTCGACAAGGATGAAAAAGTATTCTGGCCCGCCCTCAACAGAAACGTGACGTGTACCTTGGTTATTTTCATCTGTGTTGCAGGCGCAGATGTGCACTCTTATCCGACCAACCCTTGCTTTCGCGAGCGGCAAGGCCTTACGTAAGAGAGATTCCGGGCGCGCCGAACCCCCTCAAGCACCGACGCAAGGGACGGCTGGCTGGCTCGCTCGCTCACTTGAGCCGAATCTAGCTTGAGCCTCGGTTGCCTGAGTGAGGAAGGAAGGAAAATCAGGAAAAGGCGTGATCTGCAGGAGGAGGGGGCTCCCAGACGCGAGGTGCTGCCGCTCCCGTGGGACAGGATCGAGGACAGGGACTACATGGGCTTCATGGCCCACCTGCCCATACTCGAGGGGGTGCCGCCAGACCGGGGGGACGCCCTCCTCCGAAGGGCAAGAGACCGTTGAGCAAGCGTCGGCTCTCGGAGGTCCGTGCGGACTTCTTGGGTCGGCGCTGGACCCACCTCCCGGGCGCTGAAGGCGGCGCCAGGGCGTGTCCAGCGCCAGCTCCGTACCTCCGACGGTTGATTCTTACGTATGCAGTTTGGTACTCCTCCTTGCTTGCCGATCGAGGATCGGTCAGGCAGGCTTGGGAAGAGGATAGCCCTTTCCAGATCGGTGCAGAGCGTTCTGGACCGATGGGGGACGGCCTTGGCGCCCGTGTCATCCTCCAGACCCGCCAGGCCTCAGAGAGTCCGAGGTTCTCCTGACAGAGTTTGGCTTATTCTTGCCATCGTCTTGAGCAAGGATCGTGTATGTGCCTGTGTTTATGTGAATATATATATGTATGTATGTATGTATGTATGTATGTATGTATGTATGTATGTATGTATGTATGTATGTATGTATGTATGTATGTATGTATGCATGCATGCATGCATGCATGCATGCATGCATGCATGCATGCATGCATGCATGCATGCATGCATGTATGTATGTATGTATGTATGTATGTATGTATGTATGTATGTATGTATGTATGTATGTATATGTATATATGTGTGTATATATATATGCCTCCTCAGACTGGAGCCGACGACCTCGTTTCTGGGCCATTCCACCTCTCGTCGTCATGGCTGGACGCGGCTCGTGCCATTGGCCGGCAAGGACTCCATTGGGGGTTTCGACGGGGACAGGTCTTGAGCGAATTTTGCTCCGGAGGTTGCCGTCGAAGAGGGCACGGCGGTTCTCAGAAGGCCTTCTCAGACAGAAGCCTCCGATCCCATCTGCGCTCTCTCGAGTCAGGAAAAATCGGCATTATCCTGGCGAAGGACCCAACCATATGCAGTTGTGAATACTGGAAGTGTGAATGTCTTCTTCGGTGGAGCTCCGTATGGGGCCACGAAGCGCGTAATTGGGTGGGGGGGAACGCATGCGGGCGATATCACTGGGGCCGTCGGTGGAGCTCCGTATGGGGCCACGAAGCGCTGTACTGGGTGGGGGGGACGCATGCGGGCGGTAGCACTGGGGCCGTCGGTGGAGCTCCCTATGGGGCCACGAAGCGTTGTGGCATACATTGGGATCACTACTCTAGAATCCATGGGGATCGATTCCCAGGGGTTTAAGGAAGGTTTCCGCGCGCGCACCGGATAGAGCCGCCGCAGGTTTTGAATCCTTGGGAATCGATTCCCAGGGAATCTAAACTTGAGGCGGCTCGATTAAGGCGCCTAATAGACAGAGCGTAGAACCGAGCGCCGAACAGAGCGCCGAATAGAGCGCCTAATAGAGCGCCGCGTAGAGCGCCGAATAGAGCGCCGAACAAAGCGCCGAACAGTGCACCGAATAGAGCGCCTAGTAGACCGCCGCCGAATAGAGCGCTGAGTAAAGCCGCCGCAGATTTGAAATCCCTGGGAATCGATTTCACATCTGCGACGGCCCTATTAGGGCGCCGAAAAGGAGCGCCGAACAAAGCGCAGAATAGAGCACCGAACAGAGCGCCGAACAGAGCGCCGAAATGATTGCCGAAGAGAGCCGCCGAACAGAGCGCCGAACAGAGCGCTGAACAGCGCCGAATAGAGCGCCTAATAGACCGCTTAGTAGAGCGCCGAATAGAGCGCCTAATAGAGCGCCGAAAAGAGCACCGAACAGAGCGCCCGAACAGAGTGCCAAATGGAGTGCCGAATAGAGCGCCGAATAGAGCTTTTAATAAAGCTCCCAGTAGAGCACCCAAGGGAGCCACCACTCGCCCAAGAGAGCGCCCCATCGAGCTCCCAATAGAGCGCCCAATAGAGGGCACGGGCCCGCTTCAGGATCGAAGACACGACCGCATCCTGATCGAGTCCACTCCTAGGTCTTGAGTCGGCCCTGCGTTTAATACTGAATCGGTCCGCGGTACATCCTGAATCGGCCCTAACCTGGCCCTGAATCTCCCGCGGCGAACACGTGCGACGGAACGAGGCTGAAACACGCGCGAATTCAATCGTCGGAGCGGTCCCCCCGCGCGGGAACAGACAATTTGCTTGACGAAGGACACAACCATATGCAGCTGCGAGTGCCGCGAGGGAGATGAGACGAAGGAGGGGGGCGCGCAAACTCGGAGTAGTGCGCGCAGTATGAACGTGTGAAAGGTGTGCCGACATGAGTCGGGAGGACGCCTGCGAACGTCGCCAGTGGGGCCTTCCGTGGAGCTCCCTATGGGGCCACGAAGCGTGTGAGGGGTATGCCTATATGGGCCGGCGGTGCCATGCGAGCTTTCCCACTGGGGCCTTCGGCTGAGCTCCCTGTGGGGCCACGAAGCGTGTGAGGGGTGTGCCGCAATGGGGCGGCGGTGCCATGCGAGCTTGCCCACAGGGGCCTTATGCGGAGTTCCATTTGGGGCCACGAAACTTGTGAGGGGTGTGCCATAATGGGGCGGCGGTGCCATGCGAACTTTTCCACTGGGGCCTTCGGTGGAGCTTCCTGTGGGGCCACGAAGCGTGTTAGGGGTGGCAGTGCCATGCGAACTTTCCCATTGGGTCCTGAGGTGGAGCTCCGTATGGGGCCACGAAGCGTGCGAGGGGTGTGCCGAAATGGGGCGGCTGTGTCATGCGAACTTTCCCGCTGGGGCCTTCGGTGGGGCTCCCTGTGGAAGTCAATGTGCATGTCGTCTTCCTCAGTGATTTCGGCGAAGCCAGCGCCCGGGAGGCCCAATGCGTCGCCGACCTGCTCCAAGACGCTTGGAGCGAGTATGGGCTTCCCCGGACTCGTCGCGCCAGCACTGAGCAGCACTGGCCGCCGCCAGTTCGCCGCGCGAAACCAGCAAGTTGGGCAATTTCAGGGAGGGCGCGTGGCTGCTGGCTGTTGTTGCTGGACTGGAGCAATGCGAGCTCGCTGGAGACAAGGTTGCCTGCCGCCAAAGCTTTCGCGTCGCGCGGGTCCTCGGCGGCGCCGCGCTTGCGAGCAGAATGGCCTGGCGGGAAGTCCTTGGCGGGGAGCTCCATGTACCTTTCGTGCGTGAGCTTCCTGTCCTGGTGGAGATTATGCAGGCATGTTGCCTGGGGCTTATACCACGCACCCGCCTCGCAGTTCGCAGCGTTGCACAACGCCCCGCTCTTGCGCAGTCAGACGAGCCGCGCACCGTGGGTCGCTGCTGTGCCCGGGCAGACTGTGCTCGTCTTGCACGCGCAGAAGTCGATCCTGGGCCTGACGGTCTGAATCGCAAGCGGGCCCAAGTTCTCCACGCGCACCCCAACGCCGTCTGTCCACAACAAATAGCCGCGCAGGTGACATCTGTCAGTTGCGCCAGTGTCTGCGCTGAGGTTTTGCTCTAGGCATGCCGACCGCGCTCGCGCCCCGAACTTTCGGCGCAGTTCCTTCATGCGCGACACAAAAGGATCCCAAGTGGCTGGAGAAACATTGTAAATACCGTAGATCAGCATGGACGCTTTGGACTGCAGCTCGACACGGGGCTTCAGAATGCGATGGCCTTCGACCCTTGCGGGCAGCAGGTCATCCGGATCCAACGGCGGGGCCTTGAAGACGCCGCCGTCGGCGAGGTTGGTTCGCGCGTCCGACCACGGCGTCGTCGCGTCAGATTCCATCTGCGCGCGCTTCTCCGCGAGTTTGACCAAGTCTTCGACCTCCGTGGCAGCGGCGTTGTTGGCATCGACCAGCTTGGACACGGACGCGCACCATGCGCGAGCAAGGTCGTTCAAGCTTTTGCACGCCTCCCTGCGCACCTGCCGCCTCGAGTTCTTCTCTGCCAGTGCCTTCGCCGCGGCCTTTGCCGCGGCCTTCGCCGCAGCCTTCGCCTGGCCGGAACAGGGGGACCGACGCCGTTGGGCGTGGCCTAATGGGGGGGTCACAAATGGAGGGGGGTCAGAAGCGGTCCCCTTTCGTGCCCCTCTCGGGCCCCTCCGGAGGAGGAGGAGAAGGATGAGAAGGAGGGGGGTGAGGAGGGAGGAGGAGGAGGAGGAGGAGGAGGAGGAGGAGGGAGGAGGAGGAGGAGGAGGAGGAGGAGGAGGAGGAGGAACAGGAGGAGCCCCAGGGGGCTCGTTTAGGTACAGCTTGGGTACCCTTTCGGGCCACCCTCGGCCCCCCCCCATTTATGACCCCCCCACGGCGCAACGCCCAGCCGCCAGGGAGCAGCAGCTCGACCAGCCAGGGGGGGCGCCTCCGCGGCGGCGTTGGCGCCGCCTTTCGCTCGAGGCATCCCCCGTCTCCAGTTCGGGGAGGCGCCGTGGACCTCTCTGGAGTGGGCCTACCTGGTGGCGTTGCCAGTGCTTCTCCTTCCACCGAGCCTCGAGGCGAGACCGCGACCGCGAAGCAGCAGCCCCCGCCGTCGCTGTCGTTTCCTGGCGAAGTTCGTGGCAAGACCGCCCGTGCTGCCCAGGAGGAGGCGTGCTCAGGGGCAGTGCCAAAAGGAACGACCTGTGGGCGAGCTGGCGCCTCCCAGGGAAGCTTTTTGAGCCGAGACGCCGGCGGTCCGAGCGCCCCTGCCGCCCCGCCAGCTGGATCGCACGACCGCGCAGGCGCAGACGTGCGTGGAGAGTTGCATACTCAGGCAAAACTAATTCGTACCAGCATTAACTAACATTCTGTAGTAGTAGTAGTAGTAGTAGTAGTAGTAGTAGTAGTAGTAGTAGTAGTAGTAGTAGTAGTAGTAGTAGTAGTAGTAGTAGTAGTAGTAGTAGTAGTAGTAGTAGTAGTAGTAGTAGTAGTAGTAGTAGTAGTAGTAGTAGTAGTAGTAGTAGTAGTAGTAGTAGTAGTAGTAGTAGTAGTAGTAGTCGTAGTAGTAG
>CAUYUJ010015425.1:310203-312703 GCA_963575745.1 Prorocentrum cordatum
GGGATGGAACTGCATGCTGTGAAACCCTGCCACTGGGCCATTCCGCTGGAGCCTCCTATGGGCCACGATACGTGTAGAGGGGTGGGAGAGGTGCGCCGAATGGAGGTGGAACTGCATGTCGGGACCTGCCACTGGGGCCTTCGGCGGAGTCACCCTATGGGGCCACGAAACGTGTGAGGGGTGCGCCGAAATGGAGGTGGAACTGCATGCGGGCCCTGCCACTGGGATCATCGGCGGAACACACCATGGGGCCACGAAACGTGTGAAGGTGCGCCGACATGGGAGTGGAACTGCATGCGGACCCTGCCACTGGGGCCTTCGGCGGAGCACCCTATGGGGCCACGAAACGTGTGAGGGGCGCGCCGAGATGGGAGTGGAACTGCATGCGGACCCTGTCACGAGGGCTTTCGACGGAGCAACCTATGGGGCCACGAAATGTGTCAGGGGTGCGCCGAAATGAGGGTGGAACTGCATGCGGACCCTGCCATTGGGGCCTTCGGCGGAGCACCCTATGGAGCCACTTTACGTGTGAGGGGTGTGCCGAAATGGAAGTGGAACTGCATGCGGGCCTTGCCTCTGGGGCCTTGGGCGGAACACCGTAGAGGGCCACGAAACGTGTCAGGGGTGCGCCGAAATTGGGGTGGAACTGCATGCGGACCCTGCCACTGGGGCCTTCGGCGGAGCACCCTATCGGGCCACGAAACGTGTGAGGGGTGCGCCGAAATGGGGATGGAACTGCATGCTGACCCTGCCACTGGGGCCTTGGGCGGAGCACCCGATGGGGCCACGAAATGTGGAAGGGGTGCGCCGAAATGGAAGTGGAACTGCATGCTGACCCTGCCACTGGGGCCTTCCGCGGAGCACCCTGTGGGGCCACGAAACGTGTGAGGGGTGCGCCGAAATGGGGATGGAACTGCATGCTGACCCTGCCACTGGGGCCTTGGGTGGAGCACCCTATCGGGCCACGAAGCGTGTGAGAGGTGCGCCGAAATGGAGGTGGAACTGCATGCGGACCCTGCCACTGGGGCCTTGGGTGGAGCACCCTATGGGGCCACGAAACGTGTGAGGGGTGCGCCGAAATGGAGGTGGAACTGCATGCGGACCCTGCCACTGGGGCCTTGGGTGGAGAGAGGTGCGCCGAAATGGAGGTGGAACTGCATGCGGACCCTGCCACTGGGGCCTTTTGCTGGAGCTCCCTATGGAGCCACGAAGCGTTGTAATGGGTGGGTGAAACGCAGGGAGGAGGGAGGAGAGGGAGGAGGAGGGAGGAGGGGAAGGGGGGAGGAGGCAGCGGGAGGTGGGAACGCGGGGCGCTGTCTCTTCAAAACGAGGACCCAACACCACAGGATGGTTGGGAAAAAGCAAGTTTAGATCCAAAGTTCGCTGTGATACAAGTCTCAGTCTAACGGAATAAGTAAAGTGACATTAAGATCAGTGGTATTCCAAGGTTGCCAAAGCTCCCTCTTCTTCTGCACCTCCTAAGTCATTTCGCAAAGTCGGACTAGAGTCAAGCTCGACGCTGTCGTCTTCCCCCGCTGATTATCCCAAGCCCGTTCCCTTGGCTGTGGTTTCGCTAGATTGTACATAGGGACAGTGGGAATCTCGTTAATCCATTCATGCGCGTCACGAATTAGATGACGAGGCACCCGGCTACCTTAAGGGAGTCCTTGTTTCTCCCGCCGTTTACCCGCACTTATTTGAATTTCGTCACTTTGATAATCAGAGCAATGGGCAGAACTCACATCGCGCCAACACTTTTTGAGCTCATCGCAATGCTTTGTTTTCAGTACACAGTCGGATTCCCCTTGTCCGTTCCAGTTCTGAGTTGGTTGCTCACGCGCAGGGAAAGCCCCGAAAGGCGTTCCTTGAACTGCAGTTCTCGCCATGCGCGAATCCACTACCCACCAGAAGGCTTCAGCTCGAACATCAATTCGACGACCCCTTATACCCAACCCTCAGAGCCAATCCTGTTCCCGAAGTTACGGATCTATTTTGCCGGCTTCCCTTACCTACTTCCTTCTATCGGCCAGATGCTGCTAACCTTGGAAACCTGGTGCGGTCATGGGTGCGACCATGGGTGGGGATGAGTCCTTCCTTCGGTTTTCAAGGACAGTCGAGAGCGCACCGGACACCTCGGAAGACAAGGAACCTTGCCCGCCAATTAACCCGATCTCCAGGCAATCTGATTTCAGGGTAAGAGACGGTTAAAAAATGACAACGCTTCCTAAAGCCCCCCCTGCGTGTCCGAATTTTCTTACGTTGCCATGCAGTATCCGCGTCCTGGCTGGGGAACATTAGCCCCATTCTCTTTCGAGAGACGAGGCATAGCCTGCGTGTGCGGAACATCCCTGTTTCTTAGGGTCGATGAACCCACGTCCATTTGCTGTTCACGTGGAGCCCTTCTCCATTTCGGTCTTCAAAGTTCTCATGTGAACATTTGCTACTACCACCAAGATCTGCACTGGGAGTTGTTCCACCCAGGCTTACGCCAAAAGCTTCG
>CAUYUJ010015425.1:327703-334876 GCA_963575745.1 Prorocentrum cordatum
GCACAGCACGCACAACACGCACCACACACCACACACAACACACACAACACACAACACGCACAACACATACAACACGCACCACACACGCACCACACAACGCACACACAACACACAACACACAACACACAACACACACCACACAACACGCACACGACGCACGCACAACGCGCACACAACGCGCACAAAACACCACACACACAACGCACACAACGCACGCAACGCACACAACACACAACACACAACACGCACAGCACACGCAGCACACACATCATACACACAACGCACACGACGCACGCAACACAACGCACAATACACGCAACACACAACGCGCGCAAAACACACAGTACACAAACACACCACACGCACACAGCGCGCACAACACACAACGCACAACGCTCACACAACGCACTCAACACACACAACTTACAACGCAGGCAGCGCACGCGCAACACTCACAGGGCGCACAACACAACACACACACACACACAACGCACGCACACGCGCGCGCACACGCGCGCGCGCACGCGCACGCGCGCGCGCACGCGCGCGCAACGCACACAACGCACGCAGCGCACGCGTCGCACGCAACATACACAGCCCACAACACACAACGCACACGCACGCGACACACGCCTCACACACAACGCACACAACACACAACACACACAACTCACATAACACAAAACGCACACAACACACAACACACACAACATTTGCACCAAACGCACGCAACGCGCGCAACACGCCCACAACGCACACGCAACGCACGCGACACACGCGCAACACACAACGCACACATCACACGCGCAACGCGCACAGCACACACAACACAGAACACGCACACAACACACTCACAACGCACACAAGCCGCGCACAAGCCACGCACAACGCGCAGGCAACGCGCACAACGCACACAACGCACGCAACGCACACACAACACGCACAACGCATGCAACACACACTACATACGCACAACACACACAGCACACGCAACGCACAACACACACACACGCACACGCGATGCACAACACACACAACACGCACACTACACACAACACACACGAAACACGCACACAACGCACAACACACACGACACACGCAACGCACGCACAACGCACACAACACACACAACACACAATACACACAACACACAACTCACAACGCACAACGCACAACCCACAACGCACGCAATGCACGCAACGCACGCGCGCCACGCAACGCGCCCAACGCACGCACATCACATGACGCACAACACACACAACACACAACACACACAACACACACAACACAGACAACGCGCTACACACAACGCACACAACACACACAACACTTACACACAACAAATAACACACAGCACACAACGCACAACGCGCACAACATACACGGCGCTCACACGCATGCGCAACGCACGCACAACGCATGGCGCGCGCGCCACGCACGCAACGCACAACGCACAAAACACGCAACACACGCACGACCCACACAACCCACACACATCACGCGCAACGCGCACAACGCACACACAACCCACACACACACACGACACATGAGGCACACAACACACACGCGCAAACCACGCGCAACACACTCAAATCACAACGCGCACAACACACAATACATAGCACACAACACACAACGCACAACGCACACACAACACACACAACGCACACAACACTCACAACGCGCACAATACACACAACACACAATACCCACACAACGCACGCAACACACACACACCACGCACACAACGCGCACACACACACACACGACACACCCACAACGCACACAGCGCGCACGAGGCACGCAACACTTGTTTTATTTGCGGGGCGAGAACGAACTTCTCCCGCTGGAAGCTAAGCGGGGCGCGCGCAGCTGTAATCAGCAGAGAAAGGGCGAAAGAAGGCGGGGCCTCGCGGCGGCCGGGAGAGGGCGAGGCCTTGGGATCCGGCGGCGCCGAAGATGGCGCGCAGGAAAAGGTGCACCTTGGACGGGGGCCCGGCGGCGAAGTCCCGGGAGGTAGAAAGCCGGCGGTGGCGCCGTCGGCGGCGCCTCGAGAACGCCAGCCTAACGAACTGCGGGAGAGGACGCGCCGCGTCGCCAGGTCGACGCCCGAGTGGAAGAGGAGCACCACTGGGTCGGAGTGCAACGTTGTGCTACCAAAAGTGATGCCGAGAGGTCTAGCCGTGGTAGTCCAAGCCACGAACATGGGGAACCGCAGCCTGAGGCGCGGCAGCCAGGCGAACCGTGAATTTGCCGCCCATGACCGACAGGATGCCAGTGCGCTGCAGGGAGGAAGCCTGCCCCGCAGCGGCACGCGCGCGAGGGCGGGCAGAAGCCGCGCGCGCTGCGCTGCCGAGCCGCAGCGTCAAGGGCCGGGCCCGAGCCGCGCAGCGCCAAGACCAGCGGGGCCGCCGAGGCACGCACAACACACAACGCGCAGAACACCCGCACAATTCATGCAACGCACGCACACACATGCGCACGCGCACGCGGGCGCGCATACCACACAACACACAATATACAACACGCAACACGCACAAGACACACCACAGACACACAACACACACACACGCACACACACAACACGCACACACACACACACGCACACACGCGCGCGCACGCGCGCGCACGCGCACACGCACGCGCGCGCGCACATGCACGCGCACGCGCACGCGCACGCGCGCGCGCACGCGCACACGCGCGCGACACGCGCGCGCACGCACGCGCACGCGCACACGCACGCGCACACGCGCGCGCACGCGCACGCGCACGCGCACGCGCACACGCGCGCGCACGCGCACGCGCACCCGCACGCGCGCGCGCACACGCACACGCACGCGCACACTCACACGCACACGCACACGCACACGCACGAGCACACGAACGCGAACACACGCACGCGCACACGCACACGCACACGCACGCGCACGCGCGCGCACACGCGCACACGCACGCACAAACGCCCACGCACACGCACGCGCACACGCGCCGCGCAACAATGCGCACACGCACACGCACGCGCACGCGCACACGCACACGCACGCGCGTGCACACGCACACGCGCACGCGCGCACATGCACACGCGCACGCGTACGCACGCGCACACGCACGCGCACGCGCACACGCACACGCACACGCACCTGCGCACGCACACGCACACGCGAGCGCGCACACGCAGACGCCCACGCACACGCACACGCACGGCGCACGCGCACACGCAACGCGCACACGCACGCGCACACGCACAAACGCACGCGCACACGCACGCGCACACGCACGCGCACCACGCACGCGCCATCTCGCACGCGCACTCGCATATGCACGCGCGCACGCGCGCACGCGCGCACGCACACTTTCACGCACACGCACACACGCACACGCACACGCACACGCGCACGCACACGCACACGCACACGCACAGGCACACGCACACGCACGCACACGCACACGCACACGCACCGCACACGCGCACGCGACACGCCACGCGCACACGCACACGCACACGCGCGCGCACGCGCACGCGCGCGCGCACACGCACGCGCACGCGCAGACACACGCGCACGCGAACACGCTCACACGCACACTCACACGCACACGCGCACGCGCACGCACACGCACACGCACAAAGACACGCACGCGCACACGGACGTGCACGCGCACGCGCGCGAACGCGCGCACACGCACACGCACACGCACACGCACGCGCAACGCACACACACACACACGCGCACACGCACACGCACACGCACACTCACACGCACACGCACACGCGCAGGCACACGCACACGCACGCACACGCGCGCACACGCGCACACGCGCACGCACACGCACACGCACGCGCACACGCACACGCACACGCACACGCACACGTAAACGCACGCGCACACGCATGCGCACGCGCACGCGCGCGCACACGCACACGCGCACGCACACGCACACAGACACGCACACGCGCACGCACACGCACACGCACACGCGCACGCACCGCACACGCACACGCACACTCTACACGCACACACACACGCACACACACACCACACGCACTGCAAACGCGCACCGCACGCGCACACGCGCGCTCACGCGCACGCGCACGCGGGTACCGCGCGCGAACGCGCACGCATGCAGCGCACGCGCGCGCGCACGCGAACGCGCACGCGCACGCGAAGCGCACGCGCACGCGCGCGCGCGCGCGCACACGCACACGCACGCCACACGCACACGCGCGCGCACACTGCACGCGCGCGCGCACGCGCACGCGCGCAGCACGCGCAACCGCCCGCCGCACACCGCCACCCCGCACGCGCACACGCACCCCGCACTCTCACACACACACACACACACACACAACACACACACACACACGCACGCACACGCAAACACGCACACACGCACGCGCGCGCGCGCGCAAGCACGCGCGCGCACGCTCGCGCGCACGCACGCACGTGCGCACGCAATCACGCACGAACGCACGCACGCACGCACGCTCGCACGCGCGCACGCGCGCGCGCACGCGCGCACGCGCGCACGCGCGCGCGCGCGCCCACGCGCACGCACACGCCCGCGCGCGCGCGCACGGACGCGCACGCGCACACGCGCACACACGCACACACGCACGCACGCACGCACGCGCGCACGCTCGCATGCACGAGCGCACGCAAGCACGCACGCGCGCACACACGCACACACGCACACGCACGCGCGCACTTTTTTGGTCTTTGGGGCGAGAGCGAACCTCTTCCGGTAAAAGCCAGGCGGGCTACGCATAGCTGTAATTGGGGAGACAGGGCACAGGCGGGCGGGGCCTCAGGCGGCCGGAGGGCGGGCCGGGGCGCAGGCGGTGCCGAGGAGCTTGCACAGGAAAAGGAACGCCTTGGACAGGAGCCGGAGGCGAAGACCCGGAGGGTGAGTGGTGTGGTGTCGCCGTCAAAGGCGCTCGGTAAACACCATCCTCAAGTGCTGCATAGGAGGACGTTGTACGCGACCAGGTCGACGTCCAGGGGGGGGAAGTTCACCATGAAGGCGATGAGCAACGTGGTGCCGCTGGATGGTGAGGAGGGGACCCGGGAAGAGGAGGACCACGAAGGCGATGTGCAGGGTTGTGCCACCGGGTGGTCGGAAGCGGCCTGGGGTGGTAGTCCGATCCACATCCAGGAAGCAGCCAGCAATAGGTGCGGCCAGAGACAGGGCCGTCCGTGTCCGACTGGATGTCGGTGGAGTGCAAGGAGGAAGCCTGGCCTGCACAGTCACGCACGCACACGCACACGCATACACGCACACACGCACACACGCACACACACCAGCTTTGGAAGGATCATCCGCGGAGATTCTCGAGTCCGGGACACGCACACACGCACACACGCAACACAAACGCACACACTCCACCAACACGCACACACGCACACACGCACCACAGCACCAACGCACACACGCACACGCCACACACGCACACACCGCACACACGCACACGACAGACACGCACGCACGCACGCACGCACGCACACACACATATGCACAACCCACAACACACAACAACACAAAACACAATAACACAACAACACAACAACACAACAATTCACCACACACACACACACGCACGCACGCACACACACGCGACACACATTCGCACGCATACGCACACACACACACACGCACGCACGCACGCACACACCCACACCCACACCCACACCCACACCCACACCCACACCCACACCCACACCCACACATACACGCACACGCACACGCACACGCACACGCACACGCACACGCACACGCACACGCACACGCGCACGCACGCACGCAATCACACACGCACACACACAAACACACACACACAAACACACACACACACACGCCCACACACAGTCACACACGCACACACACACACACGCACACACACGCATACACACCATACAACGCCAGTGCACGCATGGCGTGCGCTTTGCATCATACACCCCAGACGTATGCTCGCAATGCGTCGCAGGCGCGGCAGCTTCTCGACGCCAGAGGGTGTGTGCAGGGGGGGGTCTCTGAACGCGGTTTCCATACGGCCCAGGCACGGAAAGTGTGGCAGGGGTGGCGCTGTCTTGACACCAGATGCGGTGCGCATGGGGTGGTTTCTGAGCGTGGTCTCTATACGGTCCAGACTCGGAAAATGGGGCAGGCGTGGCACATTCTTTACACCAGAGGGGGTTTCGCAGGGGGTGGTCTCTGAGCGCGGTCTCTACACGGCCCAGGCTCGAACAGTGTGGCAGGGGTGGCAGTTTCGTGACACCAGAGAAGGTCGCGACATTATAGGGGGTGCGAAAGGGAGTGGTCTCTGAGCGCGGTCCCTATACGGTCCAGGCTCGGAAAGTGGGGCAGGGGTGGCAGTTTCTTGACTCCAAAGGGGGTGCGCAGTGGGTGGTCTCTGAGCGCTGTCTCTATGCGGTCCAGGGGTTGAAAGTGTGGCAAGGGTGGCAGTTTCTCGACACCAGAGGGGGGGCGCATGAGGCGGTCTCTGAACGCGGTCTCTATGCGGTCCAGGCTCGGAAAGTGTGGCACGGGTGGCAGTTTCTCGACGCCCTCAGGGTACTCAAGCTCCCAAGGCTTGACGGGCGTCACCAACGGTATCGGCGGGGCAACGGCCACCTGCATCATTCTCGCACGTTTCACTTCAGCTACCATCACTCCAGACATAATATAAGCATGCGGGGTTCTTCGGTAGCGTAATTTCAGACGTGTGTCGGTTCCTCGCCTCGCTTCGGCTCGCACCTAGGAGGTTCGGCATTTTCAGCTCCTCCTTGTTTGTCTCTCTTATTCCGGTCGGGCGACATGGGGGGATTGGGAGCGGGGGTAGTGCGAGATCTGACACGCAGCTGGTTTTGGCTCAGCCGCCAGGCACCTTTGCCGACACATGGTCGTTGCCAGTGCAGGGAGGCGTTGGGAAAACCAGCTGCATGACCCCCCTTTCGCTATCACCCCCTTACCAGGAAGTGTCCGGTTCGGGCCGGTTCGGCGGCGGACCGGTTCGGTTGCAGCGGTTCGATTTCGGCGCCGGTCCGGTTTTGGTCGGTCTGGTTTTGCCAGTCTGGGTCGGTTATGCCGGTTCGGTTCGGCGGTCGCGGGACGGTCCGGTTTTGGGGGGGCCAGTTTTGGGCCGGAGGAGGAGAAGGAGGAGGAGGAGGAGGGGGAGGA
>CAUYUJ010015426.1:0-30223 GCA_963575745.1 Prorocentrum cordatum
GCCACGAAACGTGTGAGGGGTGTGCCGAATTGGGTGTGCGTGACGCGTGCGGGCGGCAGCACTGGGGCCTTCGGCGGAGCTCCCTTTGGGGCCACGAAACGTGTGAGGGGTGTGCCGAATTGGGTGTGCGTGACGCATGCGGGCGGCAGCACTGGGACCTTCGGTGGAGCTCCCTATGGGGCTACGAAGCGCTGTACTGGGTGGGTGAAACGCAAGGAAGAGGGGGAGGAGGGAGGAGGCAGCGGGAGGAAGGGAGGAAGGAGAACGCGGGGCACCGTCTCTTCAAAACGAGGACCCAACACCACAGGATGGTTGGGAAAAAATCACGACATCGGATCTCTGAGGCCTACCCCGACCCCCCACGATTTCTGAGGGGGGGTGGGGGGGTTCATTTCACTCGGGAGGCCCCGAGCGGAAAGGAACCCCCACCCCCCCTTAGAAATCGTGGGGGGCGGGGGTAGGGTCCACATGTGGCCACCTACGCGCTGCGACAGGGCCACGGCATCTCCAGCTCCCCTGGATGGGGTCGGAGCAGATGGGGTCGGAGGGTCGCGCCGCATCGGCGATGCGGCTCGATGCGGAGCTCCTGATTTAGGGGGCCCGGCTGTGCCACAGAGGGGCAGGGGCCGACAGGCTGAGGCAGGGAGGAGGGAGGAGGGAGGAGGCATCTCACCCTCGGCGGAAGACCAGCGCAGGCTGGCGGAAGCAGATCGGGCGCGGCTCCCCGCCGGCGGGAAAGAGCCACGGAAGTGCAACGGCCTGCCGCCTTCCCCCCTCTCCGCTCCTGCGCGCGCGCGCTGGCAAGAGGGAGGGCCGCACCACTGTAGCTGCTTTTGCCCAGGCCAGTCTGAAGTTCCGGCCGCGCCCTGTCTCCCCAATTAGTGCTTCGCGCGCCCCGCTTAGCTCTTAACCGGAGGGGGCCCGCTCCCGACCCGCCGACCAAGAACAAAAAACAGTCTGAAGGTCCGGCGAGGCCGGCGAAAGCTCGCCCGCACCACAGGCAAGGGTTGCCAGCACCTCTTGCTGCAGGGCTGCACGAGCCGGCCCGGCGGAGGAGCTGCCGCGCCCCGCGGGGCCGGCGCTCTCGCTCCCCCGGCGTGCGCCTGGCCCCGGGCCCCAGCGTGCGGGCGGAGCCCCCGCCGCGGCCGCACCGTGCCGCCGCCTCCGCCGCCTGGCTTCGGCGTCGCCCGCGCGCAGAGGCTCCAGGCTGAGCGCCCGCCGCTGCCCGACGGTGCCTCGGGAGCAGGAAGCGCACCACCACCACCACCACCACCACCACCACCACCACCACCACCACCACCAGTATCACCACCTGGGGGGCTTCAGGATGAGCTGGTGCGCGGGATACGGGTGTGTGCACGATGTCCCGCGAGGGCGCCCGAAATGGTAATACACCACCACCACCACCAACCACCACCACCACCACCACCACCACCACCACCACCACCACCACCACCACCACCACCACCACCACCACCACCACCACCACCACCACCACCACCACCACCACCACCACCACCACCACCACCACCACCACCACCACCACCACCACCACCACCACCACCACCACCACCACCACCACCACCACCACCACCACCACCACCACCACCACCACCACCACCACCACCACCACCACCACCACCACCACCACCACCACCACCACCACCACCCGTGACCGCCCTTTGCCTCCATCGTCCAGGTGGTGGTGGTGTTGCGTTTCCTGCTTCCTCCGCCGCCCGGGCCAGCGTCCCCAGACCCCTGCCGTCGTGATGGTTTCACGACGTCGACCCCCAGAGGTCTGCAGCCCTTCCCCAGGACCCGTTTTTCATCCCGAGCTGTTTTTTGACGGTCCCGGGGCCCAGCGAGGGCCCCCGGAGACCGCAAGTAGTGGAACGCTTGCCCTCGTGATTTGTATTGTTCGCCACGCGAGGGGGCCAGCGTCACCCGCGCGCAGGCTCCAGGCCGCCGCCCTCGGCGCCGCCCAGGCCGAGGCGTCACCCTCGCGCGCGGGCGCCGGGCCGAGGCCCTCCCGTGCTGCCCGACCGAACCGCACGCGCCCGCCGGGGCTCGCAGCTCTGCGAGCGGGTCCGCCCGACGGCCCCGAACCCCGCACGCCGCCTCAAATCAGGGAGCTG
Organism: Prorocentrum cordatum; assembly: GCA_963575745.1. Lineage (NCBI taxonomy): Eukaryota > Dinophyceae > Prorocentrales > Prorocentraceae > Prorocentrum > Prorocentrum cordatum. The sequence continues at coordinate 2,136 of CAUYUJ010015426.1, forward strand.
CTGCCCGAGGCACGAGGGAGCTCCTCCCCTCTCCTCCTCCTCCTACTCCTCCTCCTCCTCCTCCTCCTCCTCCTTCTCCTCCTCCTCCTCCTCCTCCTCCTCCTCCTCCTCCTCCCCGTCCCGCGCGTCGCTTCAAATCAGGGAACTGCTGGCCAAGGCGCGAGGGAGCGCCTCGAGGCGAGGCGGTCCGAGGAGGTGGGAGGTACAGGGGGGGGGCCCATGCCAAGAAGCACCCTGCTTGCCTCCTCCTCCTCCTCCTCCTCCTCCTCCCTCCTCCTCCTCCTCCTCCCCCCTCCTCCCTCCCTCCCTCCCTCCCCCCCTCCCTCCCTCCCTCCTCCTCCTCCTCCTCCTCCTCCTCCTCCTCCTCCTCCTCCTCCTCCTCCTCCTCCTCCTCCTCCTCCCCCGCCTTCCCCCCTCCCAGGCTTGCCTCTAGGGTGCCCTGGGTTTCTCGGGCTTCGAGGGTTTTGCGATGGAAAGCGCGACGCTCCCACACCAAGGATCAAGGGACGTCCGGGGGTCTCAGGGCTGGGTCTCTCGTGGAAGGTTTCTCGTGGACTGGCCTGCGCTGCACGAGGAGGCAGAAGTCGAAGAAGAACCAACGGCACGAACGTACACTTTCGGAGCCCCCCGCGGACTTTTCTAGGACCCGCGCTGGGCCATGGCGGCGCCGCCCTCGGCGCGCTCCGCGCGCCAGGATCCACCGAACGCCGCGAGGACCTCCGAAGGCTTGTGCTTATGCTGTTTTTCCCGCCCTCTGGCTTTGCCCGAGGGGCTCGACTGGTTTTTGTGGAGCAGCCGGTGGGGTGCCGGATCCTCGAGGCCCCGGGGCCCTGTGGCCCTACAAGGGGGGGGGGGATCCTCGGGGCTCCACGGCTCGGTCTCCCTACCAGTCCTTGGTTCCTTGGTTCCTTGGTCCTGGTTCCTTGGTTCCCTGGTCCTGGTTCCTTGGTTCCTTTGTCTTGGTTCCTTGGTTCCTTAATCTTGGTTCCTAGGTTCCTTGGTTTTGGTTCCTTGGTTCCTTGGTCTTGGTTCCTAGGTTCCTTGGTTTTGGTTCCTTGGTTCCTTGGTCTTGGTGGTGCCGTGGCTCGTTGGTTCCTTCGTCCTGGTTGTTTGGTTCTGTGGTTTGGGCTCCCTGCTGCCTCGCCACGCATTGCCAATAATGCCAAACATCGCAAAGCAATGCGAAGCAATGCACATCAATGCCGCGCAACACCAAACAATGCCAAGCAATACCATGACATGCCATGCAATGCACGCAATGCCACGCAATGCCAAGCAACATGCCCAGCCATCGGTCAAGCAATATGCCAAGCAATACCACGCCAAGCGCCGATGCAATATGCAGATTTCTCCTAATTGCGGTCGCGCCAGATTCATTTCTTCCAGGAGTGGATGATGATGATGATGATGATGCTGATGATGATGAGGAGGAGGAGGAGGTGGAGGAGGAGGAGGAGGAGCCTCCCCCTTGCGCACACGCTCTGGCCGACAGGAGTCGCCATGCAATTTGGTCGCGGGCCACTGTGTATTGCTTGCCGCGCGTCTGCGCGGTGCTTTTCTGGCCGATCTTTTTGGCGCCTCGAGCACCCCAGTTTTCAGAAGCGCAGCCGGCATCGGCAGAGACTTCCGGAGGGCCGCGCGGATTTTTCCTGCATCGGCGCTGGGCCGCCCTGCCGGTGCGGGGTAAGCGCGCCGGGGCGGCGCCAGAGGGGCGCTGGAGGCGTCGCCCGGGGGGCTCCAGCGCCGCCCAGAGAGAACCGCGTGGACTGTACCAGTCTGAACAGTTTCACAAGCCTCGAACTTATCCCTATCCCTTATAAGATTGACACGCTAAAAGAAGATGACAATCTTAGGGATACACCCTCAGAAACTGAGGACATCCCTAAGATCGCCATCGTGATGGGGCGATGCCCAACATAGGGATAGGGATAAGTTCAAGGCTGGTAAAAAGTTCAGGCGATCGCAAACATGGATCAAGGGGGCGTGGATTAGCGATGGGTCCCGTTTCCACGGGGAATCCAGATTTCCGCCGCCGAGCGAGGCGGCACCGGCCGCATTTTGGGGAGGGCGCCTCCCCCGATCCATGGATGTGGCGACCGCGCGCCAAATCCATGGATCGCTAATCCATGTTTGCGCGCCCCCGAAGAGTATCCCAGTATCCCTATCCCGTTCTGAGGGCGCACCAGGGAGGAGGAGGAGGAGGAGGAGGAGGAGGAGGAACGGGAAGAAGCTCGAGGCTGGTCAGGACCTCCGAAAGGTTTTGTCTGTGTCGCTTCGCCTTCTTTTCTGCAGCGCGCGGGCGGCGCCGGGGAAAAAGCGCCGCTCCGCCTCGCGAGCCTCGGCCGAGCGCCCTCCTCGACTGCACCGGCAGGGCGCAGGGCTAAGTCGGGCCTGTCCCTCCGCAGGGGGAGCTTTCAGGAGTAGTCAAAGAGTAGTCTTGGGACGATTTTGTTGACGGCCTCGGGATGTCTTCGAGCGGCTGCGCCTCGCCGTCCTGAACAAATCGGGACGTCGCATGTCTCAGAGCGTGAATTACCTACCCCGCTTTCGCTTCCAGGCAAAACCAAGCCATACCACGCGCCTCTTCGTCAAGCGGCCTGACCAGCACAGGCCGTAGTTTGGCATCGCTTGGTATCTCTTGGAAGCGAGGGTGGTCAAACGCGAGGTAGGTTTGTTTGCCCCCTGATGTCTGGGACCGCTTCGGGTTCAGGAGCGGCTCTGGAGCTCTCGAGCCGCTCCTCGGCCTTCGGAGGCGGGAGCCCCTGCGTGGCCGAGGCCCGCCGTGGCCGGGGGAGCCCTGCCGGTCCTGACGTGGCGGTCCAGCCATCATTGGGGGCCCTCTTGCGCCTCCTCCTCCTCCTCCTCCTCCTCCTCCTCCTCCTCCTCCTCCTCCTCCTCCTCCTCCCCCTCCCTCCTCCCTCCTCCTCCTCCCTCCTCCCTCCTCCCTCCTCCCTTCTGCAGCCGAGACGCTTAGCATTGGGAGCCTCTGGGGGGCTGTCTTGGTGCGTTCGTGAGGGCGGGTCGGAGCGTCTTGGGCGCTCTTGAGATTGAGAGGCGGGGCATGCTAAAGTTACGCGGACACTGCATGCTTTCGATGATGATGCGTGCGACTGAGGACTCAGGCCCGCCCCCAGGGCCTCCAAGAGACAGCTCAAGCTGCGCCCAAGAGGGCTCCAGGACGAGACCATCCTAAGCAACGTTGGAAGCATCGAATCCTGAACCTCGCTACCCCCGGGCCCCTTACGTAATGGAGGATGGCGATTAATAAATGACCGGGGGTCGTGTTCACGCGGCGGTGCCCGGGATGACGATTAGAAAAAAACGGCCGCGGGCTGGAAAACTATGTTTTAAATCGTTCCCCCCCAGTCAGCAAGTTGTGCAGAAGTAGCAGAAAACTATTGTTTTTGAATCGTTCTCTCCCATTTTTCCCAACCATCCTGTGGTGTTGGGTCCTCGTTTTGAAGAGACGGTGCCCCGCGTCTCCTCTCCTCTCCTTCCTTCCTCGCCCTCCGCCTCCTCCCTCCTCCCTCCTCCCACCCCTCACACGCTTCGTGGCCCCATCGGGAGCTCCACCGAAGGCCCCAGTGGCCGCGTCCACATGGCGGCGCCGCACCCATTTCGGCACACCCCTCACACGTTTCGTGGCCCCATAGGGAGCTCCACCGAAGGCCCCGGTGGCCGCGTCCACATGGCGGCGCCGCGCCCATTTCGGCACACCCCTCACACGTTTCGTGGCCCCATAGGGAGCTCCACCGAAGGCCCCAGTGGCCTCCGCATGGCGGCGCCGCACCATTTCGGCACACCCCTCACACGTTTCGTGGCCCCATAGGGAGCTCCACCGAAGGCCCCAGTGGCCGCGTTCGCATGGCGGCGCCGCACCCATTTCGGCACACCCCTCACACGTTTCGTGGCCCCATAGGGAGCTCCACCGAAGGCCCCAGTGGCGCGTCCGCATGCGGCCACCACCCATTTCGGCACACCCCTCACACGTTTCGTGGCCCCATAGGGAGCTCCACCGAAGGCCCCAGTGGCCTGCGTCCACATGGCGGCGCCGCACCCATTTCGGCACACCCCTCACACGTTTCGTGGCCCCATAGGGAGCTCCACCGAAGGCCCCAGTGGCTGCGTCCGCATGGCGGCGCCGCACCCATTTCGGCACACCCCTCACACGTTTCGTGGCCCCATAGGGAGCTCCACCGAAGGCCCCAGTGGCCGCGTCCACATGGCGGCGCCGCACCCATTTCGGCACACCCCTCACACGCTTCGTGGCCCCATAGGGAGCTCCACCGAAGGCCCCATGGCTGCGTCCGCATGGCGGCGCCGCACACCCATTTCGGCACACCCCTCACACGTTTCGTGGCCCCATAGGGAGCTCCACCGAAGGCCCCAGTGGCTGCGTCCGCATGGCGGCGCCGCACCCATTTCGGCACACCCCTCACACGTTTCGTGGCCCCATAGGGAGCTCCACCGAAGGCCCCAGTGGCTGCGTGCGCATGGCGGCGCCGCACCCATTTCGGCACACCCCTCACACGTTTCGTGGCCCCATAGGGAGCTCCACCGAAGGCCCCAGTGGCTGCTCGCGTTCGCATGGCGGCGCCGCACCATTCGGCACACCCCTCACACGTTTCGTGGCCCCATAGGGAGCTCCACCGAAGGCCCCAGTGGCTGCGTTCGCATGGCGCGCCGCACCCATTTCGGCACACCCCTCACGGTTTCGTCGGCCCATAGGGAGCTCCACCGAAGGCCCCAGTGGCTGCGTTCGCATGGCGGCGCCGCACCCATGTCGGCACACCCCTCACACGTTTCGTGGCCCCATAGGGAGCTCCACCGAAGGCCCCAGTGGCTGCGTCCGCATGCGCCCGCCGCACCCATTTCGGCACACCCCTCACACGTTTCGTGGCCCCATAGGGAGCTCCACCGAAGGCCCCAGTGGCTGCGTTCGCATGGCGGCGCCGCACCCATTCCGGCACACCCCTCACACGTTTCGTGGCCCCATAGGGAGCTCCACCGAAGGCCCCAGTGGCTGCTTTGGCATGGCGGCGCCGCACCCATTTCGGCACACCCCTCACACGCTTCGTGGCCCCATAGGGAGCTCCACCGAAGGCCCCAGAGGCTGCGTTGGCATGGCGGCGCCGCACCCATTTCGGCACACCCCTCACACGTTTCGTGGCCCCATAGGGAGCTCCACCGAAGGCCCCAGTGCTACCGCCCTCATGCGTCCCGTACGCCCAGGACAGCGTTTCGTGGCACGCCTTTCGTGGCCCCATAAGGAGCCCCACCGAAAGCGGCACCCGCAAAGCGTTATTCACAATTGCATATGGTTGGGCCCTTCGCCAGGATAGTTTTATTCATCGTCATCCCACATTGCAGAGTATAGTCAAGATTGCAGCAAGAGCCACTCCGAGTTCAGGAGGGTCTCGTTCTCGGGCCCGTTCCTTCTCGGAGCACCCGGGGGCACTCCACCCGGTGCCCGGCGGCGGCACCGGTCGCGGCATCGCGGCCTCGTGGCTTTGGATAGTTACCCCCTGGCGCGTTTGGAGGGCATCTTGTGGGAGTCCCTCCCGCTGCCTGGACGGCCTCGGCTGCCATCTTCGGGGCGTCTTTCCCATCCTTCCCCTTCTGCTGAGCCTCCCATTTCTCCTCCTCTCCCTCCTCCTCCTCGTCCTCCTCCTCCTCCTCCTCCTACACCTCCTCTTCCTCCTCCTCATCATCAGCAGCATCAACAACAACATCATCAGCAGCAGCTGATCTTTTTCCAGCACTCATCATCATCATCAACATCATCATCAGTAGCAGCAGATCTCTTTCGAGCCCAATCTGTGGGCGCACCTGTTGCAAACTTCTTAATCTTACGGTATCCATTCACTCGACCTTGCAGCTTGCCGCTGGCAATGATCTCTATCGGTGTCCACCTTCTGGTCATACTGCAGCTGCTTCCGACCCTCGCGATCGGCGTTGTCCAGAGGTACGGCAGCGCGGCCGAGAGGCTTGAGACAGTCTCGGAGAGGGCAGCAAAAGCAGAACGTGTCGACAGTGCAGCCGAGAAGCTTGAGGCAGGATCGGGGAAGGCAGCAAGAGCAGCACGTGTCGACAGTGCGGCCGAGAAGCTCGAGGCAGGATCTGCGAAGGCAGCACGAGCAGAGCGTTTCGGCAGTGCGGCCGAGAAGCTCGAGGCAGGGTCCGAGAAGGCAGCAAGAGCAGAGCGGATCGCCAGTGCGGCCGAGAGGCTGGAGGCAGGCTCGGAAAAGGCAGCACGAACGGAGCGCTTCGCCAGCGCACGCTTCGCCAGTGCGACCGAGCGGCTGGAGGCAAGTTCGGGAAGGGCGGCCCGTACTGCGACGACAGCACGAACCACACGATTCAGTACGCTTGAGGGTGGTCAGGATAACAAGGCCGCCTTGGGCAAGATGAACAAGATGGGTGTCACCCGGTACCAGCGGCACGCCCACAAGAAGACCAAGACCAGCAGGAAGGACGGCAAGTTCTTCTGGGCCGACTCAGCCAATCGCGAGGGCGGAACATATTCTGGCGCGACGGACCTCTTGGAGAACCTCTCCTGGGGCTGGCACCACCCGACTGGCGTGTACAACACCATCCCCGTCGGCAGTCCACTCTTCGACGACGAGCAGAACATCTACATCGGATCGGACGACGCCATCCGCAAGTTCGACGTCACCGGCACCCTCCTGTGGAGCTACGCCCCCCGTGGCCAGCTCGCCGCGGCACCCACCCTGGTCCTCGCCAGCAGCAGGCGCCTGCAGGCCCCTGTGACATCTGCCGAGGAGGCCGAGGCAGAAGACATGCTGCGACCGGACTGGGCGAAAGCCAACGGGTCAGTGCGATCCGCAGCCTTCAACCAATTCAAGGCCGGCGACCTCGTCAAGGTGAAGCCCGGCTTCAGTTACCGGGCGGACGGCAGGGATCTCTACAAGGCTCGACGACACGTAAGAGTTCCCCTTCGCCGGAGTGACCTTTGGTGCGGGCTCACCGGGGTCCCCCGGACCGCTGAGCGCGATGTGAGAGTGGCTGCTTGCGCCCTTGGATTTGGCCACCTTGCGCCCCCTCAGTCCGCGCACTGAAGGTCACTCTTGCCCAGGGTCACTCTTGCGTGCCGCCGAAAGGCTGGTGACCTGGGGACGATCACCGGCGTCGAGGACGGTGAGAAGGAGAGAAGGGCCGTCATCACGTGGGCGCGCACTGGGACCAAGAGCGTGGTGAAGTTTCACGCCATGGGGGACCGCTTTCTGCGCGTGCAGCAGGAGATGGAGACAAAGACCGTCGCGTGGCCCGCCATGCTGGTAGGGAGCACCACCTCCGGCTTCGTGTTCTCGATCGACCTCGCAAGCGGAGAGGAGTTGTGGGTAACGTGGGCATCGAACGATATCGCGGGCGTCAAGGGCGCCGTTGCCGGCAAGGACGGAATCATAGTGGTCGCGACGGACAAGTGCACTGACCGGTACTGCTACAGATACCGCAACCAGACTAACCCCCTCACGCCAGGCAACTCCATGGTGCGCGGCCTGAGCGCAGTGGACGGATCCGCTGTCTGGCAGTACAGAACCTTTGCGCCGGTGTGGAACATGGTCCCGCTCTGGGGCCCAGACGGCACCGTGATGTTCCAGGACTGGGAGGGCAGGTTGCAGTGGCGTCCAAAAGGGGGGTGAGGACTAGGTTTATGATGTTCCAACCTACTTAAGCCTTGACCACCAGAAAGACTTTCGAGCGCCAAGAAAGTACCGAGACTGGAGGGTTTCCACTTTTTGGGACCTGGGAGGCGATGCTCGTTCGACACTTCGCCTTCGTGTCGGGTGGACACTGTTTCGATGCTGTCCTGGGTGCTCGAAAGTATTTCTGGGATGCGATCCTTTGGTACGGTGGGAACGACATAAGACTAGGTGTGCGTTTGTGTGTGTGTGTGTGTCCCGCGCAGGGCGTCCTCCTCTCGCCCACGTGCATGGCGGCACACCTCGCGCTCTGTGCATATCTCGCTCACGCCCCATCGCCGGCGCAGTTGCTCTGCCTAGCCGCCGACGTAAACATGTGTGTGTGTGTGTGTGCGTGCGTGCGTGCGTGCGTGCGTGCGTGCGTGCGTGCGTGCGTGCGTGCGTGCGTGCGTGCGTGCGTGCGTGTGGATGTGCGTGCGTGCGTGCGTGCGTGCGTGCGTGCGTGCGTACGTGTGGATGTGTGTGCGTGCGTGTGTGCGTGTGTGGTGTGTGTGTGTGTGTGTGTCTGTACCTGTGTGTATGTGTCTTTGCGCTCTATCTCCCCAATAAGTGCTTTGCGCGCCCCGCCTACTCTTAATCGGAAGAGGCTCGCTCTCGACCCGCAGACCAAAAGTGTATGTGTTTTTGCGTATGGATATCACAGTGGGGTCAATCAGACCTCGCGGATGTCGCCCCCTCGTTCTTGTTACAAGACTCCCCCCCTCGTTCGCGCACATGCCTCGGGCCAGGATGCGTCAGCCCCCTTCTTCGCTCCTCTTCCTCCTCCTCCTCCTCCTCCTCCTCCTCATCCTTCTCCTCCTCCTCCTCGGCGGCGTACTCGAAGGCTGTACTCTCTGGACCTCCTCACCGGCGCCCTCGTCTTCAAGGTCGGGGGCGACCTCGGGACGCACACCCAGGCAGCAGCCACCTACGACCCGGGCCACAACGTGGCGTTCGCCCTCGGCATGCAGCACTACAACGTGGAGACCTACAGGATGACCGACGCCATCGGCACGGACGGCGGCAAGTTTTGCAATCCGTACGTAGCACCTGGCATCCTGATCAATTGCTGGACGTGGCCAGGTGAGCGACGCAAACACACGGGGTCGTCTGCGCTGACATTGGCGCGTGAGCTGCCCGCGCCAGATCGTGCGTTGACGCCCTCGTCTCCAATGTGGCGTGCCGCGCGGGCGGCCCGCGTAAGCCGCGGCGAGGTCGCGATGCCATCTCGCGCAAGACCCGTTTCTGATCGTCGCCCAGGCGGCAGGGGCTTCATCCGTGGCTACAACGCTTCCTCGGGCAGGGCGATCTGGCACCGGGACACGCCCGAGCCGCCCGCTGGCGCCACCGCGGGCGCGCTCAACTCGCCCGAGCACACTCGCCTGGTGCTCACCATGGGCTTCAACTGCAGGTTCAACTCTCCCTCCCAAATCTCGGCGGCGAGCGAGGGGGGGAAGTGAGAACGAGAAGGCCCACTCAGAAGGCGGGGGAACTAATTCGGAAGCCCTCGCGCTTTCTGAGAAGTGTTCTGTGTCTCCGGGGACGGCGCAGAAGACTTCTCGGAAGGCCGGGGGACTTCCGAGCCTTCCGAGAAGGCCTTCTCCTTCTCACCTTCCCCCCCAGCTCGCCGCCGGAAATCTGGGCTCTCGACCCACACAACGGCGACATCCGGTGGATTAGGGACGGGCCGACGCTGTGGACGAGCACGTGTGCCGGCGACCGGGAGGGTGCCGACATTCGCCGCGCCATGGGCGGCCGCGCCACCTGCAGCCCCAACAGCTGGTCTCTGCCGACCATCGATGCGGCGGGCGACGTGTACGTTGGCAGCCAGGTCGGCGTGCTCCAGCGGTGGGGCAACCCGACCGGAGTGCCGGGAGCCAGGAATGTCCAGCTGCTGGCGACAATGACGACCGGCGTGGCCTTCCAGGACGCCTCCATCGCGATCTCCCAGGACGTCATGGCCGTGTCCACGTGCACGTCTCTGATAGTTTTCCAGACCTACGCCGATAAGTTCTCAAATCCTTCATGGTCGGTCTCGCATGATGAATACTCGCCGAGTCATGGGATGGTCCACGGCGACGAGGTGAGTCACGACATCAGTGAGACCCCGCACACATCAGTCACGGGGGCTCCTGGGTCTGGGTCTAGCCCCTGGGATGTCCGCTAGGGGCTGGCCCGTGGATCTGGGCCTGCTGAGCTTGACGGTGCTGCCAGTAGTCTGTAAATGACAAGGCATGCCGTAGGCTAGGATTGAGATGTGCAAGGCGTGTTTTCCAGCCGCCCTACGGGGCTGTAATCATCATCAATCTCGCTCGAGCTTCGAATTCTTGACGCTTCGCGTGTCCCCAACAGTGTGCACGCGCCACGTGGTCCACCGTGTATCGTGCACACTACGGCGCCCTTCCACTCGATGGATCTGGGCTGACGCATCTCAGGTGTGGAAGGTTCTCCTGTCATCATGTTTCCACACTCTGGATGCGCGTTCTAGCGTCGCGACTTTGATTCGCCGTCAGGCTTTTCCGCTGGACTTATGTCTCCAGTCAGTCTGTGTTACCCGTCAGACTCCCTGGATCGACGTCCTCGGGAACGTTCCTTTCTGTTCGCATCTGAACTGGGAACGCCTCACGCGCCATTTTGGCTGCGCTTGGTCTCCTCGGTGCCTGTCTTCAGACTCCCTGGATGCACCGTTGCATGTCTCGTTCAGGGGCTGTTCTGCAGACTCCCTGGATTGCACGTTGGCTCTGCCGCCCTGGCGCTGCCCCCCCCCGCCGCCTGATCCGCGGCCCCCGCGCGCGCTCGGCAATTTAGTCGCGGCCGTAGCCCGCCCGCGACCTCCCGCCGCTGGCGCCTCCGCCTGCGGCTGTAAAAAAAAATGTCCCCAACAACCCATTTCGGGTGCCCACTCTTTGGAGTCGGCAACATGCAGTGGCTTCCACTTCGTCGCCCGTTGGGACGGCGGCTCCTGACCCCCCTTGCACATGGGCGTGGTGACAGTACGGTCGGCCGCTTGTCGGCATTGGCGGACAAGGTCGCCGGTCAGGTACCGTTCTGGCGCTTGTGTTAGACGTCGGCTACAGTCACAGGAGTGCCTTCGAGATGCGCAAGCCGCACACCGCCTTGGTACCAGGGGCCATCGCGGGCGCTCTCCTTTGTGGTCGGCCCTCTCCAGGCTTTGGCCTGAACTCCCCTCGGCGGTGTACAGTCTGGCCGACGTTCCAAGTGAGTGAGTGGTTTTGGCACCTTCCGCCTGGCAGTCTGGCCCCACCTGCGGGTCCGACCTTCCGCCCTCCCCACCCTCGCTGGCACACGCCCAGCGGCTGGTTCTTCCTATTTGCATCCCTCGCTGGCACATGTTCAGCGTTGTTAATTTTCTGCTGCTGGCACATGCTCAGCTGCTTCTTCTTGGCCGGCACTTGTGCTGCGCCGTTCATTATCTGCATTCCCGTGCGCTGTGTCCCAGCCTCGTTCACACCGCCCTCTGGATTTTTCATTGCGGGCCGCGAATCAACAAAGTGTCCCCAACAGCTGCTCTTAGGCTTGCGCGTAGCTAATTTGACAGGCCCGTGGCCCCGACCTCTCAGCCCGGCGACTGCGAATCCACGTCCGCCCGCGACCAAACAAAAAAGTGTCCCCAACAGCCCTCTTGCATGGTCTTGTGTCTCTTTCGCCCCTCCTTCTCCCTGTGCGCGAACTTTGGCAGTTGCCCGTGCGCGTCGCTCCTGGACGCCGCCCGACCTCTCTCGCCGCGGTCGCGGTCAACAACGTATCCCCAACAACCCATCCAGAAACGATACCCGGGCGAGAGCTGCCACGACCAAGGAGCTGTAGCCTTGACAACAGACCCCAAGCAACATAATGAATAGTACAGTGACCATTCTACTATACTGTGCGCGAGAGACACCATATGGGAAACACCAGACGGGAGACACCATACGGGAGACACCATACATAAGACACCAAACAGGAGACATCATACAGGAGACTCCATACGGGAGACACCATACGGGAGACACCATACAGGAAACACCGTACGGGAGACACCATGCGGGAGACACCATACGGAAGACACCATACAGGAGACACCAAACGGGAGACACCATACGGGAGACACCATATGGGAGACACCATACAGGAGAGACGAAACACCAATCGGAGACCAGAGCGGAGACGACCAAATGGGTGACCACACGGAAGACCACACAGGAGACCAAGAGCCACCGATTTTGGGTACAAATGTTTTCTCATGTAGAACCTTTAGAGACAAATTGTGCAGGGAACAGATTCCGAAGACGTCTACGGCGAATCACCGCCGCCCCCTGCCTTTCGGAACCGCCAATGTGGCCGAACGTTGTGGCCAAAGCTCTGCCAAGCTATCGGACCATGTGTTTCCCCGCCCGTTCTGGAAACCTTTCGGGGGTCAGGAGGAGAAGGAGAAGGAGGAGGAGGAGGAGGGGGCATCTTGGGAGCCTCTGGGGGCAGTCTTGGGGCTCCTGAGAGCTTCCTGGGGGCCTCTTGGAGGCATCTTGGGGGTTTCTTGGGGGCTTCTTGGTGGCCTCTTTGTCTATTTCAGGGCGTTCCCGACCCGTCTGACGCCGTCGGAAGCCGTCTTGTGGGTCTCTCTGAAGCGGCTTGGGGCCCTCTTGGGGTGCTCCAGGGCCGTCTTGGAGGCCATCTTGATCTTGGGCGTCTTGGAGGCCTGTTGGGCCGTCTTGGGCCCCTCTTAGGTGCCGTCTTGTGGGCCTCTTGGGCCGTTCTGGGGAGCTCTTGGGCCGTCTCGGGCCGTCGGAAGGCCTAATAGAAACAAATGCTAAAGGCTGCCATCAAAACCCGAAGAACAATCAATGAGTTTGGCCTCTTCGGGCCTTTCTGGAAGCCCTCTTGGAGGCCTCTTGGGGGCCTGCTTGGGTCACCTTGAGCCCATCGTAGGCCGCCTTGGCGGCTTCTTGGGCGGACTTGAGTGCATCTTGGACTCTTGGGCCTTCTTTCGGAAGGCACCAACTATACACCAACACCGATCCTGGCCAGGATCACCCTGGGCCCAGGATCGGTGTCTACGCCCTCCTGCCTTGCGCAAGAAGGCATATACACCGATCCTGGGCCCAGGGTGATCCTGGGCCAGGATCGGTGTTGGTGTATAGTTGGTGCCCTCCGATTCTTGGAGACAATGTTTGGCCCTCTGGGCCGTCTCACGGCCACATCGGGGTCCACCTGAAGGCCGTGCAGGAGCGAGACAGGCAGCCACCCGGGCCTCGCGAGGCAGCCTTCTGGGTGGCCGGCGCGCCGGGCCGAGGCACCAGGGGGTGGTTTCAAAAAGAACCAACGTCCTCGAAGAGGTTCAGCAAGCGCCAGAGGAGGAGGAGGAGGAGGAGGAGGAGGAGGAGGAGGAGGAGGAGGAGGAGGAGGAGTTGGCGGCGCGCACAAGGGAGTAGGGGGAGGGGGGAAAGCTTCTTAGAAGCGCCCTGCTTCTTAGAAGGCGCAAGCGGGGGAGTTCTGAAGTAAACCTTTCAGAACGTCGAGCTCGCCGGGCGGATCGACGACGCCTACGGCGAATCACCGCCGCCCCCTGCCTTTGTGGAAGCGCCCATGTGGCCGAAGGTTGTGGCCAGAGGCCTGCCAAGCTATCGGACCACGTGTTCCCCGAATCGGTTTGGAAAGCCTTCGGGGAACACGTGGGCATCTTGAAGGTCATCCTGGCCGTCTGGAGGCCATTCTGACTCTTGCGGGCCTTCTTGGAGGACGTCTTGGAGGGCTCTTGGGCCGTCTTGGAGGCTATCTTGAGCGTCTTGGAGACCTCTTGGGCCGTCTTGGGGGCCTCTTGGGGCCGTGTCTTGGGCCTCTTGGGCGATCTTTGTGGGCACTTGGGCCGTCTCGGGCCGTCGGAAGGCAGAAATAAAGCAAATGTCACAATCCCTCAAGAACCCATGGCAAATCAATGATTTTGGCCTTTTCAGGCCTTCCTGGAGGCCCTCTTGGAGGCCTCTTGGGCCGTCTTGGGCCATCTTAGGGCCATGTTCGGCCGTCTTGGTGGGCTCCTGGTCCGTCTGACGCCGTCGGAAGCCGTTTGGGGGGCCTCTATGGGCCGACTTGGGGCCCGCTTGGAATGCTCCAGGGCCGTCTTGGCGGCCATCTTGGGCGTCTTAAAGGCCTCCTGTGCCGTCTTGGGGGCCGTCTTGGGGCCCTCTTGGGCCGTTCTGGGGCCATCTTGGAGGCCTCTTGGGCGACAGGAGGCCTCTTGGAGGCCATCTTGGAGGCCTCTTGGAGGCCCGAAGCGGCGGACAGGACTGCTCCCCAGACAAGCGACGTCATGATTTTTTCAGGACGGCGTCCCCAGAAGTCCAGACCCTTTCCCCGGGGCCGGTTTTTCATCCTGAGTCGTTTTTAGACGGTCCCGGGGCCCGGCGAGGGCCCCCAGGGGCCGAAAATACGGAAACACTTGCCGTCCTGATTTTTTTGCGACGCGATCCTGTCTGGGTCACGCTCCGATTCGACCCGATTCGGTCCCCAAGCTTCGGCTTCGCTGTCGGTCCCATCCGGCACGAGCACGTTCCCTCTCGCAGGGGCTGAGCCCGATCCGCGAGGCGAAGGGTCCGATCCCGATCTGGCTCCGCAGCGGTTCGGGCGCGACCCTCCTCCTCCTCTTCCTCCTCCTCCTCCTCCTCCTCCTCCTCTTCCTCCTCCTCCTGCTTATTCTTCTCCCCCTCCTCCTCCTCCTCCTCCTCCTCCTCCTCCTCCTCCTCCTCCTTCTCCACCTCCTCCTCCTCCTGCTTATTCTTCTCTCCCCCCCTCCTCCTCCTCTTCTCCTCCTCTTCTCCTCCCTCCTCCTCCTTTCCTCCTCCTCCCTCCTCCTCCTCTCCTCATCCTCCTCCTCCTCCTCCTCCTCCTCCTCCTCCTCTCCTCCCCCCCCTCCTCCTATTGGCTCCTATTGGCTCATTAGCTGTCCGTTACCGCTGAGCGATAAGGCAGCCCAAAAACACAGTGCAGAAAGACAAGTGTTGGAAGATGGGGCTCAGACAGGTGCGGACGACCAACCTGTTTGAGCCTGCCATCTGAGCGGAACAGACCTCCCAAAGCTCGTCTTCGAGCTGGGGTCCACTCCATTCCTGAGCATTCTGAGACCATTAGCGGCGTCACGGTTGCGAGGACCCCCTTCACAACGAGTCCCAAGGAGCCGAGACCGAGCGGACCCAAACGCGCCGCAACGCACGCACCATGCCACCCGCCCCCCCCCCAGCCAGAGCCTGTGACTCTGGTGCGCCGTCCTCGCAACTCTCGGCGGACCGCCGCAAGGCGTCAAAGAGATGTGCGCTCTCGAGCGGCCTCTCTCGCCGCACGTCGCACATCTATATTGCTTGCCAGACTTCTCAATTAAATGCCCATTGGGCTCTGGAATCAACTGCAGCTGCTGTGGCTTGGGCCTACGAGGCCTGTGCACACGCGCCACATCTGGGAAATTCTTAACCGAGAGGTCACTCATGACCTCGGCAATCAACCAGGCCGACTGTTTGACTAGATTAAAACTGTGTTTAAGCTGAGCCTTGACCAAGGGGTAGGTGGGATGAGCCTGGGCCCCAAGCTTGGCGAGCTCGTCTGCCCGCTTGTTGCCTCTCCACTCCCACTCACACACCCCCTGCCTACGGGCCTGACCGAGGGAGAGGTGAGACCTAACCCAACGAACCGAAATCAGATCACGTCCGAGATCCCCTGCCAGCCGAAATATTTCCCTCCAAAGCTCTGAAGATGCTACATCCTACAGGTTCTGCTCAGGCCCGAACCCCCAAATATCCTCCACCATCTTGCAATCCGTGATCACATCGAGCCCTAGCGGGCCCGCCAACCGAATCGCCATGAGGAAGGCGTACACCTCCCCTGCCCCCGCGAGCTGAACGATGTGCGGCAGGGGCCCGTACGCCGAGCCAATGATGTGCCCGCTGGCCGTGACGGTGACCACCGCCCACCCTGCGCGGGCTAGAGAAGGCTGATCTTGGTCATATCCTGATCCGTCTAGACACACTCTTCGGTCGAGCACCCCGTTCGGCGGTACCACGTCCCACTGAAATCCTGCCCGCTGGTGCGGTATGGGCCAAGCCCACTCGACACTTGGGAAAGAGCGCCCTCGTGTGGAGCACCTCCGTTCCTGGCAGCACGGGCGTGTCCAACAGCTCTTGGACTCCGAGATCTCGAATTCGTGGCTGATGGGCTGGGCATCGAAACCTGTGTAATGCAGAACCTACTTCTCCTTGGCACAGCATACACTTGTTGTCCAAAACACGCCTGTCCTGGTACAGCTTATCCTGGGTCTGATACCCGCCTGCGACCACTCCCGCGAGCCCCGCTGCCGCCTGCCACCTGCCCTTGGCCCTGAGGTCCCTGAGCACTTCGATGACGGGTTCCAGCAGCGGCCCCTCGTCGAGACCTTCCACGCGACCGTCCCCAAGGCTTCTGACAAGGCTTTCCCGAACGAACCTTTCCAGAACCATCTTCAGAGAACGTCCTCCAAGATACCCCAAGTCAATCTCTAACCCCGAGTTGGTGACGAACAGGTCCCAGGCCCTTGGTTCCAAGCCTATCCGCCTAAGGGTCAAGACGACCGCACCTGCAGGACCTCGCACCTGGCTCCAGTCGAAATCCTGCTTGTTCTTGAAAAACTGGAAACTCTGCTGCATCGCCTTGGGTTCCACCCACTTGCTCCTGACCGCCTGACCCCACATGAGGAGCGGTAACAGGTTCGCGTCGAATGCTGGGTCTCCCTTGGGCTCCTCGCTGAGGAGAAACTCCAGAGTCCTGCTCCTGCCCTTGGGAGCCCCAAACACAGCAGCTCCTACTGCATTCCTTATCTGCTGAAGCTTCCTCCTCCTCCTCCTCCTCCTCCTCCTCCTCCTCCTTCTCCTCCTCCTCCTCCTCCTCCTCCTCCTCCTCCTCCTCCTCCTCCTCCTCCTCCCCCCCTCTCCCCCATCCTCCTTCCCCTCCTCCTCCTCCTCCTCCTCCTCCGTAGCCATTTTGGCTCAAGGTCCAATGTTCCCCAGGGACCAAGTGGATACCGCTAGTCCGCGGCCGGCAAGACCCTTGTGGTCTGGCAGTGTTTTGCATCGATCCGCGCGTGGGCGGTCGGGTAAACGGAGGCGTTTCCCGTTCCTGGCTGTCCGATCGCACGGCCCATTCTCTCATGGGATTACCGACAGAAGCTGACAATCAACGCTTGGCTGATGGATTGGAGGCGGCCCCCACGTTCCCCTCACAAGAACGAATGGTCAGCTCTGGCAAGGGGGGCAAAGGTGGTGCGACAAATGTTACTTCTCCTCGCCTAGCTGGTCCTCCTCCTGCTAAACGGCGCACACATGCAACTGGAGATGTCAATTTCGGTGAAGGGGATGAGTGGGATGGAGATGACTATATGCGAGAGCTGTGCAAAGCTGAGCTCCTGCCTCTCATCGAAGAATGGAAGGTACATGTCAAAGAAGAACTTGGCAAGTCTATCAAGGAATCAGTCGCCGCTGGCAACAAGACCGTGCTTGAGCTCCTCGAAGCTGTTCGTCAGAGGGTACAGGACAACCAATCCACCATGGACGAGAAGATCATGTCAGTCGTCAGGCCACAAGTGGATGATGTGTCGCGTCGCCTCCAAGCACAGCTTGATGAACAACGGGCTCTCATCGGGGATCACGGTCGCCGCATCAATGAGCACGACTCGGCTATCGACGCCCTCAACCGACGCTTGGATGACATGCAGCGAGCCTTGGCGTTGGCTAATGAGCGACCACAGCCCCCTCCGCGTGTCCCTGCAGGCTTCGACCGCGACCCCGACGGCTCGATCATTGTGGCTATGTCGCAGAAGCACACTTCTGTGGCCCATGTACGTGAGACACTCATGCCTTTTATCGGTGGGCTGGGATTTGAGGCATCTGAGTATGAGATCAAAGCGGCGGGGGCTGAACCTGCCAAACGCTTCGTGGTGGCCTTCAAGGGCGCGGTGGCGCCTGCGACTCGCAAAGCCCACGCGGTGCTACAGAATCTCAAGGTGGACAAGCAATGGCGTGAGTTCTCGGTTGGTGTCACAGGTTCGACAGACTGCAGGCTATTCCTCGGACCAGACAAGAGTCCGAAACAAGTTAAGACGGAGATCCTTCTTCGGCGGTGTCGGTCGGGGATCGCGAACTTGTACCCTCAGGCTAAGTTGTTCACGGACCGTGAAAGAGGATGTTTGTTGGTGGGATGGGACAAAATTCTCAAAGTGGAGGTCGGGGCTGGCCAGGAGGAGTCTAAGATCCATTGGGAGCCCAATCGTATCGCAAAGAACACTATGGACCTCGAGCGGCTGCGGACATGCACTAAATGCCTGGTCGAACCCGCAGCTGAGGAACAGTGGTGTCTTTAACGTTTGGCATCTATTTCGTCATTGTGCTCCTCGTACTGGGGTGCCTATTCGTCCTGTACGATTCGCATCGTGGAACTGCCGCTCACTACTCCAGGCGGGCGGGCAGAAATCTAGCCTGAAGAAGCACTACCTCTCTCGCTTACGTTTGCAGGAGACCGTGGTGGCCCTCCAAGAGGTTCGTCAAAACGAGCTCCAACTGCAATCATATTTACGTGCCATCGACCCCTCTGTGCACGTTGAGTCATCGTTCGGGGACTCGCTGATCCGTGGAGGGGTGGCAGTTTTGATTCCACCTTCGCTATCTTCAGCAAATGGGGAGACTCATGTTGAGTCGCAGCCTGTGGTGGCAGGCAGGGTCATTCGCGTTGCTATCCGTGCGCCAGAAGCTGAGCTCATCATATACAATGTACACAGCCATGAGCTGGATGCTGGTACTGTGCGTGATATCGTTCGTCGAATTCGATCTGATCTCTCTTATGCGGAGGAGTTTCCTGACAAAGTATTAGCGATGATTCTGGGCGATTTCAACTTCGCGGCGGAGGAGGCGCTCATTCTGGATTCACCTGTGGCCGCGGTGAAGCAGTCAGAGCGGCGCCATCATGGTCGTGCTGCGATTTGGAAGCAGGCCTTGGGGGGCATACTCGAGCTCGAGCACTCGCTCCCAGCGCACTTCGATCGCCACGCGGGCCCGGAGGCGGCGATCGACCGCATTTTCTGCTCCCTCGCCAGCTGGCAGGCCTGCCAGCTGTTTGTGATGGCGACGACTTTGGACGCTCCTGCATGTGTGTCGGATGAAGGAATTTCGGATCATGCTGCTATTATTGTCTCTATGACCCCGCGCAGTGCGCGATTGCCAGAGACTAGGTGCGTACCCGAACAGGTTTGTCAGGACCCTTGGTTTCAGAAGAGGTTGGAGGGGCTCGTGTCGGACTCTAAGTGGGACCTCCTGTCGCCCCCGTTCCAGCTGGAGCACTATAAGAGCCTCGTGAAGATCGCGGGGAGTGAAACCAGAGACCAGATGTTCCAGGCTTTCCCCGAGCACCCCAAGACCCTTCTCTTGCTCTCCAGGGTGATCGCGCGAGTGATATGGCGTCAGGACTGGCAGCTGGCTTCCCGTATCTTAGCGTCGCATAGCCTGGCATCGGCATATATGCGGGTGGATGGGCATTCTGTGGCACTACTACACCCACCGTCTTTCCAGCAATGGTGTGCACAGGTACAGCGGGATGCTGCCGACCTCGAGCGATCTGCGTTATCTTCGTCTGCTTCGGCTTCGACTCCTGGGGCTTCCCCGCGCTCGACTCGAATGCAGCTCAGAGCGCTTGAGAGGAAAGCTCGGTTGTGGTCGCCCATTGGCCGTCGGCTAGCTCTGACATGCGTGCGTGAATCTGCTGGTCATATCGTCTCGGAGCCTCAGGAGAAATTGAGAGCTCTCGGTCAATATTGGGGCCCCGTATTTGCTAAGAAGTCGTGGGATCAAAATACTGCGTGCTCCTATATTCGTCAGTGGCTCCCGCCAGTCGGAGATGTTCATCTTCCTCCGCCTTCCCCTCGTCTGCTGCGACGTGTCCTGCAATATGTGCATGACTCTGCCCCTGGGATCGACGGGGTGCCCTATGCTGCCTGGTCTGCTGTTCCGATGGGTGCCAAAATTCTGTGGAATGCACTCGAATGGCAGTGTGATGGGCAGGCTTTGTTCGACAGTGCTAATGCCACGATCCAGGCCTTTCTACCTAAAGAGATCGCCGATGCCGAGCTGCGAGATGGGTCATGTACGCGGAGCCCAGAGAAGGTGCGGGTGCTTGGCTTGCGGAACACGGATGTCAAAATCATGTCGTCGATGATGAACTATGCTGTGCGTCCCATACTTGAGGTGGCTGTGCCGAGCTGTCAGCGAGGGTTTATTCCTGGGCGAAATTTTGGAGTCAATGTGTTGGAGCTCGATGTCCACGCGCGTTGCCAATCGGTTGCACCGTCTGGTTCCCTGGATTACCCTGTCCTGTTTTCTCTGGATTTCGGACAGGCGTTCCCCTCCCTCAACCAGGACTTCCTGATGTTCGTGCTTTCCTGCCTCGGCCTCCCTGACAATCTCCTCACCTTCATTGCGCGTTTGTATGAAGCTATTGAGGGTGTGGCATCGTTGAAGGGGGAGTTCGTGAGGTTGTTCTGGATTCGGAGTGGTATCGTGCAGGGTGACGCCCTTTCGGGCTCTCTCTATGCTCTAGGGACAGCTGCCTTCTTGTGGGATCTGGCTACGTGCATTGACGGGGACATGAGGGGCCTCATTAGGGCGTGCGCTGACGATATAGGTGGGGTCCTCTCGGCAACTCGACATCTTGCTCATGTATATCGAGTCATGACGCTGGCCGAGGCATTAGCAAATCTTCAGTTGAAAGTCGCCAGGTGTAAGTGGTTCCCTTGTCTGGTCGGTTTGATGATTCTCTCCAGGGCCGTGTCAAAGACGCCATCGCTCATGTCGTCCCACGGTGGGCCTCGTTTGATGTTGTCCCTGAGCTACTGCACCTTGGCCTCTGGCTGGGCCCGGCTGCAGACTCGAGAAGATGCCGGATTGATCCCATTGCCAAGCTTCGTCTTCGTGCCCTTGCCATCGCTCATGGGGTTACTCCAGCCAGTATCTCGGCGATTTTGTATAACCAACGTGCAGTGTCCACGTTATCGTACATATCGCAGTTCTGTTGGCTTCCGCCGCCATTATTACGGCTCGAGCTCTCCGTCCTGGCGCAGGTCTTTCGTGTTCCCTTGGGCGCGTTCACACTTAATAGCTGGACCCAACTGGAGAAGTGGGGTTGCCCTCGCGTGCTCAGGTGGGGACATCTCAATACTGCCTCTTTGGTACGATCAGCACTATTGACTTTTCCACAACATACGGAGATATTATCCCGATTGCGCACACATGTGGAGGCTCACCCGATGTGGCACTCCTTGGACATGCTTGGCACGGGTCGTCTCTATCCTAGCTTCTGGAAGGCGCCTGCCTTTGTGGAGACCCTGGCAGGTGTCACGGATGGTGCGGCCATTGGACCTCGCGAGTGTCGGATGGTAGCTTGTGCGCTACCCGTGGCACATGATGCTCTGATTCCACAATTGGGCAAGCGGCCGCGGCCCCAGCGTGCTGCTCATCGTGCTCTTCGTGAACCTGATGAAGTGGACGCGCCTATGGTGTCGCTGCTGAGGAAACGTCTCGGCAAGCTTCTGCCTCGGCATGTGGGCGCACTCGATGCCATCAAGTGGGACGCAGTGCAGGCGGTCCTCGCCTCTTGCCCGTACTCGTGGGCATGGGCTGCTATGAGGTCGTGGATGGATGCGTGGCTCACGTCGAGTCGGATAGTGCATCCCTTCGGACGTCGTTGCTGCGCGTTTGGGTGTGTTGGTGCGACGGATGCTTTTCGGCACTATGCTTACTGCCGCCCACTTCACGTGGCTGTCCGCCGTGCTCTTGCTCGTCCTTTCCCTCTGCCTGTTCTTGAGCGGTGGGGGCTGCGCCCACCGACGGTTGAGGCGATGGCATACCTTGCGGTCGTGTACGCAGCATACAATGAGGCGCGACTTGTCCCTGCGTGGCCTATCTCACCTGCCCAATTGCATTCTTGCGCCCTGGCAGGTGTTCGGTCCATGACTATGGCAGCGCCGCAACGTCTTCCCAATGGTGGGCGTGCGGGCCAAGTACAGCTGGACTTTCACCGTCGTCGGCGGGCGGGCTCTGCTTCTTCCTCGTCGTCGTCTTCTTCTTCTTCGTCTTCTTTTGTGGAGGATGTGGGTGGCGAGCTTGGGCTATCTATTCGTCAGCGCCCTGGTCATCCTGACAGTCCGCGGCTGACACCTGTGGTCTCATCGGCGTCGCCTTCTCCTCGCGCGAGAGCAGCGTCGGATGCGTCGGAGGACTTCGTCATGCTGGACATGCGACCTGATCTCTCAGTGAATGGAGCATCCTGCATTGAAGTGGACACCGTCTCGCCTTCCCCTGCGACCCCTGCGACGCTCATTGCGACACCTGAGCGGGTGGGTCGTCTTGCGGACTTGAATGACATTTATGACTACCAAGGGCATGGAGCTGGTCCTGAGACTCTTCGAAATGGTGGGAATGTGGGCGGGGCTGCCTTCCTGGATGATCGTGTCGATGGCGCGCTTGTGTGGGATCATGACGCTGGGTGCTCCTCGAACCCAGTGTCGGGTGGTGTTAGAACGCTCGCTTCATCTCGCTTCCGCGGGATGGACATCCTCTCGCAGGCAGAACTTGGCTGG
This sequence comes from Prorocentrum cordatum, assembly GCA_963575745.1. NCBI lineage: Eukaryota > Dinophyceae > Prorocentrales > Prorocentraceae > Prorocentrum > Prorocentrum cordatum. The sequence continues at coordinate 24,474 of CAUYUJ010015426.1, forward strand.
CGGTGCGGTGTCAGATCGCAAAATCCTGGCGGGGTGGGCTCCTCGACTTCCCCGACACAGGTTCATGGAGTAGATTGTGAGAATAGGTCTCTTGCTGGTGTCAGTGCGCAAAATGCTGGCGGCGGGTGCTCCTCGAACCTGCTTGCCCAGGTTCTCCGAGTACATTGCGAGCCTGAAGTCTCTACTGGAGTAAATTATGAGTATGGAGCTGCGAACGGGCGCTCCTCTGATACTGAATGGATGAGTTCGTGTGGAAGCATTGCGCCGTGTGGGACAATTGAGTGGTCGTCATCGGTTGCGCCCTCTCGGCTGGTGTCGTGCCCGAGATCGATGACGCTGGCTACTCCAAGGACCCTAGCTGAGCCTGGCCAGCTGTGCTTGTCTCCTGCCGCCCATCCCCGCCGCTCCTCCCCTCCTCTCAATATTCGGCGTCGCTGCGTTTTGGCGACGGTCCCAGTCAGATATGTTGGCCCTCCTGGCCAGCTCACCCATGTGCTCTCTGCGCCTGTCGTGCGCCCCGCCATCCCACTTCGTCCCAGTTCCCCTGCGCACGGTTGGCAGCCAGCTCCTGATTCGCCAATTGTCCTCCCTGGCACGGCTTTCCTGGGCTTGCCCCGCTCGTGTCCGTCGCTCGTGAACCCTGCTCGTGCTGCTGCTTGCCCCTCCCCTGCTCCTCTCTCGAGCTGTCCTCGCATCATGCCTCCCACTGCGTGTGTTGGCGCCGACTCTATTCTCTATCCTCGTCCTGCCGAGCCTCCTGCTGCTGCTCCCCACTCTCATCCTCAGAATGAAATGACTTATAAAACGGCTGGCCATCCATCAACTCCGACGGCTTCGTCGGCGGTGCTGTTCGAGATGCAAGGTGCGCCTACCCCCGTGCCCGCGGCTGCTGCTGCTGCCGTCGGGGCGCGACCTCTCTTGCCTGCGCCCCCATCTTCCTCGAAGGGGCGGGCCTAGAGTGGTTTCGGACGAACCCTCATGTACGCTGGTCTCCTCCTCCTCCTCCTCCTCCTCCTCCTCTTCCTCCTTCGTTTCCGATCCGATCCGTGGCCGATTCGATCCAGCTCGGGCTTGCTCGCTGGGCCCAGGTTGCCTTCCGGGTGGTCTCTGCACGGCGTCACGGAGGGCTGCCCCCACGGGGCCCGGTGCAGGGCCCCGCGGGCCCGAGGAGAAGCCCGAGAGGACCACCCCGAGGGGGCCCCGAGAGGGCCCCGAGAGAGGCGGCTTCTTGGCGCCGCCCTTCGCTGGACCGCTCGGGCACGCGCGCAAGGCGCCGAAAGAGCGCGCTCGCTCAGCTCGATCGCCTGCGCCCGGGCGGGGCCGGTTGGACTTGGCGGTTCTCCTGGTTCTCCGAAGCGCCGCGGCTGGCGGCTTTCTCCTCCTCCAGGGGGGCGAACGAGGAGGAGGAGGAGGAGGAGGAGGAGGAGGAGGAGGAGGAGGTGGAGGAGGAGGAGGAGGAGGAGGAGGAGGAGGAGGGGAGGGGGGAGGGAGGGAGGAGGGGAGGAGCGAGGAGGGAGGAGGGAGGGAGGGAGGGAAGGGAGAGGAGGGAGGGAGGGAGGGAGGAGGAGGAGGAGAGGAGGAGGAGGGAGGAGGAGGAGGAGGAGGAGGAGGAGGAGGAGGAGGAGGAGGAGGAGGAGGAGGAGGAGGAGGGAGGAGGAGAGGAGGAGGGAGGAGGAGGAGGAGGAGGAGAAGGTGGAGGAAGGAGGAGGAGGAGGAGGAGGAGGAGGAGGAGGAGGAGGAGGAGGAGGAGGTGGAGGGAGAAGGAGAACGGACGCGGGATATGGCGAGCGACGCTGTCGCTTCGGGCGGCGGGGCGGCGCGGTGGCTGCGCGCCCTGCCGCCCAGCCCGGGCCTCGAGGGCCCAGTCCGGCGGAGGCCACGGCGAGCATCGGCCGCGGACCACAACGCAATCTCCCTGGATGCGGGGAGGGCCCGAAAGCCAGCGCCCCCCCTGAATCCAACGAGAGTCCGGGTGGAGGCCGCAGAAGGCAACGAGCTCGGTGCACCGAGCCCCAGAGCCGGGCGGCCCAACGGAGCCAGCAACCCAGGGGCCCGAGCAAGGCACGGGAGTCCAGGTGGAGGCAGCAGAAGCCACCGACCTCGGTGCGCCGAGCACCTTCGAAGGCGGGCGCGTCCGGCGAAGACGTCAGACTCAAGAGCGAGAGCATATCGCGAGCTCTGTCAGCGTATCCGTTCGCGGGCTGCCCCCCGCCCTCTGCCAGCCCAGGCGGCGTGAAGGGCCATCGTAGCCAGCAAGGCGCCAGGGCGGCCCAGCACAGGAGCCGAGGCTCGGCCAAGGCCAGGGCTGCCTCAGTCGCTGGGCCCCCAGGGGAGGCTGGGAGGCAGGCCCTGCCCACCAGCCCAGCCCAGCCCAGCAAAGACCCGACTCCACCCGAAGACAGGCTGGACGGACCAACCCCGCGTATGCGACAGGAAGAGCAGAGTGGAGGGAGGAAGAGGAGGACGAGGAGGACGAGGAGGACGAGGAGGACGAGGAGGAGGAGGAGGAGGAGGAGGAGGAGGAGGAGGAGGAGGAGGGAGGAGGGAGGAGAGGAGGGGAGGAGGAGGGAGGAGGAGGAGGGAGGAGGAGGGAGGAGGGAGGAGGAGGAGGAGGAGGAGGAGGAGGAGGAGGAGGAGGACGAGGAGGACGAGGAGGAGGAGGACGAGAAGGACGAGGAGGAGGAGGACGAGGAGGACGAGGAGGAGGAGGCCGAGGAGGAGGAGGAGGTGGAGGAGGAGGAGGAAGAGGAGGAGGAGGAGCGTGAGGAGCGTGGTGGGAGGTTGGTGAGGAGCAGGAGAAAAAGGGTGAACGGAGGAGGGAAGGGAGGCGGAGGAGGAGGAGAGGAGGAAGAGGAAAGGTAGGAGCTGCCCTCTCTTACTCGTGAATTGGTGCGGGACAGAGTCTCGTTCGTTGCACGGAATCGGCCTTCCGTCGGGCAGGCGAAGTCGCGGGACGGCGTCTCGCTCGTTGCCAGGACCTTCTTGCGTCCACCGCTGAATGGCAATAATTTTGCATTTGCTTCCTCATCTTGCAGAAAGATTGCCTCTCCCTTCTCGTACTCCTCCTCGTTTAAATCCTGCCTCCGTCGCTGCACCCGGACTTTCCCCCCTCCCCGGCCCCACAGCATCTTGCATCTGCTCATCATCGTAGCTACCTTCCTCCTCCTCCTCCTCCTCTGCGTTATCAAACGAATGACCTGCATCCGCCCCTTCTCCTCCGATGTGTATGACTCCTCCTCGTCCTCCTTCCCTTCGTCGTCCCTGTCGTCCCCGCCCCCCCTCTCGTCGTCGTCGTCGTCGTCGTCGTCGTCGTCGTCGTCGTCGTCGTCGTCGTCGTCGTCGTCGTCGTCGTCGTCGTCGTCGTCGTCGTCGTCGTCGTCCTCATCCTCCTGAGGCACTGACGGCATGAAGGTTCGTCGAATGTTGCCATCCCCTCCCCGGGGCCTGTCGGCCCTGGGAGGTTGATCAAACTAAGAGCCAGGCAGCTCCTGGAGCTTACACTCCAGGAATCGCCGACGGGTGCGAAGTAAAGTAGGTGAAGAGGAAGGAGGGAGGACACCCGAACAAGATCATGATCTTGAAGAGGGAGAGGGGGAAGAGGGTGGCGCTGATGATGCCGCGGTGGCGCAGGCGTGGGGCCAAGGCCACACTCGCCCGTCGTGGTTGGCACAAGGGCATCCCCCTGCCCATGGACCCCCCTCAGTCCGCGACGGGGACCCTCACCCGCGGGTGCTCGAACGTGGAGCTGGTGGTTGCCTGGGGCGCTTCCACCGGGTCTGGGGGAGGTTTGTGCCCTCCCGACGGTGGCCGTGTGGCCCTTGTGGTAGGCCGCCCCCCAGCCCCGTTGATGCCCACAAACCAATCATCCGCCTACTCATCCCACTCATCATCGCCTTCAACATTGAAACTAACCAATCTAATATAAAAGTTCCACTCCTCCTTCCTCTCTCCTCTTCCCACTTCCTCCTCCTCTTCCACCCTCCTCCTCTCCCACCTCTCCTTCCTGCCCTCCTTTCCTCCTCCTCCTACTCCTCTCTCCTGCTCATCCTCATCCTCATTCCTCATTCTCCTACTCCTCACCCTCCTCCTCCTCCTCCTCCTCCTCCTCCTCCTCCTCCTCCTCCTCCTCCTCCTCCTCCTCCTCCTCACAGCAGACGGCGTGCGGCACACGAGACAGCGGACGGCAAAACCGGGAGGTCGGAGAGGGCGGCTCGCTCGGTGGCACCGCACGGGCGCGGCGCCCCGGCACCCTGCCACGGCCGAGGCGTGGGCGATGGGCTGCGCTGCAGGCCAGGGCTGCCGGTCGCCGCGGCCACCCAGGCCAACGCCGGTCAACGCCGGTGCGGTGGCCAGCCCTTGAGGTCCGACGCGGCGAAAAAGTGGCAGCGGCGTGAAGATCCGCGCCCGGAGCCCCGGCCCCTAGCTTCCTGCGCGGCGTGCTTCGAGCCGGCTCGCTCCGTGAGGGGGCCTCGGGGCTCGAGGAGGAGCGAGAACGCCGGGCTCGGAGGTACTGAGTCGCCGGGATCTCAGGGGCGGCCCTTCCCTGGCAGGGGCCTCGAGGTGCGGGCCGGAGGGCTGGCGCGGCCAAGCGCAGCCGCGGCCCCGCTGGCCCGGGCGGGGGGCACGAGGGCACGAGGCCCCTGCCCCAAGGGCCCCCCTCGCAGGAGGCGTCCGCCGGCCCCGCGGCTGGCACGGTGCGGGCACTGCGTGGAGGAAAGTGCCCAGGAGGCGCCAGGCTCTGGAGGATTCCCTGTCTGATTCGGGCGGCGGTGAGACCCGGAACAGCCAGTCCACGATGGAAGTTCCACCGGCTTCCAGGCCCTGGCTTCCTTGTGCAATGGTTCCTCATTCCACGCCCTCACCGTGCCCTCGCCCGCAAAGCAGGCGCTGTGTCGCTGTGGATGTCGTCCCTGGCAGTGCTGATGTCGCGCTGCAAGGTGTTGAGCTCGTCGATGTTGTTTCCGAACTCGTTCTTGTATTTCTCTATCTAGTTCTGGTGCGCCTTGGCGTGCTCGTAGTAGTCTTCCTTGGTCCGCTTGCTGTTGTCTATTTCGATGGCTTGCTGGGCCAGGGGCATGCCTTCGAGGATCATGGCTCTGGTGAGATCGACCTGGGCGACTGCATCGGTGGCAGGCAGTACTGCAGCGCTGCTTTTCGTAATGGCTGCGGCTGATCGCCTCTGCTCGATGAGCTTGATCTTTTTCCAGTCGTCTCCGAGCTGTGGGCTGTTGGGCGCTAGTCCTCCATCGCTCGAGGCCTGCCAACATCGCCGGTGGGGCAGGGCGCGGCCTCGGCCCTCTGCTGGGAGTGCGGCTCGGTGTGGATCTCCAGGGTGGCGGCGCAGTTCCTGCTCCACTCGCAGCTGATGCCCAAGGCGCTGCCACTGCGGGTGCTTGAGGTGCATGTCGTGGTGATTGTTGCGCGCTGTGGTGCGAAGCGAGGAGCTGGCGTGCCGAGCCGAGCTGGTGCTGCGTGTCCTGGTTAAGGAGTTCGCGTGCTGCGGCGACTCGTAGTAGTAGTAGTAGTAGTCGTCGTCGTCGTCGTCGTCGTCGTCGTCGTCGTCGTCGTCGTCGTCGCAGTCGTAGTAGTAGTAGTAGTAGTAGTAGTAGAAGTCGTAGTAGTAGTAGTAGTAGCAGCAGCAGCAGCAGCAGCAGCAGCAGTAGTAGTAGTAGTAGTAGTAGTAGACGTAGTAGTAGTAGTAGTAGTAGTAGTAGTAGTAGTAGTAGTAGTAGTAGTAGTAGTAGTAGTAG
>CAUYUJ010015426.1:30323-55323 GCA_963575745.1 Prorocentrum cordatum
TTCGGCGAGTCGTTTCGGCCATGGCCCTTCGGGGGTTGGGCAACATGCTCGGGTCGCCGAACAGCGAGCTTGAGCAACTTCGGGCGTCGGCCCGTCGCGCGGAGGACCGCCTCGCCAGGGGTGCTCGGTGGACCTGGTCTTCATGTGCGCCAGAGGGTGCTGAGCTCGGGATCTTTGGTCCTTGTCGCAGAAAGCGCGCGCCCATATTTTTGCGAGGCGAGCGTCTGTCCGATCCTGTCTCTGGGTTGCTCGTTGCCCACGGGCAGGCAGGCGGCTGTGAACGGAGGCCCTGGGCTCAAGTTAATGGACCCTGTCTCGGCGTTGATTGTCGCGCGCGGTCGAGTCGGATTTCGGTTTGTCGGCCCGTGGAAACTGGTGGAGTCGCTGGGTGAGGAGTGGGACTTGCTCGATGCGTCGCCGGCCATTTTTGCCCGACGCGCCAGATTTGTCGCCGGAAGACTGGTGGACGATCGCGGTCTAGCCAGGACAGGTCGAGGCAAGAAGTCGAAGGGGCGGCATCTTTCGGCGCCCGCTACATGAGTTGCCGCGCCGCCAAGTTGCCCCTGAAAATGAAGATGGGGTCTCGAGTGGCCTCGGGGCCTGTTTGTCTTGGGGGCAGAGGGCCATGAGAGTATTGGTAATGCGTTCTCATGGGTGTCAGTATAGGCCCAGTCAACGCAACTCCCAGTTGAGTGGGGCACAGTTGCCCTGCGGAGCCAGAGATGCCTCTTCCGCGGGCACTTGAATGCCCCGCCAAGGAAGCTCGGGGAATTGTGGAAGGGGGCGACATCCCGGAGGCTTCCCCGGCGCGCTGCTTTTACGAAGGTCCTCGGTTATTCTGCGCAAGCATCCGCCGGGGGGAGGTGGCATGCCACATCTCGAACGGCAGGGCGATCGCGAAGCGGGGTTGCACGCCAACCAAGGAATCGCATCCAGAGAACACGACGAGGCCGATACATTGTTGGTTGTAGGCACGTCGTTATCTTCCTGCCTGGTTTTGAGTTGCATTGCCGAAGCTGTTTTTTATCATGAATGTCGCTTCGACATCGTGGGAGCGCCAGGGGTCATTTCGGTTGCTTTTGAGAGTTGCAGTTTCGGGGCGGCCATCGAGGAGGCTGGAGGGCAGTGGTGCGGAGGTGGTGGGGCTGGCTGCTGCTGCTGCTTCTGCTGCCGCCCCCCCCCCCGGGGCCCTTCCCGGGGACCCCGACCGAATCCCGCCACCTGATGGCTTCAGCCCAGAGTTGGCCGGCCTATCCGAAGGCTGGCGGGCCTTTTCCGGGAGCCCGTCGGATTTGCCCTGGTGGCAGGGGGGCCGCCTGCTGTTAGAGTTTCCTGTTGAACAGGGGGGGGGCCCCATTGTTTTTCTGGCTCGCCCCTCGGAGGGTGCGCGACGGAGACCCGGGCAGCTCGCGGTCTCGGGTCAGCGCGTGCAGGGTCCCCAGCGGCCCCCCAGGGGTCTGGCAGGAATAATCGTACGCCGTTTTGTCGCTTGAAGCAGCCTCGCCGTCGTTTCAGGGCCCCTGGCAGTCGCCTGGGGTGTAGTCGAGGCTCCTCTGTCCTCCCTCTCCCCTCTCCTCCTCCTCCTCCTCCTCCTCCTCCTCCTCCCCTCCTCCTCCTCCTCCTCCTCCTCCTCCTCCTCTTGCCTCCTCCTCCTCCTCCTCCTCCTCCTCGTTTCCTCCTCGTTTCCTTCTCCTCCTCCTCCTCCTCCTCCTCCTCCTCCTCCTCCTCCTCCTGCTTCTCGCGCGCGGCGTCCCAGTAGGTGCTGCGCGTCTGCCGCCGAATGGCGCTGCACGGCCAACGCTCGCGGGTCCGCCCCCTGGGGGCGGCCAGCGCTGATGCACATCGCCCGTGCCCAATGGTCGGTGCGGAAAGATGTGCCCGCCGTCCTGCGGGCCCGTGGAGGATCAGGGAAGGTTAGACGTCAGAGGAGGATCAGATACCGTTGCCGCTGTTCGTCCTGTAAGGTCTTCGCCGCCACGGCTGGATTCCCTTCGGAAATGTTGTCGGAATGCACCCTGGGTGAGAGAGGTCCGGGAAGTCGTGGTATTAGTATCTGGTTCTTCCCTCAAGCGAACCCCCAGAGTAGGCGTGCCCTGGAGATCAGAGGAGGAGAGCCCTCGTCACCACGGCTGGATTATCCTCGAATGTTTCTTCAGAGGCCACCCCAGGAGATGTCGGCAGAGCAGCGGTATGGGTATTTCTTGTGCCCCCAAGACGTGCCCCCGAGCAGGCGTGCCCTGGAGGCCGCAAGGCCGATCCCGACCACCAGCGGTGATGACCTGCGCGCCACACTCGAAATCGGGCGCCTGTCGCAGGTCATCAACGCTGGAGGGGTGGCGAGGCGGAGGAGGAGGAGGAGGGGGAGGAGGAGGAGGAGGAGAAGGAGGACCAGGAAGAGGAGGAGGAGGAGGAAGAGGAGGAGGAGGCGGAGTGGGGGGGGAGGAGGAGGTCTGGGTTGGCCTTTGGGGGTTGCCTGGGCGGCTCCCTCAGCCCAGCGGCTGTGGCTGCCTCCTCGTCTTCCCTCTCGTCCGGCGCGCTCTGACACGCCGCCCTCGGGGGCGGCGCGAGGGCCGCCCCTCGGCCACTCCTGCGGCCGTCGAGAGTGGGAAGCCCAGGTCTTTCAAGAGTGGTGGCCTCACCGGCGATGCGGCTCGATGTGAAACCGATTTTCTCCGCGCCGACGTCGCCGATGCATCGCCGACGTCGCCAGGGCATCGCCGATGCATCGGCGATACGGCGCGATCCTCCGACCCTTTCTACAGTGGAAGCCCATGCCAACCCTGCCTGCCTCCAGGATGCCCTTGGATTCTTGGGTTTCGATGGTTTTGCTATGGAAGTTGTGGCGTCCCCACACCAGAAAGCAATGGACGTCCTGGTGTCTCAGGCTTAGGTTTCTTCTGGAAGGTTTTTGTTAGTCGAGCCCCACTGCACTCCGACCCAATCTAGGAGGGCTCTAACACGTGCCTTAAAGCAGGCGTGCCCTGGTGATCATTTTCAGATTCGTTGTTTTGCCGACCGGCGCGGGCCATCGCACCCCCCTTCTCCTCCCCCTATGGAGTAGATCTTGGTGGTTTTTGCCGCCTGTCTCAAGCAGGTGGAGTCTCCCCCACAGGACGCACTGTTGCAAGCAGTCGCCCTACCCAGAGGTCCTGAGCAAGACCCCCCCCCCTCACCCCCCCCGTCCTTCGCCCAATGTCGAAACGACGAAGAAGAAACGCTCACTGGGAGGCCTCCAGTACAGTACGCGTCTGATGTCGAAACGCCGAGTCAGAAGACGCTCACTGGGAGGCCTCCACACCGTGCCTCAAAGCAGGCGTGCCCTGGGGACTTGGGCCCCGGCGGCCCACCTCGGGACAGCCGGGGTGTCCCCGGGCGGGGTTAAGTCGGGCCTCTCCCTCTACAGGAGGAAGGTTTCAAAATAGTTCCAAAATAGTCAGGGGACGATGTTTTAAAACTATTGTTGAACATTTTTGGAGTGTTTTCGGATGTTTTTAATTTTTCGCCCAAGCCCCCCTGTAGGGGGACAGGCCCGACCTGCTTCTGGGGGGACGACCTGGGCCCTGCCGAGCGAAAGACGGCGGGGGTGTTCTGGTCTCGTCTGGTGTTGCCTTGTGGGCTGGCTTCTGGTTCTGATAGGTGCTGGTTGTGTACTGCCCCTGCAGACGCACTGACCTCAGGGGCAACGATAGGGGGGGATAGGCATAGGGGGGCGGATGCATCGACCCCGAATCGCCCATTGATCGCTGATAGGGGCCCGACAGCCCCAGCCTGCCCAGGAACGTTCGGATGCACTATCGGGGGCCTATTCGCCAATCTATTCGCCTCATGACCGAGGCAAGGACCCGAGCCGGCCTCCAGCGCACCTCGAAGTGACCGCTCGAGTGCTTAAACTTTGCACCGCAGCAGCCCTGCCGTGCAACAGCAACCGCACCTTGGGATCCAAGGCGCCGGCGATCAACAAAAAAAAAACGATGTGATCGGAAGGGTGCCAGAGACGTGCTCAGGTATATGTACGGGAACAAACAATGACATAAGCCTAAAAACTCAGAGGTCCGCGCGGGTTCTCGCATTGATGATGATATTCCTCGTTCTCCTCCCCTTTCTCATCGTCCTGTCTGTCACTTTTACCCGTGTTACTGATCTCCTCACCGCCGGCGACCCCGGGAGCGGTGCTCCAGGGGTCGCTTGGCCTTACATAGTTTGATCCCCCCCAGGGCCGACAGGCCTGTGGGGGGAGGCAGCACCCACTGGAACCTCTTTCCACCAAGAACTCATTAGAGTCCCCTACAGGTCCCCGGACACGTCCGCCGGACACCCCGGACACCCCGGACACGTCCCCCGGACACTCCGGACACCCCGGACACGTCTCCCGGACACGTCTCCCGGACACGTCCCCCGGACACGTCCGCCGGACACCCCGGACACCTCGGACACGTCCCCCGGACATCCCGGACACGTCTCCTGGACACCCCGGACATCCCGGACACGTCCCCCCGGACAGCCCGGACACCCCGGACACGTCCCCTGGACACCCCGGACACCCCGGACACCTCAGACACCGTCGTCGTCGTCGTCGTCCTCCTCCTCCTCCTCCTCCGCCTCCTCCTCCTCCTCCTCGTCCTCCCTCTCTTCCTCCTGATCATCATCATCTACATGCGTCACCATTTTGCCTCACTATCACCATCCTACGATCGCCTTTTCATCGTCGTCCTCCCCCGCATCCTCCTCGCCCGCATCCTCTGGTTTCCTCATCATGCTCTTCCTGACGACTCATCATCCTGCTTCTTCCTCCTGCCTACTCATCATGCCTTTCCCTACTGCCTTAGTCTGCTCGTCTTGCCTCTTGCCCATGCCCCCCATCCTGCCTGCTCCTCCTCCCCTCCTCCTCCTCCTCCTCCTCCTCCTCCTCCTCCTCCTCCTCCTCCTCCTCCTCCTCCCCTCCATTCGTTCCGCTGCCGCGCGACGCGGCGCAGCACTGCTGCGATGATGCGCTGTCATATTGTTGCGGCAATGGAAACATTATCGACCCACGAACCCGGAAAGGAATATAGAAATGTAAGGCATGGCAATGTTTCAAAGACACCTGATTGGGCGACGGGCAAATGCAATGCTGAATGTATCGATCTTGATGTACTGTGCCGAAGGCTGCGCTGTGCTGCGCCGCGCTGAATTGCGATGTGCCATGCCGCGATTGTGCTTTATATAGCGTTGTGGATCGAGTCTTCCGTTGCATCCGAGTCCTGACCGAATTGATCTGGATTTTAGGTTCGAGCTGCCTGAACACATAGTAGCTGCCCTGGAGCTAATTGACAGGGGGACATGCCAGGAGGACGCGCCGCGAAACGTCCCAAGGGACGCGCCAGGCGACGTGCCAGGGGACGTGCCATGGGGTCGCACCGTAGGACATGCCAAGGGGACGCGCTACGGAACGTGCCAATGGATGTGCCGCGGAATGTGCCAGGGGACGCGCCGCGCGACGTGCCGGGGGGACTCGCCAAGGGACGCCCCACGGAACGTGCCAAGGAACGTGCCAGGTTGCAATGCTGATTGTATCGATCTTGATGTACCGTGCCGAAGTCTGTGTTGTGCTGCACCGTGCTGAACTGCGATGTGCCATGCCGCGGTTGTGCTCTATAGCGTCGTGGATCGAGTCCTCCGTTGCATCCGAGTCCTGACCGAACTGAACTGAATCTTAAGCTCGAGCTGCCTGAACACATAGTATCTGCCGCAGAGGTAATTGACAGGGGGACATGCCAGGAGGACGCGCCGCGGAACGTCTCAAGGGACGCGCCAGGCGACATGCCAGGGAACGTGCCATGGGGACGCACCGCGGGACGTGCCAGGGGGACGCGCTACGGAACGTGCTGGGGACAAGCGTTTCGCTCCAGACATCCTGTCAAAATCCTCATTCTAGACATCCGCCTGAGCGACCTGGACTCGTGAAAACAAACATTTCGCTCAACACTTCCTCAACATATTCTCATGCTAGACATCCGCCTGGACGATCTGGACACGTGAAAACAAGTAGTTCGCTCGAGACATCCTCAACACATCTTCATGTGAGACGTCCGCCTGGGTGACCTGGGCACGTGAAAACAAGCGTTTCGCTCGAGGCGTTTTCAACACCTCCTCATTCTAGACATCCGCCTTGGCGACCTGTACACGTGAAAGCAAACGTCTCGCTCGAGACATCTTCAACACATCTTCATGTTAGACATCCGCCTGGGCGACCTGGACACGTGAAGACAAGCGAATCTCTCGAGACATCCTCAACACATCCTCATGCTAGGCATCCGCCTGGGCAACCTGGACACGTGCAAACAAACATTTCGATCGAGACTTCCTCAACACCTCCTCATTCTAGACATCCGCCTGGGCGACGAGGACGCGTGAAACCAAGCGTCTCGCTCGAGACATCCTCAACAAATCTTGGCGCTTGACCTCTGCCTGGGCAACCTGGAGGCGTGAAACCAAGCGTCTCGCTCGAGACGTCCTCAAGACCTGGGCACGTGAAACCAAGCATTTCACTTGAGAGATCCTCTAAATTTTGGTCCCCAGGAGAGGACAATCTATAACACAAAACAAGCGTTTCGCTCGAGACATCCTCAACAAATTCTGAGAAACAAGCGTTTCGCTAGGGACATCCTGAAATTTGAATTCGCCGGCCCTCTTCCCACTCGTTATTTATAGCAAAAGAAATCCGCCGGCCCTCTTCCCGTCTAAACCGAGGGGAAACAAACTAAAAGAGAACCCTGGGCCTGAAACCCTGTCCGGGAAAAAATGCTTGATTGCGCGCTCCATTCTACTGTCCCGCCCTCTGGCCCCCACCCGCGCGTTGGTCCGCCCTGCCTGGCCCGCTCGTTGGTGCCCCGCCAGCCAGATCCCACCCGTCCACCCAAGTTCTCCTCGTATTCCATGAGGCCCCCACACTGTAATGCCCTGCCTGCCCGGCCCCACCCGCCAATTCCACCAGTAGTCCTCATCGACCCACTGTTCGGGAACCCCTGTAGCCTCCGCGGCCGTGCAAGCAAAAATAAACTATGGAAAGAGATTGTTGCGCTGCTGCTGGCAGAAAACCGAGGGGGGGGGGGGGTCACCCCTCAAAACATGATCGACCCACGAACCCGGAAAGGAATATAGGACTGTAACACATGGCAGCGTTTTCAAAGACACCTGATTGGGTGACGGGCAACTGCAATGCTGAAGGTATCGATCTTAATGTACCGTGCCGGAATCTATGCTGTGCTGCGCCGTGCTGAATTGTGATGTGCCATGGCGCGATTGTGCTCTATAGCCTCGTGGATCGAGTCCTCCTTTGCATCCGAGTCCTGACCGAACTGATCTGGATCTTAAGCTCGAGCTGCCTGAACACATAGTAGCCGCCCCAGAGCTAATGGACAGGGGAGCATGCCAGGAGGACGCGACGCGAAATGTCCCAAGGGATGCGCCAGGCGACGTGCCAGGGGACGTGCCATGGGGTCGCACCGCGGGACGTGCCAAGGGGACGCGCTACGGAACGTGCCAATGGATGTGCCACGGGATGTGCCAGGGGACGCGCCACGCGACGTGCCAGGGGGACTCGCCAAGGAACGCCCCACGGAACGTGCCAAGGAACGTGCCAAGTTGCAATGCTGAGTGTATCGATCTTGATGTACCGTGCCGGAATCTGTGCTGTGCTGCGCCGTGCTGGATTGCGATGTGCCATGGCGCGATTGTGCTCTATAGCCTCGTGGATCGAGTCCTCCTTTGCATCCGAGTCCTGACCGAACTGATCTGGATCTTAAGCTCGAGCTGCCGGAACACATAGTAGCTGCCGCAGAGCTAATTGACAGGGGGACATGCCAGGAGGACGCGACGCGGAACGTCTCAAGGGACGCGCCAAGCGACGTGCCAAGGGACGTGCCATGGGGTCGCACCGCGGGACGTGCCAAGGGGACGCACTACGGAACGTGCTGGGGACAAGCGTTTCGCTCAAGACATCCTGTCAAAAGCCTCAGAATTCCTGCGCGCGGGACGCGGCACGCGCGAGACATCCTCGGAATTCCTGCGAGCGGGACGTGAAAACAAGCATTTCGCCTGAGACATCCTGTGAATTCTGGCCCCCCACAGGCCCCCGCTCGAGACATCCCCCAATTTTGCAAAACCAGCGTTTCGCTCGAGACATCCTCAACAAATTATGAACAACAAGCGTTTCGCTCGAGACATCCTGTCGAAGTTCTAAAACATCATGGCAAAACAAACGAATTAGTCGAGACATCCTCCTAATTCCTGCGCGCGGGACGCGGCACGCGCGAGACATCTTCGGATGTTTTGCGAGCGGGACGTGAAAACAAGCATTTCGCTTGAGACATCCTTTGAATTCTGGCCCCCCACGAAGCCCCCGCTCGAGACATCCAAATTTTGCAGAACCAGCGTTTCCCTCGAGACATCCTTAACACATTATGAAAAACAAGCGTTTCGCTCGAGACATCCTGTCACAATTCTAAGAAATCCTGACAAAACAAACATTAGTCGAGACATCCTCAAAATTCCTGCGCGCGGGACGCGGCACGCACGATCCTTGGAATTCCTGCGAGCGGGACGTGAAAACAAGCATTTCGCCTGAGACATCCTCTGAATTCTGGCCCCTCGAGACATCCCCCAATTTTGCAAAACCAGCGTTTCGCTCGAGACATCCTCAACAACTATGGAAACACAAACAAGCGTTTCGCCTGAGACATCCTGCCAAAATTCTAAGAAAGCCTGACAAAACAAACGAATTAGCCGAGACATTCTCGAAATTCCTGCGCGCGGGACGCGGCCCGCGCGAGACATCCTTGGAATTCCTGCGAGCGGGACACGAAAACAAGTATTTCGCCTGAGACATCCTCTGAATTCTTGCCCCCCACGAAGTCCCCGCTCGAGACACCCAAAATTTTTCCAAAACCAGCGTTTCGCTCCAGATATCCTCAACAAATTATGAAAAGAAAACACACACACGCACACACACACACAGACAGACAGACACAGACACACACACGCACACACGCACACACGCACACACACACAGACAGACACAGACACACACACGCACACACGCACACGCACACGCACACGCACACGCACACGCACACGCACACGCACACGCACACCCACACACACACACACACACACATACACACACACACACCCACACACACACACACATATATACACATACACATACACATACACATACACATACACATACACATACACATACACATACACATACACATACACATACACATACACACACAAGCGTTTCGCTCTAGACATCCTGCCAAAATTCTAAGAAATCCTGAAATGACAAGCGAATTAGCATAGACATCCTCCAAAATCCTGCGCGCGGGACGCGGCCCGCGCGAGACATCCTTGGAATTCCTGCGTGCGGGACACGAAAACAAGCATTTCGCATGAGACATCCTTTGAATTCTAGCCCCCCACGAAGCACCTGCTCGAGACATCCCCAAATTTTGCAAAATCAGCGTTTCGCTCGAGACATCCTCAACAATTATGAAAAAACAAGCGTTTCGCTCGAGACATCCTGCCGAAATTCTAAGACATCCTGACAAAACAAGCGAATTAGTCGAGACATCCTCGAAATTCCTGCGCGGGACGCGGCCAGCGCGAGACATCCTCTGAATTCCTGCGAGCGGGGCGCTTTTCCGCGTCGCGGTCGGGGCTCCAGACGCCGTTATTTGTCGAGGATTCTGCAAAAACAACGCTCCGCACCATTTTTTTTACCAAGGAAAACAGGGGTCTGCGGACACCGTTTGTTATCGAGGATCCGGGATGGGGGGGCGCACTTTCCTCGAGCTGGCGCGCACGAAACTCACTTTTTCAAATTACACTACACCCGCGCTCCCAGGGCCACGATCCCTCGTAAATTACGCTACGTCAGCGCTCCCAGGGCCACGATCCCTCGTAAGGGCTCCTGGGCCCTCCTGGGTCTTCCTTGGACCTCTTGGGCCCTCCTGGGCTCTCCTGGAGCTTCCTGGAGCTTTTCCTGGGCCCTCCTTGGGCCCCCTGGTGCCTCTTGGAGCCTACTGGGTTCTCCTGGGCCCTCCTGGGCTCTCCTGGGCCCTCCTGGGCTCTCCTGGGCTCTCCTGGAGCCTCCTGGGCCTTCCTGGGCGAAGTCAAGGTCCGAAAACACATATGGGACTTGCCACATTTCTGGAATTCGGTGCCACCCCTCACGCAGGTCGGCGGGGTCAGGATCCGATTGCGCTACCGAGGAACCCCACATACTTAACTTAAATATTGTGTGTTTGCTCAAGTTTATAATCTATGCGCAATTCTGCGTTCCCAGCCCTCGTCGCGAATGTTCCCCTATGTGTCATCCAACGCCATATTGCTTGAACCTCCTCCCTCTTCCTAGCCTTCTATCCTCCGTCGAGGACAGATTCGAGCCAGCCAGCGGCCGCGCGAGGGACCACCCCCTGCGCACCCTCTGTGGTGTCGAGAAAGTGCCACGCCTGCTATGCCCTGGACGACCGTCGTGCATAGCGGCCGCGGTGAGGGACCACCACCTGCGCAGCCTCTATGGCGTCGAGAAAATGCAGCGCCTGCTATGCCCTGGACGACCGTCGTGCATAGCAGCCGGTGAGGGACCACCCCCTGCGCACCCCCTATGACGTCGAGAAAGTGCCACGCCTGCTATGCCCTGGACGACCGTCGTGCATAGCGGCCGCGCTGAGGGACCAGCCTCTGCGCACCTCCTGTGGTGTAGAGAAAGTGCCACTCCTGCCACGATCTGCGAGCGTGTCACGGATAGAGGCCGCGCTGAGGGACCATCCTTTGCGCACTCCCTGTGGCGTCGAGAAAGTGCCACTCCTGTCACGATCTGCGAGCGTGTCACGGATAGAGGCCGCGCTGAGGGACCACCTTCTGCGCACCCCCTGTGGTGTCGAGAACGTGCCACTCCTGCCACGATCTGCGAGCGTGTCACGGATAGAGGCCGCGCTGAGGGACCACCCTCTGCGCACCCCCTGTGGTGTCGAGAAAGTGCCACTCCTGCCACGATCTGCGAGCGTGTCACGGATAGAGGCCGCGCTGAGGGACCACCCTCTGCGCACCCCCTGTGGCGTCGAGAAAGTGCCACTCCTGCCACGATCTGCGAGCGTGTCACGGATAGAGGCCGCGCTGAGGGACCACCCTCTGCGCACCCCCTGTGGTGTCGAGAAAGTGCCACTCCTGCCACGATCTGCGAGCGTGTCACGGATAGAGGCCGCGCTGAGGGACCACCCTCTGCGCACCCCTGTGGTGTCGAGAAAGTGCCACTCCTGCCACGATCTGCGAGCGTGTCACGGATAGAGGCCGCGCTGAGGGACCACCCTCTGCGCACCCCTGTGGTGTCGAGAAAGTGCCACTCCTGCCACGATCTGCGAGCGTGTCACGGATAGAGGCCGCGCTGAGGACCCCCTCTGCGCCCCCCTGTGGCGTCGAGAAAGTGCCACTCCTGCCACGATCTGCGAGCGTGTCACGGATAGAGGCCGCGCTGCGGGCACCCTCTGCGCACCCCCGAGAAAGTGCCACTCCTGCCACGATCTGCGAGCGTGTCACGTGAAGGCCGCGCTGAGGCGAGCGTGTCACCCGCGCTGAGGGACCACCCTCTGCGCACCCCCTGTGGTGTCGAGAAAGTGCCACTCCTGCCAGATCGGAGCGAGCGTGTCACGGATAGAGGCCGCGCTGAGGGACCACCCTCTGCGCACCCCCTGTGGTGTCGAGAAAGTGCCACTCCTGCCACGATCTGCGAGCGTGTCACGGATAGAGGCCGCGCTGGGGGACCACCCTCTGCGCACCCCCTGTGGTGTCGAGAAAGTGCCACTCCTGCCACGATCTGCGAGCGTGTCACGGATAGAGGCCGCGCTGAGGGACCACCCTCTGCGCAGCCTCTGTGGCGTCGAGAAAGTGCCACTCCTGCCACGATCTGCGAGCGTGTCACGGATAGAGGCCGCGCTGAGGGACCACCCTCTGCGCACCCCCTGTGGTGTCGAGCAAGTGCCACGCCTGCCACGCCCTGCGAGCGTGTCACGGATAGAGGCCGCGCTGAGGGACCACCCTCTGCGCACCCCCACCCCCTGTGGCGTCGAAGGAATGCCCTGTGTGCTATGCTGTGCTGTGCTGTGCTGTGCTGCTGTGCGGTGAGCTGTGCTGTGCCGTGCCGTGCTGTGCTGTGCTGTGCTGTGCTGTGCGAGAAGGAGAATGGGAGGGGGGAGGTGTGAGACGCGGGTGCGGCGCGGCAGGGAAGAAAACCAGAACCCCACGAAACATGTGGGGAAAAACACATGGGATTTGCCACATTTCTGGAATTCCGTGCCACCCCTCACGCAGATCGGCGGGGTCAGGGTCCAAAAACACAGGGGATTTGACACATTTCTGGCATTCCGTGCCACACCTCACGCAGATCGGCGGGGTCAGGGTCAAAAAACACAGAAGATTCTTAGGCTTACGCCACACCGCCGACCCCTTGTTTATGCCAATCTGGGGGTAGTAGAAGCTGCGAAGGGGTGAAAAGGCGAGTGATATTTGTTTGGTGTCTGTTCGCCGCCACCGCCAGAGGGTCTCGGGCAGTTCCGCGGGGGGGTCCGAGCGGACGGCGACACCGCGAGTTTTGGAGCCACTTGGGGGCCGTTTCGGAGCCTCTGGGGTGCTTCTTGGGGGTTCCTTGGGGCGTCTGGGCGGCCTCGTGAGGGCCTCTGGGGGCCTCTTGGGGCACTCTTGGGGCCCCCTGGGGCTCCTGGGGGCAGAAAGCTAGAGTTTCAACATGTTTGGTCGCCCTCTTGGGCCCCTCTTGGTGCCGTCTTGGAGCCCTCTTGGGCCGTCTTGGGGACCTCTTGGGCCGTGTTGGGGCCGTCTTGGGCCGTCTGGAGGCCGTCTTGGGGGCCTCTTGGGCCATCTTGGGGCTGTCTTTGGGGCCTCTTTGGCCGTCTTGGAGCGTCGGGAAGCCGAAAAGGCGGAAAAGCAAAAAACATCGAAAAACACGATGGAAAATCAACAATTTTAGACTCTTGGGGCCCTCTTGGGAGGCTTGTTTGGGACCTCGGGGGCCGTCTTGGAGACCTCTTGGCCCGTCTTGGGGCCATCTTGGGCGTCTTGGAGCGGTCGTTTGGCGTCTCGGGGCCTTCGTGGGCCGTCTTGGAGGCCTCTTGGGGGCTTCTTGGCCCGTCTTGAGGCCCTCTTGGGCCCGGAAAAGCCCCGTGGAGCGCTCGTCCCGGCCGTGGAGCGCTCGTCCCGGACCCCCCCCCCCCCCTCCAAATCGACCGGACCGGGCTCCCGGGGGAGGGGTTTGGGGAGGGGGAAGCATCTCACACGGCGATGATCCCCAAGGGGTCGGCGGATTTCTGCGATTTCCGAACTTATGCAACTTCAAGAATCCCAAACTCCGTTCCCAGCGCCGTTTCGGAGGCCGCGGTACCTCGTTATTTATCGAGCGAACGCGTTTACCTGATTTTTTATAGTTTAAAGTCGATGTCGGAAAACAAGTTGACTTCACCTGTGAAATGTCGAGGTTTCCTTAAAGGCAGTAAAATTCCAAGAGCACGATCTGCGTGAGGGGTGGCGAAAAATTGCCTTCGTCCTCACAATTGAAATCCGCCGGCCCCCTTCGACCTCGTAATTTATCGCGCAAGAATTCCGCCGGCCCCCTTCAAGTAAAAACCGGGGGGTAAACCAACTAAAAGAGAACCCTGGGCTCGAGCCCTTTCCGGGAATAACAGAGAAAGCGAGGGGGGTCACCACCACCCCCCCGGAAAACCGAGGGGGGTCACGACCCCCCCCTGTTATTCGCCGCCGGCCAAGGACTCCCCCCCCCTTCCCGCCCCCCCTCCCTCCCTCGCTCCCTCCCCCTCCCCCCTCCTTCACCCCTCCTCCCCCTCCCCCCCTACGACGACGACGACGACGACGACGACGAAGACGACGACGACGACGACGACGCCGCCGCCGCCGCCGCCGCCGCGACGACGACGACGACGACGACGACGACGACGACGACGACGACGACGACGACGACGACGACGACGACGACGACGACGACGGCGGCGGCGGCGGCGGCGGCGGCGGCGGCGGCGGCCGATGCGGCGACGGCGACGGCGACGGCGACGGCGACGACGACGATGGCGGCGGCGCACGGCGAACCACGACGACGACGTCGACGACGCAAGGCTTCATGTAAGGTCCCGCCCGCCCACCCGACTGAATTCCCCATTCCTGAGTGAATGTTGCATTTAATGTCCCGCCCGCCCGACGGTTCCACCATAGTTTCTCCCAACCTTGTCCCATGTCAGAGTGAAGGTTACATTTAATGTCCCGCCCGCCCGACCGAACGCCCCATCCTTGAGTGAAGGTTGCATTTAATGTCCCGCCCGCCCGACCGAGCGCCCCATCCCTGAGTGAAGGTTTCATGTAATGTCCCGCCCGCCCGCCCTGCGTTCTCGGTGGTTGTAACATAATTTCTTTTTGCCTTGGCGCATCACACAGTGAAGGTTACATCTAATGTCCCGCCCGCCCGACCGGCCGCCCCATCCCTCAGTGAAGGTTTCGTTTAATGTCCCGCCCGCCCGACCGGCGTCTTCGGCGGTGGCGATATATCCCGCCCCAGCATTATCTGATCACAGAGCCGATGTTAGATGTTATGTCCCGCCCGCCCGACCGAATGCCCAATCCCTGGGTGAAGGTTTCATTGAATGTCCCGCCCGCTCGACCGGCGTCTTCGGCGGTTGCGATATATGTTCATCAAGCCGTGTCCAATCACATGGTGAAAGTTACGTTCCATGTCCCTCCCGCCCGCCCGACTGATCTCCCCAAAATGCCATTTCTGAGTGGCGGTTGCATTTCATATCCCGCACGCCCGACCCGCGTTGTCGGCGGTTGTAACATCGTTTCCTCCTACCTTGGCCCATCATGAAGGCTATATTTAATGCCCCGCCCGCCCGACCGGACGCCCCATCCATGAGTGAAGGTTTCGTTTACTGTCCCGCCCGCACGACCGGCGTCTTCGGTGGTTGCGAGACATGTTCCCCCAAAATTGTCCCATGACAGAGGGAAGGCTACATTGGATGTCCCGCCCGCCCGCCCGCCTGAACTCCCCATTGCTGAGTGACGGTTGTATTTCATGTGCCGTCGGCCCGATCCGCGCAATCGGCGGTTCTAACATAGTTTCCCCCTACCTTGGCCCATCATTTATTGAAGGTTACATTCAATGTCCCGCCAGCCCCACTGAACGCCCCATCCCTGAGTGAAGGTTTACGGCCTTACGGCCGGTGCCGCTGACCCTGAACGACGACGACGACGACCCAGGCCCAGGGACCGTCAAGAGACGGCTTGACGACCCGAGCCCCGGAGGCAGCAGGGAGGAGGAAGAGGAGAAGGAGGAGGGGGAGGAGGAGGAGGAGGAGGAGGAGGAGGAGGAGGAGGAGGAGGAGGAGTAGGAGTAGGAGGGGGAGGATGAGGAGGATGATGATGATGAGGAGGAGGAGGAGGAGGAGGAAGAGGAGGAAGAGGTGGAGGAGGAGGAGGAGGAGGAGGAAGAGAAATTGGAGGAGGAGATCCCGGACACCCCGGACACCCCTGTCACCCCGGACACCCCGGACATGAACACCCCGGACACCCCGAAAACGCTGGACATGCCGGACACCCCGGACACCCCGGACATCCCGGACACCCCGGACACCCGGACACGCCGGACACCCCGGACTTTCCGGACACGTCCCCCGGACACCCCGGACACCCCGAACACCCCGGACACTCCGGACACCCTGGCCACCCCGGACACCCCGGACACGCCGGACACCCCGGACACGCCGGACACGCCCTACACCCCGGACACCCCGGACACGTCCCCCGGACACCCCGGACACCCCGGACACCCCGGACACCCCGGACACGCCAGAGACCCCGGACACGCCGGACACCCCAGACACCCCGGACACCCCGGACACGCCGGACACCCCGGACACCCCGGACACGTCCCTGAGGCTCCTTTTCGTTAAAAAATAACGATGTGGATGTTCATGTGTGAGAAATCGTGAAAATCATGTTGAAATACGATAGCCATGCGGAAAAGCGAAAACAACATCGAAACACGATAGCAATGATATGGCTGTATCTTGTAAGACACGTGACTGCCCTGAATATGTAGCAGGCCTCGCATGCACGGCCAATGGGTGTCTAAGTTTTCCAACTACTTGCGCTGATCATCATCATTGCCAGGATCTTGCATCGCAGCATCAGTGTTGGAACGCGGGGTGTGTACATAAGTATATAGATGTTATGTATTATGAGAATATATATATATATATATATATATATATATTCCACGTGTATATATACACGCATACGCACACGCGCGGCGGATCGGCGCCAGCCCAAGGAATATCGGTGGATTGCGGATCGGCGCCGACCCGATGAATACGCTTTTCGCTGTCGCCGTCGCCGTCCGTCTCCGTCGTCTGTCCTCTCGTCGCCGCCGCTTGTCTTTTCGTGCTTTGCCATCGCTTTCCTCGTCGTGCTCCTTCCTCCGTTTCTTCCTCGTCGTCCTCTTACATACAATCTTTTCATCAAGCCTTCGCTAATGTTTAAGCATGTTGTTGTGGTGATCATCCCATCCCACCTCGAGTGCACGTTTCCCCACCCACGTGATATAGCATGTTGCAACATGTTATGTGTCCTCCAATATTGTTTCCCGATTCCCTTCCCGCTGTATTTTTTCAAGTTCCCACTTTCGTTCGGATCCTCCGCCACCTTTTCCGCCACGCCTTCCGTCTTCAGTTGCGTCTCCCAATTGCGCAAAACCTTTCCCCCACTCTGCAAGTTGCGCGTCCCTGCACCCTCCTTCCCTCGCCCCCCTCCTCGTCCTTCCTCCTCCTCCTCCTCCTCGTCCTCGTCTTCCTCCTCCTTGTCCTCCTCCCTCCTCCTCCTCCTCCTCCGCCTCCTCCTCCTCCTCCTCCTCCCTCATCCTTCCTCCTCCTCCTCCTCCTCCTCCTCCCCTTCCTCCTCCTCGTCCTCCCTCCTCCTCCTCCTCCTCCTCCTCCTCCTCCTCCTCCCTCCTCCTCCTCTCTCCTCCTCCTTATCCTCCTCCTCCTCCTCCTCCTCCTCCTCCTCCTCCTCCTCCTCCTCGTCCTCCTCCTCCTCCTCCTCCTCCCCCTCCTCCACTATGGATCAAACCTATAAGGCAAGTTGAAATGATGTACTTAAGGCGCTGATGTTCATATAGAGTGTGCGTGAGAATGCCAGCGACGATTACTGGTGCTGAAAACCTGCGAGCTCCCAAACCTCCCCCAACTGGGTGTTCATATGGATTTTGAGGAGGGTGTTGAGGTGGGAGGGGAGGAGTAATGAGGTGGAGGAGGAATGGGTACTGGGAGGACGTCTTTAAAGTAGCCCAGAGCAGGAGGACAACTTCCACCAATTGCAGTCTGCATTGGTACTGGAGCACACCGAAAGCGAACGGTTGATCACTGCATGCATGCTCTCACTGAGTGTCTGCAGTTCCTACGTTCTGGCAACCGATAGACGGGTAGCCCGTCTCAACGCAAGCTGGCGGCGAGCAGGCGGCGAGTTGAGGAAGAATTGGATCGCTCATGCTCGGCTTCAGGGGGCGCGGCTGCGGTGATTCCTCCACGACAATTGGCGAAACGGAAGGGGAGTCGATCTCAGTGTCGCAACTCGCATTAGGCCTGAGCCGCTTCACGGGGCGTTGTTCCACATTTGGCCCAGTCGCTTGCACTGCTGATGCGCTTCCTGACGTGACTGCTGGCCCATCCGCCTGCAGCGCATCGGGGCCCCACGTGACTTTCGGGAGCTCGAACTGCACTACAGGAGCCGCAGTCCCTCGACGAAGATGGATCTTGCATGGGATCATTGTTGGGATCAGTTTCCCTTCCAGACTCTCTGAAATATTCTCTGCTGACAGCTGAATGTTAAACTCAAACTCCATGTTAGAAATAACACGTTGAGTCATCAATCGAACGGTATTGGCGTCTGTGTTGCAACTTCCAGCTTGAGCAAAAAACAAGCTACGGTGGTGAATGAGCTCACTGACCGAACGAACGAAACAACTATGACAAACTTCGGAAGTGTGTGGTCCAGGGTGTCGCGATTGCGAACCATCAATGCCACGAACTGTTCAGGGGTTCTTCGGAGGTGCGAGGGCGATGCAATTTATTTTCATCTTAATTGGCAAGGAACGTCCACGTTACATTGCGCGAACTCGCACCAGTGTGAAGGCAGGCCAGTCCCTCCTACTAGCCTTCCTGGAACAAGCCGTGACTGCAGCCAATGTATTGGCCCCTCGCCCGCTCTTGATCTGCAGCAGCCCTCGATCGGGGCCGCAACGGCGGCGGCAGAAAGCAGATCCCATCCCTCCTCGTTATCGTATTCACTCCGCTTCCTCACGTCGTCGCCTACTTCGTAGTCGCCCCCCCCGTCAGCGTCGCCCCGCGCCAGCGGGAGGCGCCCTAGGAGTCAGCTAGACTGCTGCATATGCAGAGTTCTCTTCAACGAACGGCAACAAACGTAACTTGAAAAAAACGTATCCCCCCACCGCAATCGGTGGCATGATTGGGCTGTGCCAGAAATGACGGCGTTCAAGGACTCGTCATGGAAGCAGCTGAAAAATCTCGGGTTCCCGACATGTCGGATACCTATTGTCAAGTGTGCAAACATGTGATGTTTGGGCACTCAAGGTATTTGCGTTGCCCCTGCCAATGAGAGGTGGCGGAGGCAGAGGTCCAACAGCTTTTGGCATGTGCCCAGGGGCACCACTCTGGGGCTCTCCCTAAGTATAGCCATGTACTCTAGTAGGGCACCACCTGCATGGTTCAAAACTGTCCCATTGGCCAGGGCACCTTCCTTGCAATTACACAGATCTACAGCCCACGCGAGTAGAATACCAGTTTCATGTGCTTTCAGTTTCAAATCTCTGGCATTGTCACTACCCAGCATACTTTTGGTCAGGTGGTTCAGCCTGTCCCCGTGATCTATGTTTGCTCTAGAATACCAGGCCTTGATATCTACCCATATGTGTTGGACACCACGGCTCACCACGGCCTTCCTCGGGCCGTCGACCCTCCAAACGTTCGAACCCAAAGACGCCCACATCACGAACATGACGTATGATTGCAGCACTCCTAGATACACCGTGTGTAGCATGTCTATGCGCATGGTGACGTGAGGCGAAGCACCTACCTCAGCGCAAAACATGGGATTGCGCCTGAGAGCTCGGTCATTGATTCGATTGCCGTCCCAGCGCCTCCTCCAAAAGGTAACTCTGAATGGTATAGGGGTTGTGTCAAAGTTGGCAACGTCTTGCAATTCAGGTCCTGGATCAAGCCTGTCCCATTTCTTGAGAAGGACGTCCCCTATCATGACGTCGTGCTCAAGTATCCTACCCCTAGTTTTGGACCTGTCGAAGTGCAGGCCACCATCACGCATGATAGCGCGCTTCTGAAGCTCGGAATCCACCATAACCTGGAATTCGCAAAGTTGACACGCAGCCTCGCATGCACCAGCCCGGAGGTCACCCCAAGCATGTCCCAGAAGCGAAATGTTACCAAAGTTGAATCTGCGCCAGCGTGGGGCCAGCTAGCTGAAACCAGTGGCTCGACTTTCCAAACAAAACCTCCATCCTTGTTCTCCTCTTCCTGATCCTCCCCCCGTCCAGCCCTCTCCGTCCCTTCCTCGCGTCCAGTCCTGGTCCCTCCCTTCCTCCCGTCCAGTATACTGGTCCCTCCCTTCCTCCCTGATCCTCCTTTTCCGTGCTTGCGCAGTCCGCCGTGCCCCCTCGACGTTCGATTGGTTTGGGTATTTGTCGGGGCTGCGCCAGCAGTCGCATAGATCGGGCTTGTTCGCACCGCAGAATATGCACGGGTAATTTTGACTAGCCCACGTCGGCAGACCAAATGATGTTGCGTGTTCAGACCAATCGCCAATAATATCTACCAGCAAGAAACGGACTGGCAGCCTGGGCTCACTCTCCGACAGCAGCTTGAGTGGGTCGTCATCTGACATTGCAGAATTGTCCCAATTCCGTTGGGGCCGAATCCCGCTGGCGAGACTCTTCAACGTCCACGCGATGAAATTGAAGACAGGCCGTAAACTGCACCACCCCCTGCACCCACAGTCACACGTCTCCCTCTTAGACAATGTTCCCAGGAAGTGCCTCTTAGAGGTAGCTAAATTGTGCACCGAAAAATTGTATAGCGAGTCCCATTTTCCAGGGCCGATATTCCTAGTGAACCGGACCCCCCGTCTAGATATAGTGCCAGCGGGTAGCATGGTCGAAGGTCACCTTCGATATGACGGTGAGGGTGGTCCTCGAAACTTTTCGCCCAATAGCCTTCGGCTTGAGCTGCGTTCATATACGATGTTTGCACCTCTAGCAACGCAACGAATGGAACGACTTTCTCCTATAGGGGGTGCCGCTGGGGAAACGGGGTTCGCTGTCGTCCCCCCCCCTCTTGAGGGGGGAGGGGTATAAGGGCTTGTTGGGTTTATCCCTCCGTCTTCCTCCTCCCGTCGCCCTCGAACCCTTCCTCAGCCTTCCTTTTGTTGGCCCCGTCCGTCCTTGCGCTGCCCTCGCAGCAACAGAGGAACCCTAAGACTGCAATAGTGGACCTTAGATTCTTGCGGAAGAACAGCCTCTAGATGTCGCTGAAAGTTCCCGTCGTTGGTGCGCGAATGGCATGACAATTTCCCCAATAGTTTACCAGATGCACTTGCCTCGCGAGCGAGTTTTGAAATTATGCACGTGTCTTTCCCGCTTAGTTTCCCCGGGGCGCACATCCGAAGTAGATATTTGGCTAGCTCATCACCTTTCCGCTCCTCGGTAGCCAGAGTTCCCCGTTGGTCCGAGCGTTCCCATGACGACGTTGCTCCAGACCTCTCCCAGCTGTGCAACCTAACTGGCCGCACAGGCGAGGGATCCTTGCGTGGGCGTTTTTGCCGCCCCTGCGGCGGCATGAGAAAGCTCTGCCTCGAGCCAAGCAGCTATCGCCGAATTTTTTCTTGTGCGGCCTACTGAACTATAGTAGCACAATATTTTTTGTTTCTGGGAGTCGAGGGGTGCCAGATGGGGGGGGCCCGGAGGATCACTGCTGGATCACCGCTGGATCACCGGTACATCACCGCTCGATCACCGCCTCGTTTTTTGAGGATGTCTGCAGCGAAATCGCCTGGATCACCTCTGGATTACCGCTGGATCACTGCTGGATCACCGCTGGATCACCGCTGGGTAGCTGCTGTGTTTTTTTTGTTAGGGCTGTCAAGTTTCGATCCTGAGGCTCGATTGGCTCAAGCTGGGCTCTCGCCAGAGTTACGAGCCCCCTCCCCTTTGGGGGGAGGGGGGATACAGGACAACATTTAGCTCGGCCCCAGAATTCGAGCTGCCACAATTCACGATTGTAATTAAACTCGAGTCTGCAAGTGCGCAGACGTACACCGCCCTAAATCACCCGCGCGAGGTTGGTCACTCCGAGCTGTCGCCGCGGTTCGACAGGTCCTTCATCTGGCGCAGCCACGCGAGCGCATCCTGGAGCTTCCCGAGCTCCGCGAGGATTTTCATTGACGACTTGTAGCGCTCATCTGCAGGGTAGGACTCATCGTCGATACCGTTCAGGATCATGTCGCTGAACGGGTCCTCGGCGTTGTAGATGTCCATGACCTTGCTGAGCCGCGTCTGCACACGCGGCAAGAAGGACCGAATGGACGCCCACTCCTCGTCGGAAGTAGCTTTGTCGATGATTGACCGGTGCTGGCTCAACGTTGGAAACAATCCTGACCCTCCTCCTCCTCCTCTTCCTCCTCCTCCTCTTCCTCCTCCTCGTCCTCCTCCCTCCTCCTCCTCCTCCTCCTCCTCCTCCTCCTCCTCCTCCCCCTCCTCATCCTCCTCCTCCTCCTCCTCTTCCTCTCCTCCTCCTCGCGTGACCTGGCGCTCTGGGTAGTGGTGGAGTAAGTGTTGAGCACGTCCTGAATCGCTATGGTGAACGCCTTCCCCTCGGGGACCTTGTCGGACTTGGGTGTCTTCTTGCCCTTGCCAGACTCCTTCTCCTTCTTGTCCTTCGTGTTCGTCTTGTCCTTCTTCTCCTTCCCTGCAGGTTTTCCGACCCTCGGGGTCGAGGGCTTGTCGTTGCCCGCGTTGCCCGTGCTCTTCTCGGTCTTGAGCGGCGTCTCCGTAGCATTGCGCAAACCCTGAGTCTGCGGCGTTGCCTCGGCGTGCGTGGCGGGATCGTCTCGATCTCGAGGCAGTCCCGAAGATGCCGCTCCTGTGCGCTGCCTTTTGCCGTTGTGCTCCTCGGTGATGTTCTGGTAGTTCTTCCTCAGGTCCAATATGCTCCGCTTCGTCCTCCTGGTAAATTCAAGACGGCCGGAATCGGGGTTTATCGAGACGTATGGCGGTCCTTTGCGAATCATGTTCCGCGCTATGTTAAGCGCCCCCTGCACCGCGCTCGGTCGGTCGAACCCGCCCTCCGCTTGAATCAAGGCGTCGAGGTTCATGGGCGTACCGATGATCTGATCGGACTCCACGCGCTCCTCGATCAGCTTCCTGGTCTTCTCGAGGTACTGGAACCGCGCCAACGCCCAGTCCTGCCGCTCCTTCTCCTTGTAGGAGTTGGAGCCGTTCTCGTACGCGAGCACCTGCTGCTCGGTCCAGTGCTTCTTCATCCACCGCTCGAACCGACTGCCGAGCGCCGTCCGCTTCTTGAACTTGAAGCCTGTCTTCCGAGCCTCGTCCAGGAGGTCCCACAGCACGGCGTCGTCCCCGTCGAGGGCGGCCACTGGTGCACCGTCGCCGCCTTCAGCATCCTGCCAGCCCTGCGCCTGGAACATTGTCATGAGCTCCTGCTCGAAATCGCGCGATGCCATGAACTTCTTTTCGCCGATGGTCTTGATCTCCAGCTCCAGCAACGCCTGCGCCTTGGCCATATCCACGGGTCCCTCAGCTTCGATGGTAACTCGATCCTGTTGATCAGCTCCATGACCAAAGCGCCTGTGTTCTTCTTCTGGATCGAGGTCAGAAGCTGGACTTGCAGCTGGCGCAGCAGATACAAGGGGTAGCTCTTCCGACGAAGGAGGACCGTCCATCATTCTGGTACGCCGCACCTTGCTGGCCCAAACCGAAAATCCTCCTTCTCCTCCAGAGGATCTGAGGAAGGGAAGGAAGAGGAGGAGGGGGAGTAGGAGGTGCTTAAGGAGCGTAGGTGGAATGTTGTGGACGTTGTTGTTTTCAATCCCACCTTTCGCTCATCCACGCCAGCGGGCAGTGCGCCCTGCTGAGCCGCCTCGTCCTTATGCAACAAAACGTAAACATAGATCTGAGGAGATGTTAGAGAGTGCAGGAAATGTTAAGTTACGAACCGATCCTGGTCGATCCTGGTGGCCCTCTCGTAGGGCCGCAAACGGCCAGCACGCGTGTCGGCAATCTTGGCGTCCCCGATCATGAGCTCGGAGTCGCTGTCGCTCACGACCTCCGTCGGTGATCCACGCGGGGAATTCGGGCAGCTCATCGCCCGAAGCTCAAAGTTCAAGTGGACAGCGCCTGAAATCCCTGAGACGCTCGACCAAACGTGGCCATGGACAGGAGGAGGAGGAGGGGGAGGAGGAGGATACTGAGGAGGAGGGGGAGGAGGAGGAGGATGAGGAGGAGCATGATGAGGGGGAGGGGGAGGGGGATGGGGCGGAGGAGGAGGAGGAGGAGGACACTGACGGGAGGACCCGATGGGACGGGCTTCGAAGGACGAGGGATACGAGTGAGGGAATGGGAGGGGAGGCGAGGGGGAGGAGGGAGGATCCAGGGAAGAGAGCGATGAGGAGGATGATGGTGTCATTCCCAGATCTCCTGATCTAGAACTCGAGCCAGTGCTTGGTGGGCACGATGCTGGACTGGCGAGGCCTCTCACTGCTCGGGCTGCCAATTGCGCGCCTCGTAGGAGTAGGAGATGTGCACGGCGTCGATGG
The DNA here is from genome assembly GCA_963575745.1 of Prorocentrum cordatum. NCBI lineage: Eukaryota > Dinophyceae > Prorocentrales > Prorocentraceae > Prorocentrum > Prorocentrum cordatum. The sequence continues at coordinate 54,297 of CAUYUJ010015426.1, forward strand.
CGCAACCGTCTCGGGCCCGATATCCGCAACCGTATCCACTGCCGATGGCTTCTGCTTGATCGCTGCAGCGGGCCGCTTCATCCTGATACCAGCAGGTAATGATGGATCACCGTCCTTTTTCTCGTGCTTGGTTTTCTCGTCGATGCAATCCTGCTTGTTGATCTCCCCAGCCGCGAGCTTGACGGCCAACGACTTCACGAACTCGAAGGCGGTGTCCTTGTTGCCCTTGAATGCCTTGGCGACGCTCATGTGGAACACTGCTGACCCGCCCAGCATGACACGAGCGTACTGAATTGTTTGTGGCGCCTTTGGCACCGTCCCAACGGAACTCTGCAACGATCGTCTTGCCATCGAGCTCGGCGCGGTACACGTACGACTTGGTTTCGCTGGCAGCGTTGGCATCGTCATCTGGCGCAGAGCTGGCCGCTTGCCCTTGTGCTGGCATGCCACGCCTCCTCCAAGCGCCCACCATCAGCTGGGGCACATGCCTCTCCTCGTCTGGGAAGATGGCCAGCATCATGTCGCTGTCAGTTGCGTTTTCTGGAGGGGCCAATCTAATTGCATATTCTGGTGTTGTCTTTGACGTCGCACCTGCAGGCTTCCTCCAGTAGTTCTCGAGCTCCACGTCATATCCGTACAACCAATCAGTTGGTCCTGTCTGACGGCTCAAGGTATTTCAAACATGAGGCGGAGGCGGATGTGGACGACGGAGTAGGGAAGGATGAGGAGGAGGAGGAGGATCGGAGGAGGAGGAGGAGGGCAAGGAGTTGGAGGAGGAGGAGGGGTGTCAGGGGCAGGGCCATCCTTCTTCTTCCTCCTCTTTTTCTTCTTCTTCTTCTTCTTCTTCTTCTTCTTCTTCTTCTTCTTCTTCTTCTTCCTCCTCCTCCTCCTCCTCCTCCTCCTCCTCCTCCCCCTCTTCCTCCTCCTCCTCCTCCTCCTCCTCCTCCTCTTCCAGTTGCTGGCCCGTTGCTGTCCTTCAGCTGCAGGCCGTATGCGCGCTGCGGGCTTCTTGCTCACGTAGGGTTGC
>CAUYUJ010015426.1:57823-63380 GCA_963575745.1 Prorocentrum cordatum
GCGCCCCAGGGGCGCCGCCGTAGCGCCAGAGTGTTGCAACCGCCTCCCAACTACTCGGGGGGCCTTGTTGAGGCAGCCCGAAGCCTTACCATTTGGCAGCCTGGCTGAACGGAACCCCGAATTCCTGGGAGGATCCGATGCCGCTACTCACTGGGCTCTCCCAAGGTGCGTTCTGACCAGACACATCTCGAGGAGAACCCAGCCGTGGTGGCGAGGGCTCTCCAGTACGAACAGCGGCAGATGCATCCCTGAGGTCCGACGTAAAAGCCAAAACGAGAGCCCCAGACCGACGGCTTTCTGCGCCATTTCTCGAGGCTGGCCGATCAGTGCGGCCCGGAGCCCAAGACGGGGCGCAGACGACTGGCTCGACAGGAGCCAAGACGCCGGGATACCAGGGTTCCTGCCTCCTCCTCCTCCTCCCCCATCCTCCTTCTCCTCCTCTGCTCCTCCTCCTCCTCCTCCTCCTCCTCCTCCTCCTCCTTGTCATCATCATCATCCTCATCATCATCATCATCATCATCATCATCATCATCATCATCATCATCATCATCATCATCATCATCATCAGCAGCAGCAGCACAGCAGCAGCATCATCAGCATCAGCATCAGCTCAGCATCAGCATCGTCATCATTATCATACTTGTTTCTCTCCTCCTCCTCCACCCCCTCTTCCTCCTCTCCTCCTCCTCCTCCTCCTCCTCCTCATCCTCTTGCTTCTCCTCCTCCTCTTCTCTCCTCCCCTCCTCCTCCCCCTCCTCCTCTTCTTTCGCCTCCTCCTCCTCCTCCTCCTCCTCCTCCTCCTCCTCCTGCTCTGAGCTCCTCCTCTGCTGCCCGAGACCTGCGCCCTGTGGCGGCAGCTGCTCATCCGCATACAGTATGCGACCTGCACGCAAACAAAGTATGCCCGCCATGGCCGCCCGTGCTCCCCTCCGCTCGGCGACCCTCGCAGCCCTGCTGTCGCCGCTCGCGGCCGCCCTCAAGCCGCAAGGGAGCGGCGTATCCCGGCCCGGGGCGGGGAGGGGAAGTCAGAGGAGGCCAAGAGGAGGGGGAGGAAGGAGGGGGAGGAAGGAGGGGGAGGGGGGAGGGAGGAGGAGGAGGAGGAGGAGGAGGAGGAGGAGGAGGGGAGGAGGAGGGGAGGAGGAGGAGGAGGGGAGGGGAGGAGGAGGAGGAGGAGGAGGGAGGAGGAGGAGGAAGGAGGAGGAGGAGGAGGAGGAGGAGGAAGGAGGAGGAGGAGGGGGGGTGTTGATAATGAGGAGGAGGAGGGATAGGAGGAGGAGGAGGCGGAGGAGGAGGCGTAGGGGAGGAGGAGAGGCGGATGAGGGAGGAGGAGGAGAGGAGGGCAGGAGGAGGAGGAGGAGGAGGAGGAGGAGGAGGTGGAGGAGGAGGAGGAGGAGGAGGAGGGGAGGAGGAGGAGGAGGAGGAGGAGGAGGAGGAGAGAGGAGGAGGAGGAGGAGGAGGAGGAGGAGGAGGAGAGGAGGAGGAGGAGGAGGAGGAGGAGGAGGAGGAGGGGAGGAGGAGGAGGGAGGGAGGAGGAGGGAGGAGGAGGAGGAGGAGGAGGAGGAGAGGAGGAGGAGGAGGAGGAGGAGGAGGAGGAGGAGGAGAGGGAGGAGGAGGAGGAGGAGGGAGAGGAGGGAGGAGGAGGGAGGAGGAGGGAGGAGGAGGGAGTAGAGGAGGAGGATGAGGAGGGGAGGAGGAGGAGGAGGAGGAGAGGAGGAGGAGAGGAGGAGGAGGAGGAGGAGGAGGGAGGAGGAGCGAGGAGGAGGGAGGAGGAGGAGGATGAGGGAGGAGGAGGGAGGAGGAGGGATGAGGAGGGATGAGAGGGGAGGAGATGGGAGGAGGAGGGAGGAGAGGGGAGGGAAGGAGGAGGGGGTGTTGATAATGGGGAGGAGGAGGGATGAGGAGGAGGAGGAGGAGGAGGAGGAGGAGGAGAGGCGGAGGAGGAGGAGGAGGCGGGATGAGGGAGGAGAGGGATGGATGGAAGGGAGGAGGAGGAGGAGGAGTAGGAGGGGAGGAGGAGGAGGAGGAGGAGGAGGAGGAGGAGGAGGAGGAGGGAGAGGGAGGAGAGGGAGGAGGAGGAGGAGGAGGAGGAGGAGGAGGAGGAGGAGGAGGAGGTGGGAGGAGGAGAGGAGGAGGAGGAGGAGGAGGAGGAGGAGGAGGAGGAGGAGGAGGAGGTGGAGGAGGAGGAGGAGGAGGAGGAGGAGGAATACGAGGCGGAGGAGGAGACACATGAGGAGGAGGAGGAGGAGAAGGAGGAGTAGGAGGAGAAGGAGGAGAACAATCAGGAGGAGGCGGAGGAGGAGGAGGGGGAGGAAGAGCACTAACTCAACTACGATTAACAATAGTAATAATCATAACACGAATACTACTAATACTACGAATAATAATACTAATAATATTCATAATAGTAATATTAGTAATAATAACAATACTACTACCACTACTAATATTAATGATAATACTAATAATAATAGTAATACTAATAATACTAATAATAACACGAGTAATAATCATAATAATAATAATAGTAATACGAATAATAATAATGATAGCAATAATAATAATAATCATAATAATAAGAATAATAATAATAATAGTACTAACACTACGAATAATGATAATAATTATTTAGAGTGCGACGAAGAATACGACGAATCATTTGAATGATAAGACTAATGATACGAATAGGAAGACTAATAATAGAAGAAGCATACGAAAAAATAATGCGCATGCTAATAATAATACTAACCAGAAGAGGGCGGGGATGAGAAGGAGGAGCAGGAGGAGGAGGAGGAGGATCGGGCACGGCTCGCCCCCACCAACCGGGGGGGGGGCCTTGCGGCGGCACGGCGTCCCCCCTCGATTTGTTCGTCGCAGCCCTTGCTCGTTCTCGCCAAGGCCTCCCAGGAGCTGTGTCCTCATGGGTCTGCGCCTCCCTCGGCACCCCGCTCGAACGTGTGCTCCCCTGGGGGCCGTCCCGCGCTCCACCCGAACGTGGCAAGGTGGAGCCGCGCAGCGCTGTCCAGGGGCGGCAGGCCAGCGCCTCTGCGACGCCGCAGTGGCCAGCCCAGGACGCCCGTTAGGCAGCCTCTCGCCGGCGGTCGCGCCCCATGGGCCCACTGGGCAGACTGGAGGAGGAGAAGGAGGAGGAGGAGGAGGATGGGGAGGAGGAGGGGGGTGGATGAGGAGGGGAGGAGGAGGAGGAGGAGGAGAGGAAAAAAGAAGAGGAGAAAAAAGGGAGGAGGGGAGGAGGAGGATGGAGAGGAGGAGGAGGAGGAGGCCCCATGGGCCCGCTGGGCAGACGGGGCGCCGAGAGTCCGATTGGCCTCGGCCACTTGGGCACGGGGCGCGGCCCCGAGAAGCACGCGCCGCGGGGCCCGAGCGCGGTCGAGCCGCCGCGCCTGCGTTCGCCCCCCGGGGCCGAGTCCGCGTGCGCGGGCTCCGGTGTGCGATGCTCCCCGCGCTCCCTTCCCCCTCCTTCTCCTCCTCCTCCTCCTCCTCCTCCTCCTCCTTCGCCCCTTCCTCCTCCTCCTTCTTCTCCTCCCCGCGCTCCCCCGACCCCACCCTCAGCCCCCACCGTGCTGCCTCGAGCTCCTCGGGCCTCGAGACCTTTTGACGGTCGCGCGTGTCGGCTTCAGTCGGCGCGGCTCCAGGCGCCCTCCATGTGGCCGCGCAGTCTGCGTGCGGTCTGTGACGCCAGCAGTGCGCCTGACGCCATCAGAGAGCACCGTCCTCCCCGTGGTTGGCGGACTGGGACGGGCAGAGCTCTCGGGGCAACACCCAGCGCAGAGTGCCCCCAAAGACGAAACTTGGCGTCTTAGGCTACCACTTCCCGGCCAGGATTTGTTTTCCCCCCCGGCGAGAACGGGCGTGACCCGGGGAGAGGGAGGGGGGAGGGGGCCACACGCGTCACGATTCGCACCAGCGCCGCCTGGGAATGATCAGGAATGTCTCATTTCCACGCGGAGCCGGCGCGAATCGTGACGTGACCAGGGGAGGGGGGCCAGTCCCAGGCGTTACCGAGACTACTAAGTCTAAGGCGGGTGAATAGCGAATGCGCCGGGACGGCCCATAAAACGGGCTCCAGCCGCCCTTAAGGTGGGGAATCCTGCATCGAAGCAAGCTGCATCAGTGGAAGTGCCCGCCGTCCAGCATAAGGCCGGTCGAAAGTCAGCGCTCTGCCCAGGTTCGGTGCCAAGCGCAAACGACAGCGGCGGCCGCCGAAAACATTGGGGTAAGGTCAGGCAAGAGTTCGGCGGCAAGCGAGGGGGGGAAGTGAGAAGGGGTAGACCTTGTGAGAAGGTGGCGGGGCTTCACAGAACCCCCCCGATAGTCTGAGAAGTTTTCTGTGTATTCGGGGAAGGCTTAGAAACTTCTCAGAAGCCTGGGGAGCTTCCGAGCCTTCTGGGCATGCCCGCCCCTTCTCGCTTCCCCCCTGGGCGCGACGCCTAAGGGCACTCGTGCGAAGCGTTCCCCAGCTTCCTCCCCAGACGCCAGCATTCCTGCGCCAGCATAGCACACCGCGGGGTCCGCAACGTCCGCCCTCCAGGCGTGGTGCGCTGGGCCCAGGGAAACACTTGAGATGCAGGGTGCCACGCGAGCCTCCGCAGCACAGGCAGAAGCCCGTGCGCCCCAGCCCATCCCCCCTCCCCTGCAGAGGCGGGCCTGCCACCGAAGCAGGCGTCGCCGAGCCCGCTCGTGGTGGAGGCTCTGGCCGCGCTCAGAGGGCGCGTGCAGGAGCTCGTTGAGGGAGCGCCAGAAGGCGGGCGTCAACATCCGAGGCTTGTCGGGCCGCCCCTCCTGCCTCTTGGGACCCAAGGAGGCCAGCAAACACATCAGCAGGTCCCAGCGCTCGCCCTTCTCGTCACTCAGCGCGAGAGGGTCGTCCAAGCTCCCGCCGACGCGCTGCATCGTGAGCACCAGCGCTTGGCTGGGATCGTCGCAGCGCGCGCCCACGGAGCGCGGTGCCCGGCCAGCGGTCGCGCGCTATTATCCAGCAGCACCCGCTGCAGCGATCGCTGGAAGACGCTGCTGCAAGCTATTTCGGGGCGCAAGTCTGAATGGCCAGCGCCGTGGCTAGCAAGAGCGGCTTCCTGGCATCGCTCGGGCGTGTGCAGCCTTCTCTGCGAGGGCCCTCGAGTAGCAGCCTGGACCATCCCGCGAAGCATCAGCGCACGAAACCGAAAGAGGCACGGGGAATGGACGTCCGAGCATTGGCAAGGCCTGCGCCTCCAGCCGGCTGGCGCCAGCTGGCCATGGCTGGCCCGAGGGAGGCCCCCTCTCAGGGAAGGTGCCTTTCTGGCGCGGAGCGCGGCAGCCCTCAGCCCTCTGAGCTCGCAGTCAGCCACGCCCTGAATGGCGGCGCCCCCCTGCGCGAGGAGGAGGAGGAGGAGGAGGAGGCAGAGGAGGAGGAGGAGGAGGAGGAGGAGGAGGAGGAGGAGGAGGAGGAGGAGGAGGAGGAGGAGGAGGAGGGGGAGGAGGAAGAGGAGGGAGGAGGGAGGAGGAAAGACGGAGGAGGGAGGAGGGAGGAGGGAGGAGGGAGGAGGGAGGAGGGAGGAGG
>CAUYUJ010015426.1:63480-168480 GCA_963575745.1 Prorocentrum cordatum
CTGGAAAATTGTTGACGCTTCGCGTATCCCCACGCTTCGCGTATCCCCACCAGCCCATCCAGAAACGATGCTCAGGGGAGTTGAGGTGATCAGGGAAGTCGGGGAGCATGCAGAATAACAAGGGGCGGGGGAAGCTGTCACAGACCCCGAGAGGGGGAGGATGGAAGAGGAGTCGTCGTCGTCGTCGTCGTCGGAGGAGGAGGGGGAAGAGGAGGAGGAGGAGGAGGAGGAGGACGGAGAAGGAGGAAGAATCGGAGGAGGAGGAGGAGGAGGGGAAGGAGCTTCTTGGGGGTCTTTTGAGGGCCTCTTGGAGTGCTTTTTGGGCGCCTTGGGGCATCTTGGGCGCCTCTTGGGACCCTCTTGAGGCGCTCTGGGGAGCCTTCGGGGCGCTTTTGGGGCCATCTTGGAGGGATTCGATCAAACAAGAGGGGGGGTTTAATTAGCGTCCCCCCTCGGAAGCCCCTAAAATCGCCTCTTGGACCCCTCTTGGAACGCTCTTGGAGTGCTCTTGGGCGCTCTTGGGGCCGTCTTGGGGCTCTTTTTGGGCTCTCTTGGGGCCCTCTTGGGCCATCTTGGAGCCATCTCCAGGCCTCGGATGGCCAACGGAAGCGAAAAGGCGAGAAAGCAAAAATCATTGATTTTCCTTAGGTTTTGGGACGATTTTGGCCTCTTCGGGGCCTCCTTGGGGAGCTGTTTGGCCACTTGGAGTTATCTTGGGGCCGGCTTTGGGCTTCTTGGAACCATCTTAGGAGCCATCGTGAGCGATCTTGCGCTATCTTGAGCCATCTTGGAGCTCATCTTGGGTTCTCTGAGGCGCTCTTGGAGCCGTCTTGGGCCATCTGGGACGCTCTACCTACCCGCGGCCCCCCCCGTCCAGGTCCAGGGGAGGGGGTAGGGGGAGGGGTAAACCCCTCCCCAAGGGGGAAGAGGGAGGGGTGGAAGAGGATCTGCTCTAGACCACCTACGCCCAGAGGGCTGGTGGGATTCGGGGGGAGCACAGGAAAGCCGAAGAGCGCTCGGACCAGCGCGGTGAGCCGACGCGATCGGCGCGCCTGTGTGACCGAGCTGCTCCAGGCGTTCGCCGCGAGCCGGCGCCTATGACGTGGCGAGCAGGGCTGCTGACGGCTTTGAGGGCCTCGCGCCCGCGCCTGCCTGAATTTGGCGCCGTCGGAGATAGGTCCCGATGGTGCTACGTCTGCCCTGGCCGGCCGCTGCGGCTGGGCCGCCGGGGGGGGGGAGTCGTTACCATACGCGCCCATCCAGGGCTTGACCCTCTGTGAGCGGCTTTCTGGGTCCTGCGGGTGTCGTCAGGGTCCGCGGGGGGTCCAGGGCTCATTTCGATTCCTCCGATTCGGTCCGATTTCGATGCATTGCGATTCCGATTCGATTCGATCCCGATTCGATTCGATTCCGATTCGATTCGATTCCGATTCGATCCGATTCCGATTCCGATTCCGATTCCGATTCGATTCGATTTCGATGGATTTCGATTCCTCCGATTCGATTCGATTTCGATGGATTCCGATTCCGATTCGATTCGACTCGGGATCCCGATGTGGGTTCCGATTTCTCACTGGAGGCTTACAAGCCTGCAGATGTCCGCCGATTCGGCTTTCCCGACTCGGCTGCCGATGTCCGCCGATCCGATGCACGTCGATCGCCGACCCGACTTATCACTTACAGTCAACCCACATAGTACGGATGGGCAGCATTCCCGAGGGCACCCTTGCATCCTTGCCTCCTCGGTCCATCCTTGGCCGCTTTCGCTGGCCAATCTCGTTCGAAAAGCGTTAACGTGGCCCTCCAGGGCCCTTGCATCCTTACCGCGCATCCTTACTATACGGGTTAACGGTATCGATTCGATTCTGGGCTCTCCTGGGGTCGCGGGGGGTCGAGGTGTCGGGGCAGACGACACGGAGACTGGGGGGAGGGGGGGGGGAGGTTGCGAAAACTGCTGCATGCAGCCGGTTTCGGCATCGTCGCCACGCTCCTCTCCTCGATGTTGTGCGGCCGCCTTCGGCGTTGGGAGGCGCCGACATATCCAGCGGCATACAGCAAATCTGCCAATCACCCCCTGGGCCAAGGTTCACATCGTCCGCCGCCGCATGTCGTCAGGGCCGGCGCTACCGCGACATCCGTCGCGCCACCTCTCGCGTCAAGCGCTTCTTGAAGCTCTCAGTGGCTCCTTCCTGCGTCCAAGAGAGGTTGCTACTGCCGAGCCCCGAAGGGTGTAATGCCCGCCCCCTGGGCTGTCTACCCTTGCGTGTTCCACCTGCTGGCTGTCCCCCTTTCTCGTCTGCCCCCGCAGCGTTCGACCGCGCCTCCCCTCCTCTTCTCAGGCCGGGTATTGGCCTTTGGATTCTGGGTGGCATCGGCGCCCACCGCTGCCGGGGAATTGTCTTGAGGTGCTTCGCCGTTTGGGATTTTTTTCTTGGGCCCTCCATGGGTTCGGGGACCGTTAACAAAAGACGCGCGGTGAAGAGTTGGTCCCGGAGGAAGGCCCCAGGGTCCAGGACTCGCTTCCTTCATGCCCAAGGGGGGCTGTACGGACGCTCGGTGGAGGAGTATTTTCCTCCCCCCCTCAGGCTCGGGGTGATGAACCAGTACGGCGTCACCAGGTACACCAGCGAGGAGCTGCATAAAACGCACTCCAAGAAGTTCTACTGGCCTGACTCTGCCAACCGCGATCGCTACGACTTCACCGGTGCCTTGGACCTCACCGAGAACATATCCTGGGGCTGGCACCACCCGAACGGTGTCTACAACACTATTCCGGTGGGCGCCCCCCTCATCGACGGCGACCAGAACATCTACCTCGGCTCGGACGACGCCGTGCGAAAATTCAGCGCCTCTGGCGACCTCCTGTGGAGCTATGCCCCCCGAGGCCAGCTCGCTGCCGCGCCCACCCTGTTGGGGGCCACCGCCGGTGACTCGGACCGGGAGGGCGTGGCGTTCTCCAGGGACGAGGATCGAGCGACGCCAACTGCTCACCTCACCGATCCTGGCTGGGACGATCCTGGGCCCAGTACCAGTGCATATGCCCCCAAAGCCAGGAGGGCGCATAGACAGCTCCTGGGCCAATAACAGGCTTGGCCAGGGGCGGAGACTGCGTTCGAGAACTTCGGGTTAGCGCGTCGCTCCGGCTGCTCTGGCCCACCACGCGTCGGCGCGACACGCTATCCGTTTCCCTGCCGCTCAGCGTCAACGTCATGAGTTTCTCCGAGCCTCCCGCCCCGCGGAGCGGAGCGACACGCTATCCGCTCGCAAGGCATAGCGTGTCGCCGGGGCCGCCGCCGCGGCACGCTATGGAACAGTTCGGACCGCGTGCAGATCTCCCCCCTCCCGCCTCCTCTCCTCAAGGGAGGAGAAAAACACCCAGACCCTGACAGTTGGCGTTTACTGAAAAGGCCCTGGGCGTTTACTGAACAGCCCTGCCCTGTTCGATTCCTTCCTGGGGGCGCTTACTCAACGGCTTCGCTTGTCGGGCTGACTATTCTCAGGAGGGAAAGAAACACACAGACACAATGAATCGTCGATCCCCCAGAAAATATGGGAAAATATGGGAAGTGGGGGGAAGACAGAAACCCAGAAAACATGGAAAAATATAGGGCATCCTGTTATTTGTGGGTATGTATCTGTGTGTCCTTGGGCCCCTTGATATTTTGTGGGTTGGTTTTCTGCCCTCTGTCCCCCCTCCAGCGGCCGCCCTCTGCTGCTCCTCCCCTCTTGCGCGCGGGACAGTTCGCAGCTCCGCAGCCCGCGCTTGCTCCGCGCGCGAGCGGAGCGCCTCTCGCCGCAGCCCGCGACCAAACAATCAGGAGGGAAAGAAACACACAGACACAATTCACCGACGACTCCCAGGAAAATATGTAAGAATATGGGAAGTGGGGGGAAGGGCAAAACCCGACAAATATGGGAAAATATGGGGAATCTCTTTGTTTGTGTGTATTTATTTGTGTGTCCCAGGGCCCCTTCAAACAAGTGCACCAGATCTTGCCACGTGATCGTTTTCTTATTCACCGTTTTGCCGATCGGCGCGGGCCCTCGCACCCCCCCCGACCTCATGGAGTAGATCTTGGCTGTGTTGGACGCCTGTTCGAGCAGGTGGAGTCCTCCCCCATTGGACGCGCTGCTGCAGACAGTCGTATGGAGCAGAGGTCCGGAGCCAGACCCCCCCCCGCGCGTTCCCCCCCTTTCCGACCACTGCCGAAACGCCGAATCAGAAAGCGCTCACCGGCATCTGCTCCACGGGCGAGCGGTGCGCCTTTCGTCGCAGCCAGACCCCCCTTCCCGCGCGTTCCCCCCCTTTCCGACCACTGCCGAGACGCCGAAGAAGAAAACGCTCACCCGCATCTGCTCCACGGGCGAGCGGTGCGCCGTTCGTCGCGGCCCGCGACGCAACGAGTGCACAGAGTTCGCCACCCCGCAGGGCCTCCTCCTCCTCCTCCGCCTCCTCCTCCTCCGCCTCCTCCTCCTCCTCCTCCTCCTCCTCCCCGCGCTCCCCCGACCTCACCCTCAGCCCCCTCCTCCGCCTCCTTCCACCCCCCCTCCTCCTCCTCCTCCTCCTCCTCCTCCTCCTCCTCCTCCTTCTCCTCCTCCTCCTCCTCCTCCTCCTCCTCCTCCTCCTCCTCCTCCCCGTGCCGAAGGTGAGCATGGCCCCAGTGTCGAGCATTCAGGGAGGACGTACGGGGCGGCCTGTAAGGAGACACACACACACACAAGAACACACAGTCTCCGATGAGCACCTCCCTTGAGCTCGCTGGGGTTTCGCCACCGGGGCGACACAGGCCAAGGGGGGTCATTTGGGCTGGCCCCAAGACCCAAACAACCCCCCAATGGGGCTCCACCACCCCATGCACATACAATATAGCGACAACTTGCTCACATGGCGCCACAACTGTTGGCCCGTAGTACCCCCTTTGGCAGGTCGCCTGGGCGGTCGTTTCTGTACTGGGTACGCCACCACGGCGTTATAAACCAGGGGGCTTGTTCGGGCTGCTCCATTGGCCCGAAGACCCCCCCAGCACCGGGGCTATCACTACGGTCGTTTTCCTTTGTGGGTGCGCCAACAAGGCGCCACAAACCAGGGGGGGTGTTCGGGCTGCTCCTTTGGCCCGAAGGACCCCCCCAAACTGGTGTCCACCACCATGCGCACTGTAACCTACGTAGGTGCCCTTGTCGGTTGTCGGTTGCGCCATGAAGGTGCCACACACCACCTCGCGACGGCCCCGCTGTCGGATGATCAAGGTCACAGGGGTTGTTCGGGCTGTTCCCTTAGCCTTCAACCCCCCTTCAATGCAACCACTACCACGGGCGGACGTTCTGTGTTCTGGGTGCGCCCACAAGGCGCCACAGACCAGGGGGGGTGTTTCGGGCTGTTCCCGTAGCCCCAAGGACCCCCCAAAACGGAGTCCAACACCATGTGCACTGTAGTCTGCGCAGGCGCCCCCGTTGGCTGTGGGTTGCGCCATCAAGGCTCCACACGCCACCATGGACGCTTAGTCTCCTGACGGCCCCGCCGTTGGATGCTTAAGAGCGTCGTCAAGGAACCGCCAGTCAGGTGGTTAGTTCGGGCTATTCCCTCGGCCCGAAGACCCCCCCCCGCACCAGAGCTCCCACCACGAGCGGTCATGTTCTGTTCTGGGTACACCAACAAGGCGCCACAAGCCAGGGGGGGGTGTTCGGGCTGTTCCTCTGGCCCGAAGGACCCCCCCCAAGCGGTGGACACCACTGTGCACACTATAGAGCCTATGTAGGCGCCCTTGTCGGTTGTCGGTTGCTTGCGTCCTCAAGGCGCCACACGCCACCATGGCAACCTCAGGGTAACGATCGGTTCGTCTTCGGCTCTTCGTTTTCTTCGCTGGTCTTTGTCAGGCACCCGTGCATCATTGGTTTACCTTTCAGGGGGTCGGGTCCTTACCTTTCGGCTTTCAGAGGCCTCTGGAAGAGGTGGCGGGCCGAAGGGAAGGGCTGCCGCGCCCTGCCCCTCCAGAGGTCCACGGGCGGGCACGAACAGCCAGAGCCGAGCCCGAATTCCCGCTGCGCCACCAGCGCCGACGCCTTTGACCTTCTGTTGTGCTTTAGGCCACCTGCGCCCGGTGGGTTAGCAGGTGTTTTTTGGCCTCTGCAGGCCTCCTGGGCTCTAGGCTGTTCTTGGTGGTCTGTTTCATCAGGAGGGAAAAAACACACAGACACAATGAATCGTCGATTCCCCAGAAAATATGGGAAAATATGGGCAGTGGGGGGGAAGACAGAAACACTGAAAATATGGGAAACTATGGAGAATCCTTCTGTTTGTGTGTATTTATTTGTGTGTGTCCTGGGGCCCCTTCATTTGAGTTGTGTGTTGCCTGTCGCGTGATCGCGCCGGTGCCGGTTGCGAAATGCGCTCTCGTCCTCTTAGGATATGGCACCGCCTCGTGGCATTCTTTTTACAGGTTCCACTGGGCGGCTGCTGCTTCTCCGCAGGGTGTGGCAGGGACTCTCCAAGAAGCTCGTCTTGCAGTCTACGGCATCGCACATTCTCTGTCGCTGGGATCTCCCTCCTCCTCCTCCTCCTCCTCCTCCTCCTCCTCCTCCTCCTCCTCCTCCTCCTCCTCCTCCTCCCCCAACTCCTCCTCCTCCTCCTGCTCCTCTCTCCTCCTCCTCTCTCCTCCTCCTCTCTCCTCCTCCTCCTCCTCCTCCTCCTCCTCCTCCTCCTCCTCCTCCTCCTCCTCCGATCCCTCGCCGCACCGACTCCGTGGCACTTTGATGTGCTTGGCGTGTGCGTGTGTGTGTGAAGGGGGACAGGATTTGACCCCCCCGTGCTGCAGGCGTTGGGGTAAGGTGCGTTTACATTCCCCCTTCCTCCTCGTCCTCCCCCTCCTGTCTTTTTCTTCTCTCCTTGGTTCTCCTCCATTGCTCTCTCTCTCTCTCTCTCGTTCCCTTTTTCCTCCGGTCCCTCGCCGCACCGACTCCGTGGCATTTTGATGTGCTCGGTGTGTGTGTGTGATGAATTAATATGTTGGGATGTTGACAAACACCTTCTGTTCGTCAAGACACCTACGCCCAGTGGGCTAGCAGGTTTAGTTGGGCCTGTGGAAGCCTCCTGGGCTGTGCAAGCGCTTGGTTATTCTGTCTTTGGACAAGGGGTGGTGTTTTTTCTTCGGCCCACCCAGAAACGAGCGGCATCGGGGGGCATGGTTCGTGCGCGTGCATTGTGGCCCCTATGCCCAAGGGAAGCGCTCAAAGAATGGGCCCCTGTGCCCAAAGGGAGCGTTCAAAGAGGTTCGGGCAGACACGGTGACGTCTACCCAGCCGGCCCTAACAACATTCGGTATCGCACATCCTCTGCAACTGTCACATGGTTGCTACCCTAATCGCCGACGCTGGGGTCGATGGGGGGCCAGGTGGTGCTTGCCCTCGCTTGGCTGGTTCCGGCTTGTGGGGCGGGGGCCACATTACTCACGGGTCGCGGGCGGTCTTGAGGAGACGGTGGGGGGCAGAAAGGGCCACACTTTGCTGCAACGCCCCTGGGGGGTAATCCGTGACACCTTCAAGCCCCAAGTTCCGCCCTCACTGGAGGCCCGCTGCAGCCTCCCAGCGACCGCGTCTCTCTCTCTCTCTCTGGAGGAGCGGGAGGAGTGGAGGTTGAGGTAGGGGGCTATGGACACGGCTGGCGGCGGATTGAGGTTCCCACAGCTTGCATGGAGTCGAAACTGTGTACTACTTTGGGGGCGGACGGGGGCTCCCACAGCTTGCGGGCAGTCGGATTTGTGTACGAGTCTGTTTTGGTGCTTCTCGGCGAACGCGCGTGCGTCTTCTGGGCGAACAGTCGGAGGTCCTCAACTACCAGACAGTGCTGCGCCTCCGAAGGCCTCATGAGACCTTCGGAGAAAATAAATCGCACCCCATTCGCAAGCCTCAGCTATCCCACGTGACGGGATTGCTCATGTGTACTCAGCTGTGGCAAGGAGCTAACTGATTCATCATCCTTCGGCAACTGCTATCCCACTCGGTGGGCTTGCCCGCGTCTGTGCGAGCAGGTCCCCCCTGTCAACCGTAGGGTCGGCATTGACCGTGGCAACCTGAACGGTCGCTGTCCAACTGGCTTCACCCTTAACTTCCTGTGGGGTGAGTTGTGAGGGAAGCGCTCACTTACGGCCCTGGACGTTTCCCATGAGAGGACTTTTCGCACCGCACACATAATGCTCAGGCGAGGGGTTTCCCCACGATTCTGCGACACCCCCCTCGCAGCATGCCGCAGCTTTTGTGGGGGGCCCAAAAAGGCTGGCAGAAAAGAGTAACATGGGAAACTTTGAGCCCCCATGGCGCACCAGTACAGCCCAACTGGCTGTCCTGCCGAAGTATGGTTGAAACCAAGTCAGGGCGCACTGGCTTCTGCCATACTCGCGACTTTAAGGATGAGACCTCCAAAAGTCCTTGAACATATCACTCCTGCAGGGGCAAGCTGCTTTAGGCAGTGGGTTGCGGAACAATGCACTTCTGAAGGTCGCCTAATCCTTAAATATGGGTTTAGGTTAGGTGCCTTGGAAGCCTACAGCGTACTCGGCAGTCCTCCTCCTCCTCCTCCTCCTCCTCCTCTTCCTCCTCCGTCTCCTCCTGCTCCTCCTCGCAGACCTTCACCCCCGCAGGAGACCCAGCTGGAGGACACGCTGTCGCCGGAGGACCCGAAGCCTGAGGGCGCGGCTGGCCTCGTGGCCGGGCACGCCAGCGGCGCGGCTCTCGGGCTCTTCCGCGAGCTCCGGGTGGGCGACAGGGTCAAGGTGAAGCCGGGCGTGGGGTACCACGCGGACGGCAAGGAGTACTACAAGGCCTCCTCCTGCTCCTCCTCCTCCTCCTCCTTCTCCTCCTTCTCCTCCTCCTCCTATTCCTCCTCCTCCCCCTCCTCCTCCTCTTCCTCCTCCTCCTCCTCCCCCCTCCTCTTCCTCCTCCTATTCTCCTCCTCCCCCTCCTCCTCCTCCTCCTCTCTCCTCCTCCTCCCTCCTATTCCTCCTCCTCCCCCTCCTCCTCCTCCTCCTCCTCCCTCCTCCCCTCCTCCTCCCTCCCCTCCTCCTCCTCCTCCTCCTCCCCCCTCCTCCTCCTCCTCCTCCTCCTCCTCCTCCTCCTCCTCCTCCTCCTCCTCCTCCTCCTCCTCCTCCTCGCCCCTCCTCCCCTCGGACTCATGGCCGATCCCCGCCGTCGGTCGGGGGCCCGTCTGCTCTGG
This sequence comes from Prorocentrum cordatum, assembly GCA_963575745.1. NCBI lineage: Eukaryota > Dinophyceae > Prorocentrales > Prorocentraceae > Prorocentrum > Prorocentrum cordatum. Next base: position 72,686 of record CAUYUJ010015426.1, read on the forward strand.
ACGGAGCCATGACGAGGATGCATCGTTTCCAGAGCGCTCCGGAACGCTCTCAGAGCGTTCCGGAACGCTCTGAGTCAGAGGAGGAAAAGGTACCCATACCTGTACCCTTTCTTCGGTTTCCCCTTTTTGGACCTCCTCGGAGGCCCTCGTCGTCACCGCTGGATTCGCATCGAAATTATGGTCAGAACGCACCCTGTTCGGGCTCGACCGGTAGTTACGCTGTAAGCTAGGCTTCCAAGACAGGTGTAACTTAAGCGTTCGAAGCACGCTCGAACAGGTATACAGCAGGTACATATTGTTGTTTATCCACACATGCTCAGCGATTTCGGTGGCTCGTCAAGGACCGCTGCCGCCTTGGATAAATGGAAGCGCAAAGGCTTTATCACAAGAGTCGTAATCCTGATACGCATGCTGTGAAGCAACACCACCAACACGGCCCGCCGTCGGATGGTTGCCCTGGGCGCCAGAGGGGGCCCTGGAACGGCCAAGCAGACGCCCAGGGAGGCCAGAAAGCAGTTGCGAAGCCGTCTGCCCCCGCACGCTCTTGGGGCCGCCAGAGCGTCTGTTTGACTACTCTTGGTGCCCCTTCTGGTGGCCGACCGATTGCCGGCCATGCGCACGGTCAATTTGTGTGCACCTTCCAGCGTTGGCGTCTCTCAATGCGTCGCCGATCACCGACCCCCAAATAGTACAATGCATAGTTGTCAGATCTGATGTCTTGATGTGTTTCAATGCAGTCGAGCATTTGATCAAGACATTTCCTCTCGAACATTTGTGCCCGCGTTTCTTAACCAACTTGCCTGGAAGCTGTCCCAGCTTCTTGAGCACGAGTTCGCTTCTCCAGCGTTGTCAACACCAGCTGGCCCATGAGGGGTTCCAGGAACTTCCGCAGAGCTGGCCCAGGTTTCTGACTTGCTGATGTTCTTGATCAGATCTTCGGCCCTACGGGGTCCCAGGAAATCTCGACCCCTCGTCGGGGACCGGCTCTTCATCCCGCACCCTTCTGTTCACCGCCGTTGGGGCTCTGCGAGGGCTTCTTGGAGGCAGAGGGACGGCCCGAGCGGCTGAAAACGTGGGATCTCGGGGTACGGTGCGTGGGCACCTGCGGGGCTAGACAACAAACCCCACCACTGCCTCCCTCGCCCCCTCCCCCTCCCACGAAGGAGGAGAGGAAGAGAAGGGACGAGGAGGGAGGAGGAATGGAGGTGGTGACGAGGAGGGACGAAGAGGGAGGAAGAGAAGGGACGAGGGGGGACGAGGAGGGACGAGGAGGGAGGAGGAGAAGGGACGAGGGGGGACGAGGAGGGAGAAGGAGGACGAGGAGGGAGGAAGAGAAGGGACGAGGAGGGAGGAGGAGGTATAGTCTGGGAACCTGCAGCGCCGTTCTCGTGACCAGGCAGGGGACCTCGGCCAGATCGAGAAGGTCGACGCCGCTGGGGGCGAGCCGAGGGCCACGATCCGCTGGCAGCGCAGCGGCCACCGCAGCGTCGCGGGCCTCTCCGCCCTGAGCAAGCGGTTCCTCCTACTCCTCCGTCTTCCCCTCCCCCTCCTCCTCCTCCTCCTCCTCCTCCTCCTCCTCCTCCTCCTCCCCTCCCTCCTCCCCTCCTCCTCCTCCTCCTCCTCCTCCTCCGCTCCTCCTCCTCTCCTCTCCTCCTCTCTCCTCCTATCTCCTCCTCCCCTCCTCCTCCCCCTCCTCCTCCTCCTATCTCCTCCCCCCCTCCTCCTCCCCCTCCTCCTCCGGCTCCTCCTCCTCCCCTCCTCCGATTTCCTCCTCCTCCTCCTCCTCCTCCTCCTCCTCCTCCTCCTCCAAGGTTCGTGAGCATCCGGGCGCCGAGGAGGTCCGCGCCTGCCATGCTGGTGGGCAGCACTACCTCCGGCTACGTGTTCGCTCTGGAGCTGTCGACCGGGGAGGATCGGGTCGGGCGCAAGCCAGGGGGGGTGGGGGGAGGGAAAAAGGGGGCACATATAGTGTTGCTGCGGGCAGCCTTTTTCGGCCCCGCCGCCACGCGCCTCGCCTCGATGCATGGGCGCCTCCTGGCGCCGGGAGGCGCCAGGTAATCTCAGCAATTTGAGCTGCTTTGCTGCCCCTTCCCCTTTATGCTCACCTCCCCTTTCGTCTGACGCGGAAGGAGCTGTGGGCGACACAGGCTTCGGAACAGATCGCTGGCGTGAAGGGCGCGGTCTCTGGCAGGGGCGGGGTAGTGGTGGTCGCGACCGACCGCTGCAAGGACCACCTCTGCTACCGCTACCGCAACAGCTCCAACCCCCTGACTCCTGGCAACAACGTGCAGCATCGTCTAATCGATTCCCATCCCCACCCCACCGGGCCATGGCATTTCAGCCTTACCAGCACGCCCCCCAAGCTGGGGAACCGGCTGGGATGGGGCTCGGTCGAACGATGCTCAAAGGTCGTCCGGGGCATCAGCGCCTCGGACGGCAGCTCCCTTTGGCAGTACGCGACCTTCTCCCCGGTGTGGAACTTTGTGCCGCAGTATCACACGAGCGACGGGACCGTGATGTTCAGTGACCAGGAGGGCAACACGTACTGCCTGGACCTCGAGACCGGGGTCGAGAGGTGGATGACCGAGGGGGCCATGGGCACGTACACCCAAGCCAACGCCGTGTACGATCCCTTGACGAACCTCATCTTCGCCATGGGCGTACAGGAGTCGCAGAACACAGCAGCACAGCATATGAATATAGCACATGTCAAACAAGTTGTTTCATACGTTGCACATACATGTATGGATCGAGAGCAGGGGAAGAAGGTGGTACACTGTTCGGCTTTCTCCTGAGACGACGGTGCATGTCCTAGTTCACTTCGGCTTGGCGGAGTAGGACAAGCTTATTGAATACACTAGTGTGGTTCCTCTCTCTCTATATATCTCTCTATCGCACGTCGGCGAGTTCCCCCTTGTCACTGAGCAGAGAGAGCACGCAGGAGGAGGGGAGGACGGAGGATGTATGAGGACGGACGAGGGAGGAGGAGGAGGACGAGGAGGAGGAGGAGGAGGAGGAAGAGGAGGAGGAGGAGGAGGACCAGTTGCAAAGGAATGGGCTGCCAACGCAATTCCAAGAAACCACCATCTCGGCCGCGGCTCATGCACGATGGCGGGATTGGCTGACGGCCACTCAATAGAGCTCTGACTAACCATACACTTCCATCATTCTCCTCCTCTTCGTCCTCCCCCGTCCTCCCCCTCCTCCTCCTCCTCCTCCTCCTCCTCCTCCTCCTCCTCCTCCTCCTCCTCTAAATCCTCCTCTTCCTCCTCCGCTTCCTCCTCCGCGCAGGGTAGGCGTTGCATGTTTGCTCTGCTGCATGACCGCACGGCCGCCTTCGACGACGGCGAGCCGACCTGCTTGCAGATCCGAAAACGAAATACAGCCTTCGAGCTCTGAATCAAAGAGGCAACGGGCTGAAAGCGCCCGTTGCCCTCCGCCTCCCGCAAACAAACAAGAACAAGGGGACCGAAGACGCCGCAAAAGACGGTCAGGGGATAATGATACACCTCGTCGCCCAACGACTGGCTCCCAACTGAGAGGGCGCGGTTCGTAGGGAGACGGTCGTTTCACGTCGACTGTGAGGTCCTTCCCTGCTATCAACCCCTGCCTAATGAGCTGGCATGCGATACAGGGTTCGCTTCCCAGGGAGTGCGGGCACATCGCCACCATGGGACTCACGGGTCACTTGGCTCCGCCTCCCAACCGAATGCGCAATTCCCATGCTTGGTGCCCATCCCCAGGTCACGGGGCGAGCTAAAGCGCCGCTGCCGCGGGCAAAATGCGACGTGGGTGGTTCCAGAAAGGCGAGAGCTGGTTTACACGATGATGTGTCGATGGCGGCAGTGAGCATGACATTCCTAACCGCAATGACTTCGCTTCACGTCTTAGCATATTCATTCAACTCTGCCGGGCCAGCATGAACAGGCACGGCGACGACGTAATTCTTCATGCATGTGATTCTCTGCGCATGCGCATCATGGATGTGATTGGGCAGCTTCGTTTCCTTTGGTTTCCGCAACTGTGGCACATTGACACCCCGGTCCAGCTCGCACCAACGATCTTCCTCAGCGTCGTATCCCATCACCAAACTGGCGATCGCCTGCTTTATTTCGTGCCTGGAGCAAGCCCAGACGCTTGGGCGCAGCCGCACGCATGAATTGAACATCGCAGCGCATCGCGCTGGAAGGCATCGGCAGCGAACCCCTGCGACAACACACTGCAGCGCGTGCCAACGTATCGTTGCTCCTGCGACGTTCCTGTTTTGCACCGCTTTGCTTTTCGTTTCGCATTATAACGATCATCAACGCGCTCTCCCTCGACGGCGTTTGTGGCGTCCGTCTTATACATAGTGCACGGAGACAACCGCAATCCCAAAGGCAGCATGCCTTGACCAGTTACCTGACGCCGCGTAAAACCTCCCTCGCGCCGATAACCGCAGTATACATCGACCCACGCGAGATCAAACTCTTACCTGGTACGCTTGGAATTCGAGGCGCCGAAACGGCATGTTGGCATACGCCTGCAGGATGGACGCCGTTTGACCAAGCCGGTCCGACAAATGTCCGTAAATATGCGCAACACATGCATTCGTTTTGTCGGCTCCTTTGGTGGTGTCTTCAACAAGGGGCGTCTGGTACACCGTTCGAGGATGCGATCCAATTATTGCAACGCACAAATGCAAGGTTTCGCAATCCACTTCTGATCATCATCTTGCAGCAAACGGTGTAACGTATCAACAATGTTCCGTTCCGTTGCAAAGCCGTCGGCAGATATGTATTGCAGCGTCGTCTTCTCAGCATCCTCGCCAGTCATAGTCGCATCGGCAGCAACCAACACAATGACAAACATGAGAACATGAGAACGTGCAGCCCTCATTGAGATATCTCCGCATCAAAACAGATAATAGGACAGCTTCTTTCCAATAGGCTGCCTTCACGCGGCATACACTTGTTTGAAATATCAGATCCGGCGGGTTTACGCAAGCAGGTGGATGATTCAATTTCGGCTTCCCAGATATTTGGTCGCCAGGAAGCGGCGTCGCGTCCACAGTCGCTTCGGACAGCCTTGGATAAACCATCATGGTTCTCCCCATGCTCGTGTATATTTCAACCCATGCGTTTTCAATAGAGCATGGCCTTCTTGTGTCAAATTGCCATCAGCACCGCAGCATCCTATAGACAGTGCGTGTTTGAATGCACAATGAATATATACAGTGGCAAAGAATGGTCTGTTCAGTGGCCCCCATTGTTTGGTGCAGCGTTCGTATGTTCGTTTTACGGCAACCATTTCAAAACACCGCTGAATGCATCTGCAACTCCGCCTGGGCCACAATGGCTACGGAGTTCACGGGTCCTGCTCTGTCGCAGCAGATTGCCTCGAGGAAGTGGCTCCGTCGCGCAGGAGCATTGCCTCAGGTTGCAAGCAAACGAAGTGCCAATCTGCATCGCAGCAAAAGGAATAATCAAGTGGATCTGCGATGATAGTGGTGGGATGACACGTTGCGGAGGAAGGAACAGTGAAGGGCTTAATCCACGCATAAGGGAGAGCAAACCCTAGGGGAAAACCGTGGAACCAAGGCTTTCGGAGAAACACAAAAAAACAACCAACCAGAAATATCATAAACACCGTGACAATTCACATCAACTATTTGTATAACAATATGTTTTAAGACCAAGGTTTCGCTAAACTTTGATGTCCTGGTTTCTTCATTGAGAACTGATGGTTCCTCTGAATGTTCATGCGTTTGTTTGATTTTCTGGTTTTCAACCTTTTCTGATTTTTGTTTCCGAGCAAAAATCAGCAGAACCAAGGTTTTCGGAACAATCCGGACATTCGGAACAATCGTTTTTTCTCGGAAGAGAAACGGAAAATTGTGAACATTCAAAGAAACCGTTGGTTTTGTTTAAAGAACATTCGGAAATCCAACCAACCAACAAAGGTTTCGTTCAACTTGTTTTTCTGTTTTTCTTAGAAAACCAATGGCTTATTTGATGTCTCACGTTTTTGTGCCTGATTGTTCTGAATTTTTGTGTTGTTGTCTGGGTTTGTCCGAAAGTCTTGGTTCTTTAATTTGTTCCCAGGGTTAGCTTTCCAGTATGGTATTCGCAATGTCTTGGGTATCTTCCTCACTCTCTTTCCCTTCCTCCCTCCCTACCTCCCTCTTCGTCCTGTATCGCCCACCGCACAACATAGGATACCGCGCATCACCGAATCGGACACCTCCACGACATCCAACTGCTTGAAACGCCCACACCGTGTACCACCCTACTTCCATTACCTCGTATGGGTCATGTCTGCATGCAGGTATGTATGAATGTATGTGTGTATGCGTGTATGTGTAGGTATGTACGTATATATACACGCATGCACGTACGTATGTATGTATGTGTATGTCTGTATGTATGTGCGTATATGTATGTTGTACATGACTATGTATGTGTGTATGTATGTATGTATGTATGTTTGTATGTATGTATGTATATATGTATGTAGGTATGTGTGTATGTATGTCTGTATGTATGTATGTATGCATGTATGTATATATACATGTATGTGTATGTATGTATGCATGTATGTATGTATGTATGCATGTATGTATAGATGTAGGTGCATGTATGTATGTTTGCATGCATGCATGTATGTAGGTATGTAGGTACATGTGTGCATGCATGTGTGTATGTATGTATGTGTGTATATATGCATGTATGTATGTATGAGTGTATGTATGTATGTATGTGTGTTTGTGTGTATGTATGGATGCATGCATGTATGTATGCATGCATGCATGTATGCATGCATGCATGCATGCTGTATGTATGTATGTATGCATGTATGCGTGTATGTATGTATGTATCGATGTATGTATGTATGTATTTATTTATATATGTATGTATGGATGCATGTATTTATGTGCATGCATGCATGCATGCATGCATGTCTGTCTGTCTGTCTGTCTGTCTGTCTGTCTGTCTGTCTGTATGTATGTATGTATGTATGTATGTATGTATGTGTCTGCCAAACAGAAGATTGCGCTACCGCATGAGCATGCCTTTTTTTCCCGAGGTCCGCGCAGATATCCTGGACCGGTGCTGGACCCCCCTCCCTGGCACGCGGAGCTCGCCAGAGGCGGCGCCGGAGGCGCCGCCATGAGGCCCAGCAGCGACCTGAGAAATCCGCGCTGAGTTCCAACGATGTGTATAACCTTATGCTGGTTGATGCTCGTCAATATCAAAGGATAGGGGGCCACATGCGAACCCTACCCCTGCCCCCCACGACTTCTAAGGGGGAGGGTGGGGTTCACTTCGTTCGGGAGCTCCCGAGCGAAGTGAACCCCACCCTGCCCCTTAGAAATTGTGGGGGGTAGGGGTAGGTACCGCATGGGGAGGAGAGGCCACTCCGACCCCCATCCCTGGCGCTTATTTTTCAACTCCCCTGGGCGTTCACTGGCCAGCCTTGCCCTGTTGGATCATTCCCCGAGGTGCGCTCACCAAGGGACTTCCCTCGTCGTGCTGCTTCTGCCCTCTTCGCCCACACACCCAACGTCGTGTCGTGATGTTCTCATGACGTGTCGGGGCCCAAAGAATATACACCACCACCACGTCGATTCCTCCTCTCTCGTCTTTCCAGCGAGAGGGAGGGGGGGAGGGAGGTGGTGGTGGTGTATATTTTTGGGCCCCCTAACGTGCACCCCCAGCGGTGTTGACCCTCTCCCTGGGGCAGATTCTTCATCCCAAGTCGTTTCCTGACGGCCCCAAGGCCCAGTCAGCGCCCCCAGAGGCCGAACATCGCAAAACGCTTTCCGTCGTGACTTCTAAAGCGCTGTCCGTCGTGGCCTCTTCATGTCCCGAGGGGGCCTGGGCTATAGGAGGGTGCTTCAGGGTGCTTCTCCTGCCCTCCTCCTGCAGGCGTACGACAGCAAGTACTGCAACCCGTTCCCCGCCCCCGGCGTCTTGCCCGAGTGCGGCACGTGGCCGGGCTCGCCCGGCTGGGTACGCGCGCTCAACGCGAGCTCCGGCCGCGCGCGCTGGGAGCGTGAGACCCCGGAGCCCCCAGCCAGCGCCGCCGTCGGCACTCGAGGGAAAAATCCACTAGGCCTCCCGGGCTCGGCGGGCCCTGGAAGCCCAGACCCCCTCGGGTCATGACCAAGATCATGACGGGAGGTTTGTCCCCATGTTCGGCCTCGGGGTGGCCCTTGGGCCTCGGGACCCTCAAAAAACGTCTCGGGACGAAAAGAGGACCATGGGGCGCCTGGTAAGCAGCGCGGCAACGCCCTCCTTCTCCTCTTCCTCCTCCTCCTCCTCCACCTCCTCCTCCTCCTCCTCTTCCTCTCCCTCCTCCTCCTCCTCCTCCTCCTCCTCCTCCTCCTCCCTCCTTCCTCCTCCTACTTTTGGGGGGCGACTTCATGAAAAGATCGTGCCGTCGGGGGTCTGGGAACGGAAGGGCTGGTTTTTCCACCGCTTCTGCATGGAGCATGGAAGCGGTGAAAGAAGACACGGCAACCGGAGACGACAAACAAATCATCTGGAATTGTAGCCGACGCGGGAACCGGAAAATCAACGGCGACGGAACCGGCCAATGCATCGGCGATGAGGCTCGATGTAAAGGCTGATTTTCTCCACGCCGACGGCGCCGATGCATCGCCGACGCCGCCGACGCATCGCCGATGGATCGGCGATGTATTGTCGATGCATCGGCGATTCGGCGCGATCCTCCGACCCCATCTACGTGGACCCCCTCCAGGAGGCCGCTAATTCAAGGGGCGAGACATCCGAGGCGGGTATCTATCCACCACCGCTCAGGAGATCGGTCTTCGGGGACCTCGGCAGGCGGTGGATATGGATACATTCGGCCCCCCTGGGGCCCAATATATCCACATCCACCGCTTGCTGGGGTCCCAGGCGGTGGATAAGACATATCCCCGCCCCGCGAAACACGACGATTATGACCAAGATGTCGCAGAACATTGTCGACACCGACCCTGGTCATGGTCAATGCCAGCCGTTGCCGATTCGCGAGGAAGGTCCACGAACTGACGTTGACCACGATGCACGGTGTCTCAGATCGACACAGGCGTTTCTGCATTCAGTCTTGGTCATGTTAATCGTTTTCTTTTCGGGGATCAAGTGACGGGGGTCAATGCAAACGGGGGCGAGTCAGAGCGCCGGATCTTGCAGGATCCTGCAAAGCCAGGGTTGCAATGACCCAGGTCAGCGTGCAGAAAACCGCAGGATCCTGCAGGATTCTGTAGGATCTTGACAAGCCTGACTGCCCCGGGTTTGCAGTGACCTGGGTCAGTACATCAGGTTCGCGTCGTGTCGACCGGCGGCGACCCCAGCGCGGGCGTTTAAGGTTGAACGCCGCCGGTGGCCCAGAATCGGCCCGTCGTTGAGCGATCCAGCGTTAATGGAACGGCCGATCGTTCAAGTTTGAACGATCGCCGCGATGTCAGGAACCAACGCCGGGGTCGGCACGACGCGAACCTGCCATAGATCCCCGATGTTTCCCTTCAGGCATGCTGAACAGCCCCCAGTTCCACTCTCGGCTCTCGATGGAGCAAAACTCGGGATGAGAAAAAACACAGACACAATTCATCGTCGATTCCCCAGGAAAGATGGGAACATAGGGGAAGCGGGGGAGAAGACGAAAACCCAGAAGACATGGGGAAACATGGGGAATCCTATTATTTGTGTGTGTATTTATCTGTGTGTCCCAGGGCCCCCTCCAAAAAGCAGCGGCACAAGCATGAGCAGTCGGAGCTCAGCGGGGAGCCCTTGCACTGGCGCCGTGCGCCCCGGGCGGCGCCTCCCGCGCGCCCGTCGGCGCGCTGAGTGCGCCCCGGGAGGGGGGGCCCTGCAGGGCCGATCCAAGAAATCTCCCTCCTCCTCCTCCTCCTCCTCCTCCTCCTCCCTCCTCCCTCCTCCTCCTCCTCCTCCTCCTCCCTCCTCCTCCTCTCCTCCTCCTCCTCCTCCTCCTCCTCCTCCTCCTCCTCCTCCTCCTCCTCCTCCTCCTCCTCCTCCTCCTCCCTCCTCCTGTGCGGACCTCGGACAGCTCATGGCTTGGCAGCTTCTGTTCCTCTAGGCTCGTGGTCGGGCCTGTCCCGCTACACAGGGGGGCTTTCGACGAAAAGTAAAGAATACCCCCAAAATGCCCCAGGAAGGTCAAAAAAGAATCAAAAAATAGTCCCCAGACTTTTTGGGGATCATTTTGGGGGTATTTTTTATTTTTCGTCGAAAATCCCCCTGTAGGGGGACAGGCCCGACTTAACTCTAGGCTCGTGGTCGCCATGGGGCACAACTGCTACTACAACTCCCCCTCCAAGATCTGGGCCGTCGACCCCCCCAACGGCGACATCCGCTGGTCGAAGGATCGGTGGACGTCAGCTATCCACCTCACCGATTCTTGGCCAGGCCCACCTTGGGCCCAGGATCGGTGCATGCGCCCTCCTGGCTTGGCCAGGAAGGTGTGTGTGTGTGTGTTTGTGCGTGCGAATTCATGTGAATATTTACTGTATGTACGGTCTCGGCACCTTGTTCTGCATATCCATCAACCGCTTGTCGTTTGGCATTCCGTCGGCACGCGTTCGGTGGTAATCAGCGTGGCGCTTCCCGCTGTTGGTCTCGGTGTGTTGGGCCAAACGTCCGCATAGTACAAACCATCATCACACGCAAGTTTCCGAGGGATGAGAGCTCGGGAGAGACTCGTTGTCGCCGCGTTCGTCTTTTTCTAGCCGTGCTGCTATTCAAGTCGGACGCGCACGCAGATGGCGACGTCAGAACCCAGAAACGCAATGTTTCCCAATCGCATTTGATTTCGATGATTTACTTGTTTGTTTCAGTGGCTTCCTGTGCAGTTATGAAGTAATGTTTTATTCCACCGCCAATAGCACAGTCCAATTCAGTGATGCTGTGCGTAGCTGTTCGGGGCTTATTGGTCGTTCCTTGTTTCCCCGTGTTTTTTCCCAGCTTTGCCCCAACCTTTGCTCTTTCCATGCTGACAAGGGGTACTTTTCAACACTTGTAATCGCAAGCTGTGGCACCCACGTCGGTCAAACATCAGTGCTCGTATGATACTGGGCACGCACGATCCATTTGTATCTCTAGACATACATATATGTATACATATATGTATATAGTAATATCGTTATTTGCAAATTTAGTTGCATACATATATATATATATATATGTGAGACTGGATGTATATACATATGGTTATGTATATGCAGGTATAAATGTGTGTATGTGTATGTGTAGGTGCGCATGACTATGTATATATATTATGCATTTGTATCTGCATATGTAATTGCTTTTATTTGTGAATGTGTTTACGAATATGTAATTCTGTTGGCACGTGTAAGTGTATGGTTGTGTAAATGTACGCGTGTATGCATATATGTCCGTATGTGTATGTGTAAACGTATATGCATATGTAAATGGTTATGCGTCTGGTTATGCATATGTGTACGCATGTGCACATGTATGTTTATGCATATGTGCATGGTTATGATATGCATATATCCGTAAGGGCTTCGCCCCCTGCCGCCGGCCCCCCTCTGTGAAATTTAGAGTGTCCGTGATGATATGTATGCAGTGTGGCATAGTGGGCAAGCAAGCATGCAGAGTGTATTGACCTCTTGCCGTGCTTATTTGGGCTCAATCCTTTTCAGGGCCCTTGAGCTTGGGCGTATCGGTAGGGGCCATCGCGGGTTCCACTAAGCAGCCATCTTTCGCCATCCATTGCGGATATTATTGAAATCATTGCTGTATCTTCGCTGACATCCAATTCCGCGGTTCTTATTGCACTACGACCCCGCTTTGCAATATTGGGTCTACATTGGTAGCAGGAGCTAATTTGACCACGGCAACGTGCGCGACTTCGCAGAGTCGATAAAAGGCACCTACAAGCTCGTGATTATGACTGACACCTCTCATTTGGAGTTGATTGCGTCGGACACCTCTCATTCGGAGTTGATTGCGTCTGACACCTCTCATTCGGAGTTGCCGCCATGGCGACTACTGGAGGAGCCGCTGCAGCCAGCGGCGAGGACACTAATAGCGGGGGCAAGATCCCTGTACCCGTCTTTGACGGCACGAGCAAGACGATGAAGAAGTTCCGCCAAGAAGTCGCCACCTGGCAGATTGGCACAGAGGTCAAGCTGCACAAGCAGGGCGCGACGCTGTTGTCAAACCTCAAGGGCAAGGCCGAGGAGGCGCGCGACGAGCTCGACCTGGAGACCATCAAGGGCGACGACTCGGTGGAGGTTTTCTTGGAGTGCCTCGGGAAACACTTTCCCGAGATCGAAGTATTGGAGTTACCAGCGCTCCTGGAGACATTCGTTCAGCCGGCATGCATCCGGCACAAGTTTGAGGAGATCCGCGATTTCAGCAATCGCTTCAACAGCATAGCGACGAAGCTGAGAGCTAAGGACATACAGGTGCCCGACGAGGTCATGGCCGACCTGTGCATTAAGGGCGCCCGCCTGCCATCAGAGCGCGCGGCGAGCGTGCTCAACGGCGTGGGCAACAAGTTCAATCCGACGAAGATCCAGGAGCAGCTCATGATTAATTTGCCCAAGGTATCGGTCGCGGGCGGCAGCAGAGAGCATCGCCACGACAAAGGCGGCTACGGAGCTCACAAGAACGACCACAAGAAAGTGTACGCCACGGAGGCCTATGACGAGGCCGAGAACGACGGCGCGTCCACCGACAGCTCCGAGGGCTACGACGACGACCTGCCGGGCGAGCTGCAGGACGTGATAGATGAGGCGGAGGAGCCGGTGGCTTTCTTCACCAAGAAGATGGTGCGCGCCAAGGACAAGCTAATGGAGGCCGAGCAGGCGCGCGGCTACTTCGCTAAGCGAGACGGCGGGCATCCGCCGAAGAAGGGCGATGCCAAGATCGCCAAGATGAAGGCGAGGACGCGCTGCGGAGCTTGCGGCCAAAAGGGCCACCGCCGCGGCGACCCGCAGTGCTCCAAGAAGAAGGGCCCTAACGCGAGGGCCGACATCCCGCGAAATGGAAGTCACAAGACGAACATAACTGCGAACGGCGGGGCCGGCGACGCGCAGGAGCCCCACGTCGCGGAGATGGCGGTCGCTGCGGTCTACCAGCACGAGCAGCCGAGAGCGGCGCGAGATCGGAGGAAGGTCACTTTGGGCAGCGCGTTGCACGACATACCCGAGGAAGTGACGGCCGCCTCGTTCTACATCAACAAGGGCAACTAGTGCCGCATGGCTGCGACGGGTTCGGCGCTGATCTACATCAGCGTCGATGACCTACTCAAGGAGTCGAGCGGCAAGCTGACTTTCGACGCTGCCTGCTCTCGGTGCGTCGGCGGCCTGGACTGTTACAACAACATCGAGAAGAAGCTGGCGGCCTTCAACATCCAGCCGATCGAGTGCCCAGAAAAGGGGCCGTTCCGCTTCGGAGCGTCCAAGGTGGTGTGCAGCCTCAAGGCGGCGCTGATTCTTTGCTCGGTGAATGGCAAGGCCTTCGCCGTGCGCGCGAGCATCGTGCGCAGCGCCGTGCCTGGACTGTTCAGCCGCCAGGCCCAGAGCGAGCTGGGCGTTGTCTACCGCGCAGGGGGCAACAAGCCGGACATCAAGTCCGTCAACGAGCACGGCGTCCAGATGGGTTTGAGCCGCGCCGGACACCCGACGCTCGAGATTACAGGGTTCACGCCAAGCTACAAGCCAGCGTCGGACGTCTCGGACACCAAAACCGAGATCCGGCTGCATCTTTATTTTTCGATTTACCACGCTGAGACAGCCGTGGCCAGCGCCGCCAAGCTGGCAGCGCCCGAGCGCTGCGACCAAGGGGTCGCCTCGGAGGCCGACGAGCTTCAGTCGGAGACTGACTGTGACGAGCTCGACAGCGCTGAATGGTTCGAGCAGCAGGTGCGCCAGGCCATGTGCGCCTACATTCCCGAGCGTCAGTCATCATCGGGGTCGGATGATGAGGCATGGGGAGTTATTCCTACGCCCGCCAGCGCAGCACAGATCATGCAAACCGATCACACAGGACGAGAAGCTAAAGCAGACAGCGACCCTTAGCCAAGACGTGTCCGATTTCAGCAGCAAGCAAGCGGTGGCGAGCTACGAGATCAGCCATCAGCACGGAGTCATCAAACGGCATCATCACCGCAGCCATCCGGCTCGAGGTCATCTCAGGTTCCAGCAGTTTTTTTTTACGACGCGTGCCGTGGCAGATCCAGTCACCGCAGCTTTTCGCGAACCAGCGGCCGGGGTTCATGCCCCCGTCGCAGCGGAAATGCACGACATCTCCCAGGGCGACGAACCCGGAGGCCAGCTGCTCGAATGCTCCCATCCCGCCTGCCGGCGATCTCCAGCATGCGGATGGGGGACCTACAGGCGGAGGTCGACGTGCGACCAGCTCCGCGTCATCCTGCGCGCGCTGAGGGCCGAGGGCCAGGGCAAGAAGGCGCAGGACATCCCCGGGCTCGGCAAGACGCACAAGCACGAGCTCCAAGAGTTGTGCAGGATGAAGGGCATCGATTTCGACCAGCACACGACCGCGCCGGTGCTCAGGCAGCGCCTGAAGGGCTGGAAGGTCGAGAACGCGGTCAGCGGCGCCTCGAGCAACGTGGCCCATCCAAGCTCGCAGATCACGGGGAACGCCAAGATGCGCTTCGGCAAGTACCCGACCGCGGACTACCGCTGGGTGCTCAAGAACGACTTGGGTTACGCGCGTTGGGCGGTGCTGGAGCTGGACAACGGCCGAGCGAGCCCGCCCCTGGCGCGCTTCGGCAGGTGGGCCAAGGCTCGCGGAGCGAAGCCGCTCCAGCCAGAGGAGCTCATGACCGCCATCGAGGCGGCGATGGCCAAGAATGTGGTCCTGGACGACGAGTCGGTGACGCTGACGGCGACGATCCAGCGTGCCTCAGTAAGTCAAGGCAGCTGGACGGGCCACCGTCGCCCGAGGCCGGTCGAGGAGCACGAGACGGACACCGGCGACCACGGCTTCCAGAAGGCGGGCGAGACCGACCAGGAGACGGATGCGGCGTCTCCGCGCGACAAGGCCTAGGCGGCGGCAGCCGCCAGGACCAGCCGCCAGCCTCGGGCCGGCGGCCAGGCATCAAGAACGGCAAGCGCGTCGGCCTGTTCTACCAGGTCACGGGCTTGCTGAGCGCCTTCGCCATTCAGGCGGTGCTCACGGCAGACTGGCTGTCCCAACCGCTCAAGCCGTTTGCTCAGTATGCGACGAGCGCCGTGCAGGACGTGGCGGACCACGTGAGGAACGTCAAGGAGATCTACACCGTCCGGGGCCACGGCGCGGGCGTCATGCAGGTGTTTGGAGGCGAAGGCGGTGTCGCCGAGGCGGCAGTGCGCCGCGACATGACAGCCACGGAGGTGATCGACTGTAAGTGCGGCTGGGGCCTCCGCGAGCAGAAGGACCTCGAGATCACGTGCGAGCGGTGCTACGCATCGAGGCCGAAGTTCGTGCCCGTCGAGCTACCTTACACATGCCACACGAACATTGCGCACTTCAACTTCCGCACGCCGCAGGGCAAGCAGGCACCGCGGCGATTCTGGCGCGCGGAGCGGCCATTCCTTCTCTTGGCCCGCGACCTCCTCAAGTCTCAGCTCGATTCAGGCATCCTCCTCGAAAGCCCCGCCACCGGCCTGATCTGGACACAGCGCATCATTATGGAGCTACTTGCCGACAAGCGCGTGTATCAGGTCAGGCGCGATATGTGCGAGTACGGGTCTCGACATTGCAAGACGGGGGGGCTCATCAAGCACCCCGCCAAGCTGCTCGTCACCCGCGAGGAGTTCGAGCGGCTACGCCGCGCTTGCAGCCACGCGCACCGCGACCAGACGTTCGGCGACAACGTGACGGTGCGGAAGTCTGGCGTTTATCCAGCCAAGTTCTGCCGAGCGGTGGCGCGCGTCGTCGAGCAGATCATTCGCCAGCAGGGTGGGCATCGCGCCTGCCAGGTGGACTGCAGCGCTTCGTCGTCGCCCTTCATCGCGACGGAGTTGAAGGAGCAGGCCGCCGTCTACGTGAACGACGCCGCGCCCCTGCGAGAGACTGGCGAGCCCATTGGGGGCCCAGACCCCGTGGGCGGCGGAGACGACTTCGCCGACACTCACGACGTGTAGGCCGACGAGACTGTGGACGACAGGATCGGGGTCGGCGCGATCACTTTCACCAAGAAAGCAGCAGCCTGCTGCAAGCCAGCCGAGCTGGCCATGCTCAAGAGACTCCACGTCAACTTGGGCCATCCGTCTAATGAAGACTTGGGCCGCAGTCTGCGACTCAAGGGCCCTAAGTCGGCCACCGTGCAGGCCGTCAAGGGGCTCATCTGCGGAGTGCGCCGCTCGCAGCAGCGCCCGAGCGTAAGGGGGCCAGCGCGCCTCCAGTTCGTGCAAGATTTCGGCGACGGCGTGGGCTTCGATTGCTTCGAGCTCAAGGGCATCGACGGCAAGGGCTACTGGTACTTCAGCATCGGCGACTTGGCCACTACCTTCCACGTCGCGACGCTGATCGGTCGCCGCGCCAGCCAGGAGTTCGCTACGGCTTTCGAGAGGTGCTGGGCCTCCTGGGGTGGCGTCCCGGACCGAGTCCACTTCGACATGGAAAGGGGGTTCGGCGGCGTTCTCAGAGAGCTTTTTCAATCTTTCGACGCGGTGCAGCTACATTTCTCGGGACAAGCCCACTGGCAGCTCGGTCGAGTGGAACGCCAGGGGGCCTGGTGGAAGGAGCTCGCTGCAAGGACGATCGAGCACTCGTCGATCAGGGGCGAGGACGAGATGCGGACGCTGGGCATCATGGTGTCGGGCGCGAAGAACCTGCTGAGGCGGCGGGCCGGCTTCGGCCCCGCGCAGTGGGTGCTGGGGCGCGATCCCAGGATGCGCGCCGACCCGGTGGGCGACGCGGCCAACTACAGTGCCCACAGTCTCGCCACCAATGACGAGAATATTCGCCGCCGATATGCTATTCGGACGGCAGCGCGCGAGTCGTTCATGCGGATGCAGAACGACGACCAGCTTAGACGAGCTATGCTGGCTCGCGCGCGCACCGTGGCCACGCCCTTGTCAGTGGGCGAGATGTGCTACATTTTCCGCCACGTCAAGATGAAGGGGCAGAAGGAGCAGCACAACCGCAACGCCAAGAAGTGCATCTGGCGGGGGCCGTGCGTGGTCATCGGTCACCAGGGCAACAACACCTGGGTATCGCTGGGGGGGCACGCCATGCTGGTGGCCCCAGAGCACATCAAGGCGCTCGCTCCGGACGACGCCTGGTTCCCGAACGGTCAGGGCGAGATTGGCCAGGCCGTGGCCGAGCTCAGCAGGGCTCGCGACTCACTCGAGCAGGAGGAGGCCCCGGTGGAGGACATCCGCCCCGAGCCGGGCCAGCCCGAGGCCCAGCCAGACGAGATGGAGCAGGCGTGGTGGGGCGACCTGAGGCTGGCGACCTGAGGCGGCTCTCGACCTGAGGCTGACGACCTGAGGCTGACGACCTGAGGCTGACGACCTGAGCCGAGCCCATGCGACGACGACCTGAGGCTGAACGTTCCAGAGGACCCGAAGCCCCAGGAGCAGATCGAGGTGCTGAGTCAGCCTTGGAGGAGCAGCCCTATGGCCCCGTCGAGTTCCGACGACGGCGAGCGACCTTCGACGGGGCGGACAGCGGCGACTTCGGCCCGGCCCTCAAGCGCCTGCAGACCGCCAAGGAGCACCCGGGCTCCGGAGGACCGCCCCCGAGGACAGCCTCGCGCGATCGGGCAGCCGTGCCCGACGGCGGAGCAGCGTCCGGATTCGAGCAGGAGGGCGCTAGAGAGCGTTCGAGGTCGGCTGCCAGAGCAGCGATGCAGACCTCCATCGTCACCGAGAGGATCAAGCGCAAGCAAGCCGACAAGGAGATCCACTGGAGGGCCATCAAGGACTCCGACAGGGAGCTCTACCGAGAGGCGGCGGCCACGCAGTGGAGCGAGTGGGAGAAGTACGGATCCTGTCAGGTGCTCACCATCGAGGAGTCCGAGGCGGTCAGGGGCAGGGTCAAGGCCAACCTCATCTTGCCCAGCCCGTTTGTGTACCGGGATCAGAACGCGCAGCTGCGGACTGACAAGCACCCGCTGCCGGTCAAGGCCAAGGCCCGACTCTGCGTCGGGGGTCACATGGACCCGCGTCTCGCTCAGGGCGACCCGCGCACAGACGCGCCTACGGTCACCCGCACAGACCCGCGCCTATGTTGTTCTTCACCGTCTGCCAGAGGTTCGACCTGGAGATTTACGCAGCGGACGTGGAGGCGGCTTTCATGCAGGGCGACGAGCAGCCCGACCAGCAATTGCACATGGCTCAGCCCCGCGAGGGCTTACCTGGGTTGCACCCGAAGCAGTTGATCAAGATCCTCAAGGGAGTCTTCGGGCTAGCCACCGCACCGCGACAGTCGTGGGCTAAGCTCAAAAGGACCTTGCTTGCGGTGCAGGAGAAGCTAGGTGACTGCGTGTTCCGACTTCGCCAGCACTCGCTAGATCCAGCGCTGTACTACGGCTGCGACAAGCACGGGGATCTGTGCGCGGTGGTGGTCGCCCACGTGGACGACCTGCTGCTGGGCGTCTCGCCGAAGTACCCGGCTCTGTACGACCGGCTCTACAAGCTCCTGCCGTGGGGCGACTGGAGGGGTTTGCCATTCACCTTTTGTGGCAAGCAGGCGTGGCGCGATGACAAGGGGGTCCTACATCTGCGCCAGACGGAGTACGCGAACACGATCGAGGAGATCGCGCTCAGCAAGGAGCGCAAGACGGAGCTGTCGGCGGAGGCGACGCCCGCCGAGTTTTCGGACAGCCGCTCCGCCCTCGGAGCGCTTGGATGGCTGGCATCGTAGACTCGACCAGACCTGTCAGCTGGAGTGGCCATGGGACAGCGCACCCAGAACACGCCCACCATGCAGGACCTGCTCGAGACGAATCGGCTCATCAAGCTGGCGCGGAAGCACGCGGACGTGGGACTGGAATTCCCGAAGCTACGTGGACGACTTTGCCTGGTCACTTACCACGACGCCAGCTGGGCCAATGCCGACGAGCCACCTGAAGGTGTCATAGCTACGCGACTCACCAAGATCGTGGGCAGCAAGGACAATAATATCAAGATCCGCTCGCAGGCCGGCTACGCGACGTTCATCGCCGAGGCCAAGCTGTTGTGCGGCGACAAGGCGCGAGCGGGAATCGTTGATTGGCGATCAGGCACCATCAAGAGAGTTTGCAGATCTACTGTGGCAGCTGAGACGATGTCAGCGGTAGACGCAGTAGGCTGTGCTCAGATCACACGCTGCGTTTTCGCTTCGCTTGTGATACCGGATGCTCATCTGGAAGATATTTCCCCGAGTTTGCTGCCGCTTGCTCAGGTCACAGATTGCGCTAACCTGTGCGATGCGATGCACAAAGACGGATACTCCAAGCTCCCGTCAGAGCGGTGCCTTTTGCTAGACCTAGTAGGCCTCATTGAGTTACTGGATGTGGAAATAAGTAACGAATTCGTTGCCGACGATCAGCGTAGCCAGCTGCCTCTTTTGGGTTCCGACCGACCAGCAGCTCGGAGATCAGTTCACCAAGCGATCTGACGGCAGTGCCATCAGGGCAGTGTTGCGAGCTACACGCCTCGCATTGCAGTATCAAGAGCCAACCGACCAGGCCCGAGAGCACGAGGCACATATGAACAGTGCTGACTCGCATTTCAAGCGCGCCATCCGCCTGGTTTCAGGATAGAGCGCAGCAGGCGCTCGGTTTTCAGCTTAGTTGGTCGACGTGAGATTTGACACGTCTAAACGATCTAAGACCAGAGACGCACTGATCATAATCATTTTGCACGAGTGTGAAATCGATAGTGTCCGTGCTGATCGGTATGCAGTGTGGCATATGAGGCAAGCAAGCATGCAGAGTGTATTGACCTTTGCCGTGCCTATTTGGGTTCAATCTTTTTTTTCAGGGCCCTTGAGCTTGGGCGTATCGGTAGGGGCCATCGCGGGTTCCGCTAAGCAACCATCTGTCGCCATCCATTGCGGATATTATTGGTATCGTTGCTGTATCTTCGCTGACGTACAACCTCGCGGTTAGTATTGCACTACGACCCCGCTTTGCATAATTGGGTCTACACCCTCTCTATCAGAATGGGATACATCAGAGCTAGATTGGGATGTCCGGGCACCGTCTCGATGACATTCGGGAACGTCATGCTAGGGCGGCTGGCGATGAGCAAACATATCGAGATTCTGAACTAATTGTTGAACGCTTTTTTTCCTCCTTAGAGCATTTCCCCCCCAGCTGTTCATTGGAAGCGCTCTGGGAACGGCTGGGGATTGATTGTTTCAGGCAGTATTTGAGGACATTGCAGTTGTCCTGCTCAGGAGAAGGAGTGTCGCCTTTGGGCAGCCGCCGCGAGGTGGACTCGTAGCCTGGGGGTGCGCATCCAGCGTAATATACGAGGGATCGTGGCATCGAGGGCGCGCATGCGGCGTAATTTCCATGGGATCGTGGCCTGGGGGGCGCGGATTTTGCGTAATTCACTCGAGATCGCGTGGCCTCGGGGGCGCGACTGCGGCGTACTTTTCAAGGGGTCGTGGCCTCGGGGGCGCTCATGTGGCGTAATTTACGAAAAGGGGTCGGGGCCTCGGGGGCGCGAATTTGGCGTAATGTGCGAGGGATCGTGACCTCGGGGGTGCGAGCGTGGTATAATTTACGAGGGATCGTGGCCGGGGGGGCGCGGGGGCGCAGCCCACCGCTGAGTTTTCAAGGGGCGGCGGGGGGGCAAAACAATACCAGCGGAACACATATCCCAATACAGAAAATTGTCGTTTTTCTGCTCTGGAAAGGGGAGCGCCTTTTCAACTTCCACGGGGCGGATTCGTGGCCTCGGGGGCGCGCCCGCTGCGTAATTTATGACGGTTCGTCGCTTCGGGAACGCGAATTTTGCATACTTTGCGAAAAGGTTTTGGCGTCGGGGGCGCGAATGTGGCGTAATTTCGGGGGCGCGAACGTAGTGTAACTTACGAGGGATCGTGGCTTCGGGGGCGCGAGCTAGGCGTACTTCACGACGGATTATAGCTTCGCGGGCACGATTTTCCAGTATTTTTACGTGTCCCACGCCCCCCAGGAATTCTGAGAACCCTCCCGGGGGACGCTCACCAGGGCGCTTTTCTGCTCCGCCCCCTCGCGCGGACAGTAACAATTTACAGTAGGATGGAGGAAGCAGTACTGTAACAATTGAAACTGGAAGCTGGAACTGGTGCAGGGAGCAGCCGCCTTCATCCTCGCAGTCTGATGGCCCCGCAAGGGGGCCGGCTGATACATATATTCATATATATATATGTATATATTATATATATGTATATATATATATATATATATATATATATATATATATATATATATATATTATATATATATATATATATATATATATATATATAGAAGCCCAGGGGGGGGGAAACCATCCCCCCCCAAAAAACTGGACCCCCAGATTTGGGGTTCTCGGGCTCCCTTGGACGCCCTTGGAAAGAAGTCACCCGGCTTTCCGGGTCTCCACTAACGCCTTGTCAGCCGACCCAAAGCGATCCGAGAAATCATCAGAAAAGGCCGATGGGAGGCCCCAGACAGCACAAGAGCGCTCCAAGAGGGACTCCAATTGCGTCAGGACGACCTGAAAGACCTCCAAGGCACCCCAAAAAGCTTTCCAAGGGGCCTTCAAAACACAAGAGTCTTCCCATTCCTTTCGTACATCTTACAATTTTAGCATATTCGGCTTTCGGATTTCATCAGCTTTCAAGACGGCTTCAAAGCCCCCGAGATCGCCTCAAGACGCCCCAAAAGGCCCCCAAGAAAGCTTCAAGACGGCCGAGCCGGGCCCCACGCTCGCCCACGAGAGCCCCAAGACAGCCCATAATGGAACCAAGAGGCCCCCCAAGGGCTCCGAGCATGGGAGGTCCCCGGAAGTGCCCAAGATGGGTCCGAAGGGGGCTCCAGCGGGCCGAAGCTCCCCAAGACGGCCCAAGAAGGCCCCAGAGCGGCCCATGAAGGCGCCAAAACGGCCCACGACGGCCCCGAAAACACCCCAACGATGTTCCCGAATGCCACCATAAAGACCCCCAAGGCACCCCAAAAAGCTTTCCAAGGGGCCTTCAAGACACAAAAATCGTCCCATTCCTTTGAAAACACTTACAATTTTAGCATATCCGCTTTTCGGATTTCATCAGTTTTCAAGACGGTTTCGAAGCCCCCGAGATCGCCTCAAAACGCTCCAAAATGCCCTCAAGAAAGCTTCAAGACGGCCGAGCCGGGCCCCACGATCGCCCACGAGTGCCCCAAGACAGCCCATAGTGGAACCAAGAGGCCCCCCAAGGGCTCCCAGCGCAGACCCAAAAGGGCCATAGGAGGTCCCCGGAAGTGCCCAAGATGGGTCCAAAGGGGGCTCCAGCGGGCCCAAGCTCCCAAAGACGGCCCAAGAAGGCCCCAGAGCGGCCCATGAAGGCGCCAAAACGGCCCACGAGGGCCCCGGAAACACCCCCACGATGTTTCCGAATGCCAACATAAAGACTCCCAAGGCACCCCAAAAAGCTTTCCAAGGGGCCTTCAAACCACAAAAATCGTCCCATTCCTTTGTACATCTTACAATTTTAGCATATCCGCTTTTCGGATTTCATCAGTTTTCAAGACGGTTTCAAAGCCCCCGAGATCGCCTCAAGACGCTCCAAAAGGCCCCCAAGAAAGCTTCAAGACGGCCGAGCCGGGCCCCACGATCGCCCACGAGAGCCCCAAGACAGCCCATAATGGAACCAAGAGGCCCCCCAAGGGCTTCCAGCACAGACCCAAAAGGGCCATGGGAGGTCCCCGGAAGTGCCCAAGATGGGTCCAAAGGGGGCTCCAGCGGGCCCAAGCTCTCCAAGACGGCCCAAGAAGGCCCCAGAGCGGCCCATGAAGGCGCCAAAACGGCCCACGACGGCCCCGAAACCACCCCAACGATGTTTCCGAATGCCAACATTCATGGATTTTGCTCCCATGACATTTCACATTGTGACCCAGTCGTTGAGGGTCTCGTGGCATGCAGCGGAAATGCCCGAGGATGCCCCGTACGAATTGCATATGCATGTTCATACCCTTACACACAACTTTATATGTACATATGTACGCTGTATACACATACAACAATGTTAGTATAGTGTATGCATCTAGACATTTTTGCGGAACGTGCATGCGCGTGCGCGTGTATGCATGCATGCGCGCATGTAGGCACGCACGCATTCCGCTTGCGTGCAGAATTCAAAGGACCAAGGTTCATGGCGCGCAGCGCCAATGCAGTCTTGTATATATATATATATATATATGCATGTATATGTATAGACATATGGATATGATTATGTTTATGTATGTGTATGTGCATACGCGTGTGTAAATATAACCATGTGCACGTGCGTATGCTCATGTTTGTGGAGTTGTACATGTGTGTATGTCTATGTACCTACATGTATGCATGTATGTATGCATGGATGTATGCACATATGCCTGCATGTATGTATGTATGTGTGTATGTAGGTGTGTATGTCTGTATATATGTATGTATGTATGTATGTAAGGGTAATGCAATGCAATGTAATGTAATGTAATGCAATACAATGCAATGTAATGCAATGAATTGCAATGTAATGTAATAGCATGTAATGGAATGTAATGCAATGTAATGTAATGTAATGTAATGTAATGTAGTGCAATGTCTTGCAATGTAATGCAATGTAATGGAATGTAATGTAGTGTAATGTAATGTGATGTAATGTAATGTGATGTAATGTGTTGTGTTGTGTTGTGATGTAACGTAATGTAAGGTAATGTAAGGTAAGGTAAGGTAATGTAATGTAATGTAATGTAATGTAATGTAATGTAATGTAATGTAATGTGATGTAATGCAACGCAATGCAATGCAATGCAATGTAATGTAGTACAATGTAATGTAATGTAATGTATGCATGTGTGTATGTGTGTATGTATATATGCATGGATGTATGTATGTATGTATGTATGTATATATTTAAATAATATATATATATATATATATATATATATATATATATATTCAGGTACACCGATCTCGGGCCCAGCCAGGATCGGTGAGGCGGACAGTTGACGTCCCACGAAAGGACGGCCCCACGCTGTGGGCGGGCATGTGCGCGGGCGACAAGGAGGGCGGCGACATCCGCAGGGCCATGGGCGGGCGAGCGGCGTGCGTGCCGGGCGCCTGGTCCACCCCTGCGATCGACCAGCGCGGCGACGTCTACATCGGCAACCAGGTGGGCGAGCTCCAGAGGTGGTCGGCGATGCGCACAAGCCCAGAGATCTCCGACTGTGCGGCCCGTTCGGCCGGGTTTCGGACCTCGTGGGCCGCTTGTGGGCCCCGCGGCCGTCAAACATGGATCCGGGGCGCGGGGCTACAGTCAAGGCGCTGGAATAAGGACCACCTGGGACTCAGGGGCTCTGGTCTTTGGCCGCTCCTTCGATCCAGGTCGTCGGGCCTACTCGTGGCCGAGGCTCGCCGTGGCCAGGAACTGCCCTCCGTTCCTTGTGTAGTTGTCCTGCTCGCAGCAGCCTGGCTGTGCCTCTTGGGAAGGGGTCAGGACCTCCGGGGCCCCAGATTCTGCACAAGTCCTGCCGGCGGGCGTCCGAGGAGGGCGGGGGCGACCGGGGGCGGCCTTCTGCGAGGGCGGGGTGCTGCTCGGGCGCCCTCCTGCCATCTCCGGAGCCCTCTCGGAAGAAGAGGATGATGTGGCTGACAGGCTTCATGATGCCTTGACGCCCTCGGCCGGAGGCCGAGAAAGTAGTTAAAGGTGTGGAAGAATCCGGCCCTCTCGGGAAGCCTCCGGCCCGTCTTAGCCGCAGGGGGGCCGCCCGCCCCCTTCCCCGTGAGATCTTGACGAACTTCCAGTTTTTCGGGCAGGGCCTGTTCGCCCCGCTTCGGGCCCCCGGGCCCTGACAGATCGACCCGCCTCGAACACAACGGCGCAGCAAGATGGGGTCCGAGGCTCCAGTCGTGATTGTCCACGACGCCTCGATGTTTTCGCGCCGTCGGAGCTCAGAGTCCCTCGCCCCCTCCCCCGAGCAGAGCACGCTCAGCTCCTCCTCCTCCTCCTCCTCCTCCTCCTCCTCCTCCTCCTCCTCCTCCTCCTCCTCCTCGTGGTGTGGCGCTCAGCCGTGGCCGCGGCATGCCCCCCCCCCAGGAGGCACATGCAGGGGTGGAGCGCGCCGGGGCTCGCCCAGCCCGGTCGGCCGCAGAGGTCCTGTGGCGGGCAGCACGCGAGCGGCGCAGAGCAGAACGGGGTCGTCTGCGCCGGCATTGGCGCGCAAGCTGCCCGCGTAGAAGTATACAGTGCCGTTTTTAATACATGCCCCGCGTGCGCATCACGTATTACAGATGCAGGGATCCGGTAGTAAAAACAGCGATGAGTTCGTGCATAAATTTATCCACAAATCAATCATGTATTCAAATATCTCTATGATCAAGCATCATATGTATTAAAAACTGCCCTGTAAGCTCGCGCGTAAGCGCCCTCGTCTCCAATGCAGCACGCCGCGCAGGCGGCCCGCGCAAGCCACCGCGTGAGGTTGCCACGTCATCTCGCGCCAGGCCCGTCTTCGATCGTTGCCCCATATGTGTGACCGAATACGTGGTCGAAGCTGTGACCGAAAACGCAGCGTGACCGAACTTCATTCGGCATCCCTTTGGTCTCGAACCAAGCATCTCGGGCACTCCGCCAGCGCGTTCGGCAAAAGTCGGGCGCCGCCTTCTGTCACACTCGGACAGATTTTCGGGCACAGTTTCGGTCACCATACCCCCTTGATAGATCGGGTATAGCCAGGACCCCAGGTGAGGGGATCCGATTAGTGGTAGGGCCTCAGAGCCTCTAAATTGGCCAGAATCACTTAACCAGGTCTGCCGTAGCTGGCTTGTTCTGGGGTGTCGGCAGTTCTGGTCAGTGGAACGGGGCGGGGGGGGCGTCCCCCAGTACACATCACGAAACCAGGTCCCACTAAACTCAGTTCTGCCAGCGCCCGAATAGAGACGAGGCTGTGTGAGGGTTTTTGGGCGTTGTCGTACAGTCAACGCGCATAGTAAGGACAAACGACTTTTTCAAGGGTACCCTTGGGTCCTTGCCTGCCTCAGCCTCTGCGGCCCGTCCCTGGCAATTTTCGCAGGCCAGTTTCTCAGGTTCCCTGGGGGTTTGGCCGCCTGCCGCCCAGAATACTTCAACTTCGGCCTCCAAGGGTCTTGCGTCCTTACAGTCGGGGCCCTGAAGAAGGAACCCTTTTCGTTGGGGAGGGGCTCCGTGTTCCTTAAGTGTTTCGCAGCTTGCCCTGGATTTTCCTTAGATCTTCGATCGGACATCGAAGTTCAACTTGTGGAGAGAAGGGGCCTCGTTCCTTATTTAGGGTTCCTTAGGTCAACGCCCCGACTGTACCACGCGTCCTTACTACGGCAGGTTTGTGTCGTGTCGACCGGCGGCGACCCCGCTGCCGGCGTTCAACGTTGAACACCGCGGGCGACCCAGAATCGTTCGATGTGGAACGATTTGGACGTTTCGGAAACGGCCGATCGTTCAAGGTTGAACGATCCCCGTGGTGTCAGGAACCAACGCCTGGGTCGATACGACACGAACCTGCCGTGTACGTTTTCACTGCAGGCTCTCGGCGGTTTTCCACCCTCGGGCCGCCTTCCGCGGCCGCGCCCGGCCGAGAGAGCGCCGCGGGGGTGCCCCGGCCGTCCCGAGCAGCCGCCCGGGAGCGGAGCTCCGACTCGCAGGGGCAGGTGGCTGCGTCGGGGGGAGGGGCTCTGGGTGGGATGGCGTCGGCCCCCGATCGCGAGGAGGAGGAGGAGGAGGAGGAGGAGGAGGAGGGGCAGGAGGAGGAGGAGGAGGAGGAGGAGGACGAGGAGGAGAACGAGGAGGACGACCCCCGATCGCGAGGAGGAAGAGGACGACGAGGAGGAGAAGGAGGAGGAGGAGGAGGAGGGGGAGGAGGTCCTCCTCCTCCTCCACCGCCTCCTCCACCTCATCCTCCTCCTCCTGATCGAGACGAGGCCGCGTGAAACGAATGTTGAGTAGCCGAGGTGGGGGTCAGAGACGAACGAGGGAGCCAAGAGCGTCAAGCTGCTCTCAACGCTGACCACGGGAGTGGCCTTCCAGGACCAAGCCGTGGCCTTCTCCACGGGCATCATGGCCGTGTCGACGTGCACGTCGCTCCTGGTCTTCCAGACCTTCCCGGACAACCTGACGGTAGACACCGAGTGGTACTAGCGAGAGTACACAGTGAGGGTTCGGGAGTGAGCATCGCGGGCCTAGCCGGAATGCGGGTCTTTTAGCTCCTTGCCGTTGCCCCTGCCGATGAGCCTCGGAATGCGGGCTTTCTTGGGCTATGGCGCACGGATTGCGTGCGTCTGTTGCCTCAGTTTCGCTCGTCCTGTGCGCAAATTCCATCGGAATACGTGTGGCATACGTACGTATTGCATGTTTGGCATACGTTCGTTTTGTGCGCTGTTTTTTTGACGCTTTGGCGGACAGTCCGCTCGCCCGCATCATGACGTTGCACGGGCCATGCAAAATGGGTTTCAGGGGGAGGAGGCAGGAGTGAGAAAATGAGGAGGACGTCGAGGACGAGGAGTGGCTGGGGGGGGAAACAAGACACGGTAAGGTGGAGTTCAGCAAAAGGCCCAGGGCAAGATATCGAAATGGCTGGGTGGGTGAGGAAGCCTGGAGAAGCGGGAGCAACGACTTCAGACGAAGGGGAGAGGAATCATCATGTTAATATGAGCAAGCATGCCAAAGAGAAAGTAAACGTAGTAAGAAGGACAAGCAGACGAGTCATACGAATTACGATACGAATGCTCATGATGCTACGAATGACACGAATAATGATATCACAATCATAAAACAAATCATATTAAGACTCGTGTGAAAATAAGACGAATCAGTTTATTGATACTCGTGATATTCATTCCATGAAGAACGCAGCAGCCGTGAGTATCGTCTTCGGTGGAGCTCCCTGTGGGGCCACGAAACGTGTGCGGGGTGTGCCGACATGGGTGGCAGGGACGCATATGGGCACCGCCACTGGGGCAATCGGTGGAGCTCCCTATGGGGCCACGACAGGTGTGAGGGGTGTGCTGAAATCGGTGGCGGGGACGCATGTGGGCTGCGCAACTCGGACCTTCGGTGGAGCTCCCTATGGGGCCACGAATCGTGTGCGGGGTGTGCCGAAATAGGTGGCGGGGACGCATGTGGGCACCGCCACTGGGGCCTTCTGTGGGGCTCCCTATGGGGCCACGAAGCGTGTGCGGGGCGTGCCAGAATTTTATGGCTGGGACGCATGTGGGCACCGCTACTGGGACCTTCGGTGGCGCTCCTATGGGGCAAGGAGACGTGTGCGGGGTGTGCCGAAATGGGTGGCGGGGACGCATGCGGGCTGCGCCACTGGGACCTTCGGTGGAGCTCCGGGCCACGAAACGTGTGAGGGGTGTGCTTCAATGGGTGGCGGGGATGAATGCGGGCTGCGCAATTGGGACTTTCGGCGGTGCTCCTCTGGGGTCACGAAGCATGTGAGGGGTGTCTCAGGGCGGGTGGCGGGGGCGCATGCGGGCTGCGCCACTGGGACCCTCGGTTGAGCTCCTCAGGGTCCACGAAACGTGTGCGGGGTGTGCCGAAATGGGTGGCGGGAACGCATATGGGCACCGCCACTTTGGCCATCGGTGGAGCCCCCCATGGGGCCACGAAACGTGTAATGGGTGTGCCGAAATTGGTGGCGGGGACGCATGCGGGCTGCGCCACTGGGACCCTCGGTTGAGCTCACTTGGTGTTCACGAAACGTGTGAGGGGTGTGCTGACATGAGATGGGCATGCGGAGAGCAGAGGCAGAGGCATGCGGAGAGCAGAGGAGCTCCCTATGGGGCCACGAAGCGTGTGAGGGGTGTGCTTGAATTGGTGGCGGGGACACATGTGGGCTGCGCAATTGGGACCTTCGGTGGAGCTCCCTATGGGGCCACGAATCGTGTGCGGGGTGTGCCGACATGGGTGGCGGGAACGCATGTGGGCACCGCCACTTGGGCCGGGCGCATGTGGGCTGCGCCACTGGGGCCTTCTGTGAGGGCTCCCTGTGGGACCACGAAACGTGTGAGGGGTGTCGCGACAGGGGTGGCGGGGACGCATGCGGGCTGCGCCACGGGGACCTTTGGTGCAGCTCCTGTGGGGCCACGAAGCGTGTGATGGGTGTACCGAAATTGGTTGCGATGTCGCATGCGGGCTGCGCCACTGGGATCTTCTATGAAGCTCCTTATGGAGCAACGAAGCGTGTGATGGGTGTAGCGAAGTTGGTGGGGGGGACGCATGCGGGCTGCTCCACGGGGACCCTCGGTTGAGCTCCTTTGGTGTTCACGAAACGTGTGAGGGGCGTGCTGAAATGGGATGGGCATGCGGAGAGCAGAGGCAGGGAGGGGAAGAGGGAAGAGGGGGAGGAGGCTAGGAGGAGGAGGAGGAAGGAATGCATGAACGCGGGGCGCTGTCTCTTCAAAATCTGGACCCAATACCAAAGGCTGGTTGGGAACTAAGAAGACCCAGATGAGGGGGAGACGGAGGAAGAGGACGAGGAGCAGGGCCACAAGCAAGGAGCAAGCGGGACGTCCAGGACGACCAAAGGAAAGGGCGACAAGGAGGAAGAGCAGGAGGAGGAGGAGTAGGAGGAGGAAGAGGAGGAGGATGAGAAGGAGGAGGAGAAGGAGAAGGAGGGGAGGTGGGACGAAGGGAGGGAGGCAGGATGGGGACGAGGACGACGACAATGACGAGGATGGGGAGGAGAAGAAGGACGACGAGCAGGATGATGAGCAGGACGACGAACAGGAGGAGGAGGAGGGGGATAAAGGAGGAGGAGGAGGTGGTGGTGGAGGAGGAGGAGGAGTAGGAGGAGGAGGAGGATGTGAGTACGACGACAACTTGGAGCTCCTCGCGGCTTCCAGCCCGATGGATGCGCTCGACCATGTGCTCAGTGATCGAGTGTCGAAGATGCCTGCGGCGACCCACCGCCGCCCCCTGCCCTTTTGGAAGCGCCCGTGTGGCCAGACGCCGGGCCAAATTCCAGCCGAGGAGTTTTTGTTGGATTGTGTGTGATCCCCCAGCCGTTGTGAACCCCCCTGGAGGAACACTTGGGGGAGGACGAGAATGAGGGGGGGAGGAGAACAACTAGACGGAGGAGAACCATGATGATGTTGCTGCTGATGATGATGCTGATGATGGTGATGATGATGCTGCTGACGACGATGATGCAAATGGTGATGATGATGACGATGATGATGATGACGATGACGATGATGATGATGCTGATGATGATGATGGTGGTGGTGGTGCTGCTGCTGATGATGATGGTGGTGGTGATGATGATGCTGATGATGATGATGATGCTGATGATGATGATGCTGATGGGTGATGATGATGATGAGGATGACGATGCTGATGACGACGATGATGATACTGATGCTGATTATGCTGTTGCTGCTGATGATGATGCTGGTGATGATGCTGCTGCTGATGGTGATGATGCTGATGATGATGATGATGCTGCTGACAATGATGATGCAGGTGATGATGATGACGATGATGATGGTAATGGTGGTGGTGGTGATGATGCTGCTGCTGATGATGATGATGGTGGTGGTGGTGATGATGCTGATGATGATGAGGGTGATGATAATACGGATGATGAGGATCCAAATGGGTGAGGATGATGGCGATGACGATGACGACGATGACGATGCTGATGCTGAGTATGCTGATGATGATGATGATGATGATGATGATGATGATGATGATGCGGATGATGATGATGATGATGATGATGATGATGATGATGATGATGATGATGATGATGATGATGATGATGATGGATGATGGATGATGATGATGATGGTTGATGATGATGATGCATGATGATGATGGATGGATGATGATGATGAGGGAGGAGGAGAGGAGGAAGGAGGAAGAGGAGGAGGAGGAGGAGGAGGAGAGGGGGAGGAGGAGGAGGGGGAGGAGGAGAGGAGGAGGAGGAGAGGAGAGGAGGAGGAGGAGGAGGAGGTTGCGCCCGCAGCTGCCGTTTCTGCTGCCCGCCGCGCGCCGCCCCTGCCCCGCCCCGCCCAGCCCGCCGCCGCCGCCATGGCCCCCGCCCCCGAGACCCTCCTGCAGGCGGCGGCGGCTCTTGCTGTGTCCTTCCTCGCTCCTCGCTCCTCCCTCCTCGCGCCTCCTCTCTCGGCTTTCCTCTTACAGAACGGGAGGCCTAGGCGGGGAGCGCGGCACTACGACGAGAGCTCGCGAACTCTTCGCCATGCCTGCGTCCCACCACCACCTCGCGCCTCCCCGCGCCTGCGCCTCCTCACTGCCTTCCTCCTCTTCCTGCCTGGTGCGATGGCGATGGCTTCTCCTCCCGGCCCTCCTGCCCCTGCTGCTTCTGCTGCTGCTGCTGCTGCTCCTCCTCCTCTTCCTCCTCCTCCTCCGCCTCCTCCTCCTCCTCCTCCTCCTCCTCCTCACTCCTTCTCTTCCCCCTCTTCACTCTTCCTCCTCCTCCTCATCATCATCACCATCATCAGCATCATCATCATCAGCAGCATCCTCATCCTCATCCGCATTCCGTAGCCATTATGGCCCAAACACATGTTCGGCCCCCAATTGGCTCCCTCTGCACTTGCTTAACCGCACGCGTGATGTCCTGGTGGTGCCCGACAGGCTTCTCCTGGTCCGCCGCTGCACCGCGGCATGTGAGAATGTGCTGGTCACCATTTCCTCTGCTGCTGATCCGTTCACGGGCAAGGCGAAGCTGTGAAGCATAGCGCGCTCGGCGATGACACGTGGTCTGCTCGATGCCCAAATCGAGAGTGTGAAGAGGATGGCGCAAGTATGTGAGGTCATCGATCGCGGCCACCAGCGTGGATGCGCCCAGCAGAGCGAGATCAACAGTTGTTTCTCGCAGCGTGCTGGCCCCGCTGTGCCGGATCATGATGTTCTTCACGATGGCTGGCTTCCTCATGACGCTGACGATGACGATGGTCACTGTGGCGACCCAGGGACTCACTGACGGCGACGACGGCTTCCCTCTGCTCCGGTGGTGCATTGGCGTCATCGACAGTGTGGCTCGGACCCGTGGCACGATGGAGCATGTGACCCGTGGTGTCCTGATGGTCCGCCTCACAAAGCTCTTCGGCATCAGCAGCTGGGCCTACCTCGTGTTCCTCTGACCGCTGATCAAGCTCGTCAGCGCTCATTGTCCTGATGGCAGTCTTCATGGAGGACGTCATGTTAGCCATCGACATGCTGATGATGCACTGTCGGGGTCTGGTGGCCGCCTACATGAATGTGGGGACGGTCGTCGAGTCTTTCCTCCAGTACCTGATTCGCGTTTTGAGCACTTTCCTGGCGGTATTCGTCTTCGACTGGCTGCTGGTCATATTCGTCACGGTGTTCATGGTCCTGAAGGCGGTTTTCATGAAGGACGGGATGACTATCATCGACATGCAGATGATGCGCTGTTGGTTTTTGCTGGTCGCCAACATGACCGTGGGGACGGTCGTCCAGTCCGTCCACCCATGCTTGAGATGCGTGGTGAGCATTTTCCTGACGACACTCGTTGCCATACTGATGTGGATATTTCTGGTCTCGGTGATTTTTTTGCTGGCTGTTTTCCTGCAGGTGAGGGGCCACCGCGGGGGCTTCCTGTAGCGTTCCGTTCCAATTCAGCAAGGAGGCCCATATTTTCATTCCTGCTGGTGGCAATGTGGATATCCTCCGCCATGAACCTCACTGTGGACCTCCTGCTGGAGTACCTCAGCTCCTTGGAGTACCACCTGGTGGTGCGGATCGTCCCCATGAAGTGCTTACTGGAGAGTGCATCGTGGTGGAGTGCTACCTGGAGGTGAGGTTCTTCCTCATGAAGGTTTTCCTGGTGAAGTGTTCCCCTGGAGGGCCACCCGGTGCTGCGGATCTTCTGGGTGTCGCGGTTCCTGGAGGAGTGGACGTATGTGGTCTGCGACCTGGGGGAACGGTAGCAGTTCTTCATGGCGACGTGCTCCATGGAGAGTTGTTTGGAGGTGCGGGTGGTCTTGGTGCAGAGTCTCTCGGCGGAATGGGTAATTGTGAGGTGCGACCTGGAGGTGCGGACCCTCCTGGCAGCGGCCTTCGTGATGCAGCGCTCCCTGAAGAGAGACTTGGTGGTGCAGATTTCCTTGGCGAATGGTTTCCTGAAGGAGTGAATGCTGGTCGTGCGGTTGCTGGGTAAGCGGATCTCCCTGGAGACGTGCTTCCTGGAGGGTTGCTTGGTGGTGCGTATCTTCCTGGTGAAGTACTTCCTGGACGCGTGGAGGTTTACTTCGCGCTACCTGGCGGTGCCGACCTTCATGGCGAAGATCCTGGGCATTCATCTTCTGGGGGGCCTACCACCGTGAAGCACATCCCTGGACTGGATTCGTCACTTGTGTTGCGTGGGGCTCATCAAAGTGACGTGGGTAAGGGAGGTGCCCTTGATGTCGTCGAGCCCTCTGGTGAGCTTGGAGGTGTAGGGGGTTTTCCAGGGCTACTTGGCGATGCGAATCTTTTGGCGATGTTCCTGCTGGTGCTCTTATTGCTGCGTGTGTGCGTCCTGCTGCTGGAGGGCCTTCCATCACGAATCAGATTCCTGGATTTGGCAGGCCATTTGTGTCGCACGAAGCCCATCGCAGTGACGTTGGCACGAGGGGCGCCCCCGATACTGTCGAGCCTGCTGGTGCGACGGCTACGAAGCGGAAGAAGAAGCAACAACACCCAAGCAATATTAATGCCACGAGCTCTGGTGGCCATGTCCATGCGCGCACCGCGTCCTCGACTGCTTGCTGTTGAGCATGTTCCTGCGGGGCGCCCTCGTCCTCAAGGCCGCCGTGCCGCTTGCGGCCTGCCGGGAGGTCCTACTCTCCGCGGGTGCGCTGACCGTCATCGTCTTCCCCCGCGCGGCGCGGGCATGAATTTGCTGTACGTTGGCCTCCTGCTCTCCCATGTCGCGGAGCGTAGGGGGGCTGCCCTGGGCCCCGCACTGGTCGAAGCGAACACGATACGAGCGGATGGAAAATCCTCATCCTCATCCTCGTCCTCACTCTTCCTGCTCTTTACTTTGGTCCTCTTCCACCACTTCCCCCTCCTCTTCTCCTGCTCCCCCTCGCCCCCCCCCCGCCGTTCCAAGCATGCGGTCCGACGGATCACGCCTGTTTGCTCCAGCCTGTGGGACGCCCCACCGAGGCCCAATCTTTCGCATGGGAGCAGCGGGTCCTAACGGAAACGGGGCCTGGACCCGGGGGCCTTCCTCTGCGACGGCCTCTTCCTCCCGAGCCGCCGTTCTGACGGCCACGGGCCCGCACTCGGGCCCCGAGGGCCCGAACGCGGCGCAAAGCTTCAGGGCTCTTTTCCTTCAGGGCCCGGAGGAGGAGGAGCAGGAGGAGGAGCAGGAGGAGGGGGAGGAGGAGTGGGAGGAAGAGGGGGAGGAGGAAGGGGGATGAGGAGGAGGAGGAGGAGGAGGAGGAGGAGGATGAGGAGGAGGAGGAGGAGGAGGAAGAGGAGGAGTCCCCATGGCGACCTGTGGGGCACATATCCCCCTAGACCCAGAGTCGCGCGCCTTCGAGCCTCCGCCGGGCGCTCGCCGTTGAGCCCTGCCCTTGGCCCGCTCTCGGGCCGCTCTTGCCCCGAGCTGGCCCCCCTGGTCTCTCCGCCGAGGGCGGCCCCGTGCACTCGATCTAGTTGAGGCAGCACATGCGACTGCCTGGCATCCCTGGCTGCAGGGGAGGAGGAGGACGATGATGATGATGATGATGATGATGATGATGATGATGAGGAGGAGGAGGAGGAGGAGGAGGAGGAGGAGGAGGAGGAGGAGGAGGCGGAGGAGGAGGAGGGCGGAGGAGGAGGAGGAGGAGGAGGAGGCGAGGAGGGAGGAGGAGGGGGAGGAGGATGGGAGGAGGAGGAGGATGGGAGGGAGGAGGAGGAGGAAGGAGGAGGAGGAGGAGGAGGAGAGGAGAGGAGGAGGAAGGAGGAGGAGAGGAGGAGGAGGGAGGAGGAGGAGAGGAGGAGGAAGGAGGAGGAGGGAGGAGGAGGAGGAGGAGGGAGGAGGAGGAGTAGGAGGAGGAGGAGGAGGAGGGAGGAGGAGGAGGAGGAGGAGGAGGACGAGGACGAGCTGCCCGGCCGGCTTGCCTGGCTGCAATGGTCGGGAAGTTCTCCTGACAGAAGATAATCAAAAGCCCTTGGGATTCCAGATGTCAACGAAAACATATATGCATTGGCTCAGAAGCAGAAGGAAGAGGATGAGGATGAGGAGGAGGAGGAGGAGGAGGAGGAGGAGGAGGACGAGGACGAGCTGCCCGGCCGGCTTGCCTGGCTGCGGGATCTCCGGCAGGCTGGCGTCACTCCCGAGGGGCGCGAAGTGAATCGTCCTCCGCGCCTTCGCGGCCCGGGCCAGACGGCTGCCCTTCCCCAGGGTGGCCTCGCGAGGGCACGACGTGACGGTTGGGGCGCTCGTCAAGGAATGTGCCCAGGAGGCTTCGGACCCTCCTCCTCCTCCTCCTCCTCCTCCTCCTCCTCCTCCTCCTCCTCCTCCTCCTCCTCAAGGAACGTGCCCAGGAGGCTTCGGACCCTGGATCACTCCTTCTATGAGGAGGGCGGCTGTGATATCCGTGGGTCAAGCCCCAATTGATGTTCCTCCAGCTTCCAGGCCCCTGGGCTCCTGACCCACATGCCCTCACCGTGTCCGAGGAGGGCGGCTGCGATATCCGTGGTCGAGCCGCATTTGGTGTTCCTCCGGCTTCCAGGCCCCTGGGCTCCTGACCCACATGCCCCCACCGTGTCCGAGGAGGGCGGCTGTGATATCCGTGGTCGAGCTCCAGTTCGTGTTCCCCCAGCTTCCAGGCCCCTGGGCTCCTGACCCACATGCCCCCACCGTGTCCGAGGAGGGCGGCTGTGATATCCGTGGCCGAGCCCCAGTTCGTGTTCCCCCAGCTTCCAGAGCCCTGGGCTCCTGACCCGTGTCCGAGGAGGGCGGCTGCGATATCCGTGGCCGAGCTCCAGTTCGTGTTCCCCCAGCTTCCAGAGCCCTGGACTCCTGACCCACATGCCCTCACCGTGTCCGAGGAGGGCGGCTATGATATCCGTGGCCGAGCCCCAGTGCGTGTTCCCCCAGTGGGCTCCTGACCCACATGCCCTTACCGTGTCCGAGGAGGGCGGCTGCGCTGTCCGTGGCCGAGCCCCAGTTCGTGTTCTCCAAGCTTCCAGACCCCTGTACTCCTGTCTGTGGCCGAGCCCCAGTTCGTGTTCTCCCAGCTTCCAGGCCCCTTGGACTCCTGACCCACATGCCCTCACCGTGTCCGATGAGGGCGGTTGTGATGTCCGTGGCCGAGCCCCATTTCGTGTTCCCTCAGCTCCCAGACCCCCGGGCTCCTGACCCACATGCCCTCCCCGTACCCAGAGATCCGATGTCGTGATTTTTTCAATGCGCTGTCTCCGGAAGTCTCGACCAATTCCCCAGGACCGGTTTCTCATCCTGAGCCTTTTCTTGACGCTCCCGGGGCCCGGCGAGGGCCCCATAGAGGCCGAACATTGCGAAAAACATGTCCGTCTTGATTTTTTCAGTGCGTCGGTTCTCTGGGCTCCCCGCAGTTGATTGGTGTTGATGGCAACAGGCTGCACGATGCCTAGATGCCCTCGCGCGCAGCGCGAGAAAGTCGTAAAAGGTGTGGAAGAGACCGCCCTAGAGCCGCCTCGTGGCAACCCCAGGGCGGAATCCTCTTTACAGAGACAGGCAGGGCAACTGGCAATCGAGGAGGAGACAGCCAGCCGCCGCACATATCCTGCCCAACGTCAGGGAACAGGGGGTATAAAACCCTCTCAGATCAAAAGCACCATCACAAGTGAATACAAGTGAAAAGACGTGTATGGGGTGCGCTTCGGCACCAGCTGGAATTAAAACTATACAAACCGGATTCGGGCGAGCACCCCAGAGAAGAGGACGACGACGACCCAGACACCCCGCAACACGGGACCCCCCCCTTCACAGCCGCACCCCTGCGCGAGCCGCCTCGGCAGACAGCAACGGTGGGGTTCAATACCGCCTTATGCCCAGGCTCCCCCCCCCCGAAAGGAGAGCCAGCAACCAGGCGGCAGAACACGCGCACCATGCCATGAGCCGATTAGGGGCGCAGGCGGGAGGCGCGAAGCGTCAAGGAGCCCTGTGCGCAAAGGAGCCCGGCGCGTCGCGCGGCCCCTCCCCCAGAGGCCCGGGATCCCAAACTCAAAGTCTCTGCGGCTAGCCCTCCTCTGGCCGCCGGTGACGCGCCACAGTGCATGCACGCCCCCGCCCCACAGTGGAGGCAAGGGCCGTCTCCGGATGCCGCAGAACGGCTCTGTAGACGCCGCGCAGCGCACGGCCCCGGCCCTCCGGATGGGCGTAGGGGGGTAGGGCATTGGCGTGCCTGCCCACGGCGACTCAGCTTGCGCCGAGCGCCGCACGTCCCAGCTGCCCAGGACGTCCCTGGGCTCCCCGCAGGGGGGGCCCGGAGCAGGCCCCCGGCCCGCTCTGAGCGGCAGGGCTCCCACACCGCCTGCGCTGCCCGTGGAGGGGGCGGCAGGACGCGGGGCCGGCGGCGCCCGCCTCGGCCAGTCAGCGGGCAGCGGGGGGGGGGGCAAGGGGCGCGCGAAGGAGGGGAGGAGGAGGGAAAGGCGGAGGAGGAGGAGGAGGAGGAGGGAGGAGGAGGAGGAGGAGGAGGAGGAGGAGGAGGATGATGGAGGAGGAAGACGAGGAGAAGGAGGGAGAAGGAGGAGGAGGAGGAGGAGGAGGGAATGAGGAGGCCCAGCTCAGGAGGACAGGGAAGATGTAGGAGGAGAGGAGGAGGAGAGGAGAGGAGGAAGGGGAGGAGGGGAGGACGGATTAACGGGTGGACGGCATGCAGATAGGAGTAGAGGAGGGGGTATGAGGAGCTCCACCGAAGGGCCCAGGGAGAGGAGGAGCAGGGTACGGGGAGGAGAGGGAGGGGGCGGAGGAGGAGGAGGAGTAGGTAGGGAGGAGTCAGAGGAGGGAGGAGGAGGGAGGAGGAAGGGTGTAGGGTAGAGGGAGGAGAAGTGAATGACTGAGGATGATGATGTTATCAGGATGACCGAGGAGACGGAGGTAGGAGGGAGAGAGGAGGATAGTAGGCGGGGTAAAGACGGAAGAGGAGGAGGAGGAGGAGGAGGAGGAGGAGGAGGAGGAGGAGGAGGGAGGTGGAGGAGGATGAGGAGGAGGAGGAGAAAGAGGAGAAGGAGGAGAAAGAGCAGGAGGAGGACCCCGTGGAGCAGGAGGGGCATGATGAGGAAGAGCATGCGGAGGAGGATGAGGAGGGGGAGTTGGGACAGAATGAGATCGAGAATGACAAGGGGCGGACCCCTGCCCCACTCATCGTCTTTCCACTGCTCCTGCTCCTCCTCCTTCCTTCCTCCTCTTCCCCCTCATCATCTTCTTCCTCTTCCTCGTCGTCTCCCTCCGCCGTCGTCAGCACCCCCCCTGCGTGCTCCTGCTACCCCGCGCGAAGACGGCGGAAGAGGCCCGCCCGAGCTTGCCCACGACCCGCCCAAATAACGTCTTCGATGAAGCCCTGCCACTTAGCGTCCTCTTCGTCTGCCTCCTTCTCCTCGTGTCGCCCCTCCTAGTGGACCTCCACCTCCTCCTCCGTCTGATCATACCTCCTCGCCCTTCTCCCTGCGCATCGTTGGCGGCCTCCTTCCACTTCCCTTCTCATGCCACCCTCCCTGCCTCCCTTCATCCCTCCTTCCTCCTCCTCCCCTTCTCCGTGTGTTTCTCCTCTCCTCTTCCATATGCTTCACCCTCTCCTTTTCCTCCTCTCCTCTTCTTGTCTTCTTCAAAGGATGTTTCTCTCTCGCTTCTCCTCCTCCTCCTCCTCCTCCTCCTCCTCCTCCTTCTCCTCCTCCTCCTCCCCTCCTCCTCCTCCTCCTCCTCCTCCTCCTCCTCCTTCCTCCTCTCCTCCTCCTCCTCCTCCTCCTCCTCCTCATCCTCCTCCTCCTTCCTTCCTCCCCCTCCCCCTCCCCTCCCCCTCCCCACCCCCTCCCTCCCCCCTCACTCCCTCCTCCACCCCCACCCACTCACCTACTCATCTACCCTTCTTCTGCACCCAGGGACCGTCGCCTCGCCTTTGTGCTTCTTTGCTCCTTCTTGTGCCACAGACCCCCCTGGACCTCTCGACCCCTTCCCCGCGGACAGTTCTTGTTCCGTTCGAGTCGTTCCCCCTGGGGCCTCCCATAGTGCCCTTGTCCTCCTCCTCCTCCTCCTCCTTCTCCTCCTCCTGCTCCTCATCCTCCTCCTCCTCCTCCTTCTCCTCCTCCTCCTCCTCCTCCTCCTCCTCCTCCTCCTCCTCCTCCTCCCCTGCCTCCTCCTCCTCCTCCTCCTCCTCCTCCTCCTGCTCCTGCTCCTGCTTCCCCTCCCCCTCTCCCTCTTCCCTCGGCCTGCAGTCTGCAATGCGAGCCGGGGGACCGCTCAGCGGCGTCACCCAGGCTGCTACCTTCGCCAGGCTGCGCGCAACCTTCTCCAAGGACTCCGCGGGCTGGTCGCCCCCCCCCCTGGTCGTCCCCCCCCCTCGTCCGGGCAGAGAGAACTAGAGGAAGAGGAGGAGGAGGAGGAGGAGGAGGAGGAGGAGGAGGAGGAGGAGGAGGAAGTGGAGGAAGAGGAGGAGGAGGCGGAGGAGGAGGAGAAGGAGCCTCGGGCGGTAGGGCGCGGGGCGTGGGAGTGACCATGCGCCTCGGCCACGCGGCATGTGATGATGATGATGATGATGATGATGATGATGATGATGATGTGAGGAGGAGGAGGAGGAGGAGGGGAGGAGGAGGAGGAGGAGGAGGAGGAGGAGGAGGAGGAGGAGGAGGCGGAGGAGGAGGAGGAGGAGAAGGAGCCTCGGGCGGTAGGGCGCGGGGCGTGGGAGTGACCATGCGCCTCGGCCACGCGGCATGATGATGATGATGATGATGATGATGATGATGATGAGGAGGAGGAGGAGGAGGAGGAGAAGGAGGAGGAGGAGGAGGATGCGAGTAACCAGGAAGCGCAGGCGCCGCGGCGCCCCGAAGAGCCTGCTTCCGAATCTCGCCACGCGGGCCGACCCAGTACCAGACTCGAAACAGGTAGACTCTTTGCCACTTCAAAGGTCGGATGTGTGGCGGGATGTCTCCCCCTCGCACTCCGCGGTGACGGCCAGAAGGTGCCCCGGCCTTGCTCGGATTGTTGGCGTCTCGGCGCCCACCCCTCGCACTCGCAGCCCCCCGCTGTGATTGAGACAGATTGCACGCCTGCTGTACACGCCAGCGCGCGTCAAACAAAAAGACAACTCACTCAAAATGGTCCATCCTGGGTCCGCCGTGGGACGCGCCCCGTCCTGACGCGCGCCGGCCGTCCAGACCGTGACGGCGTGTGCCCCGTGAGGCTTCGTCTGTGGTTTCACATTCGCCCGGCCGCGCTGGTCATCTGCAGTGGTCCGCTCCCTCCTTCTTCATTAGGTTTTTGTAAAAAAAAGACCTGCTGTTCGCGGCCGTGCCCTTCTCGCACGAGCTGATCGCTCTCCTGCAGCTGGTGCCACTGCCTGCTCTCTCTAGCACGCGACCCCGTCAGCAACACGGTATTTGCTGCCGCTGCCAGCTTTCTGTCGTGTGCTCCAGCGCCTTCCCGTGCTCTTTGTACGCGCAGTCTGAAGCCACAGTCGCACGAGTGGGTCCAAACGCTGTAGCTGATCGCGTCTGCTGCCACTGCCCTCCGCCAGCTTCGACGACGGGCCCAGCGGTGTAGCTGATGACGTTGGGCTCGTGTCCTTCCTCCACGCCTGCTGCAGTCGCCCGCCCTTCTTGCACGCCTTGGCCCGCTGCTGAAACCGACCTACTTTTACCGAATTGGATCTCTGCGCCGACTGTTAGTACCAGCTACCGCTGTCCGCTTTCTCGCGCGGTCAGCGCCGGGTACCACTGCCTGCTCTCTCTTGCGCGGGCTGGCTGGCCCCGGGGCCGCAGCTGAAGATCCTCTCCCGCGCCCGCCGCGTTGGCACACGCGCTTTCGAGCCTCCTTCACACGAGCTGATCCCAAGGCTGTAATTCTGGACGCCCTAGATGGGCACGGAAAGAATGGGTACGATGCCCAACAGCAGTTCCTGTTCATTCTGAACAGGATTCGTTGTCCACGCCGCCGCGGCCTGTGTCCATTCGAGACAGACGGCCGCCTGTCCAACAGCGGCCGCTGTTGGTTTGGGACAGCGGCCGCCTGTCCAACAGCGGCCGCTGTACCCATTCGTTCGGTACCCATTCCGGGTGTCCAAAGTAATGACCTGAGCACGTGTGCTGCCACCGCCCGCCGCTCGAGCACACCGTGGGCCCAGCTGTGCAGCGGCTGGCGTTGGGCCAGGTGCCCTTGGGGGGAAGCGAGGAGGAGGAGGAGGAGGAGGAGGAGGAGGAGGAGGAGGAGGAGGAGGAGGAG
Organism: Prorocentrum cordatum; assembly: GCA_963575745.1. Taxonomy (NCBI): domain Eukaryota; class Dinophyceae; order Prorocentrales; family Prorocentraceae; genus Prorocentrum; species Prorocentrum cordatum. The sequence goes on from CAUYUJ010015426.1 coordinate 114,227, forward strand.
GAGGAGGAGGAGCGTGTTTTTTTTGAATTCCCCGCCGCGGCCCTCCTTTCACGGCCTGTCCCCAGGATCGTGGTGGATGACGTCTGCGCGTCAACTCCTCGCGCGCCCCGCTCCCAGCGCTGCTGCTGCTGATGCTGTCGGCTCGCCCGCCTGTCGCCCGAGGTGCTCCCGGCTCATGGCCGATGGTGTCTGCCCGCCCCTAGTTCGGGGGCGGGACAGAGGGGGGTGATGACTAGGGGGGGGGGGATATCATGGCGGGGGCCATGATGTTTCCTGAGATTTCATAGCGCAGCTTCTTATTTCTTTACGTCCCTGGTCCCCCTGCTGGGCCGCGCACATGCCGCCGGTCATGATTTGCACCCCCCCCTCTTGGACGCCCCCCTCTTTGCCGCTCCCGACTAGCAGCATGGACAGAGCGAGGTCCTTACGGCTGCTGCCGCCGACCCTGAAGGGGGACGGCGACGACGACGACGACGACGACGACGACGACGACGACGACGACGACGACGCTTGCGAGCCTTCGAGGGGGCTTTTGTGGGCCCTGTTGGCCTATCTTTGAAGGCCTTTTATGCACTCTGGGGACATTCTTGGGCCGTATTGGGGCCCTGTTGGGCCGTCTTGGGGCCGCCTGCAGCGCTTCTTGGGCCATCTTGGAGCTATATAGGGAGGTCTCCTTGGGACGTCTTGGAGCGTCTGAGGTGTTGTGGGGCCGTCGTGGATTCCTTTTTGGGCTCTCTTGGGATGCCTCTTAGGTCGTCCTGGGACGTCCTTGGGCCGTCGTGAGGCCTTCTTGGGCCGTCGTGGGGCTACCTCGGGAAGGACTTGGGTTTTGGAGCGATATGGGGGGCCCCCTGGGCCGTCTTGGAGCGTGAGAAGCTCGAAAGCCGAGAACTCAAGAACATCTGGAACAAACCTTGATGATATCTATGATGTTGACCTCTTGGGGTCTCTCTTGGGGGTGCTTTTGGGGCTGCTTAATGGCGTCATGGGTAGCTCTGGGGCCTCCTTGGGGGATCTGGGGCGCCTCTTGGGGTTTTCTAGTTCCCTCTCGGGGCAGAGGGCTTCAAAGGTCAGTTGGTTTTTCCCCTCTTGCGACTCGTTGGGGCTCTACTGGGCCTTTTTGGTCGGAGAGTGCGAGGGGCGGAGAGGGTGGAGGGCACGACCGCCTGGGCCCCCCGCGGGACCCCCCTGGTGGAAAAGGGATCACAGGGAAGGGGCGCAAAAAAAAACGAAGGATTGCAATCCTTCGTTTTTTTGCAATCCTTCTTTTTTTGCAATCCTTCTTTTTGTTTGCAATCCTTTTTTGCAATCCCTGAGACTCGAATGGTGTTCCCCTTTTTGCGGCTCTTGGCTGTTTTTGCTTTGAGGGGAGGCGGTCACGACTTCCAGGACCCCTCAACCCCCGGGCCCCCCCCCCATTCCCGGGATCCCCCCCAGTGACCCTCGGTTCCATCAGATCACTCATCTCATCCTCCCAGGACTCCCTCCCCAGCGCGCGGTGAAGGGATCAACCGTCTGGCTGGATCGCTTGAGGAGGAGGGCCCAGGTAAAGGGAAAGAGTGGCGCCCACGGCGACGACGGCGACGACGACGACTCGATTGGAAAAGGGGAGCGGTGACGGCGTCGACGATGACGACTCAAACAGAAAAATAGTTTGCTGATGAAGTCGTAGGAGGGATTGTGGATATACGTCCCCGCCCCACCTTGGCCCCTTCTTGGGGAAATCCGTGTGGACTCTATCAGGCTCCTTACTGGTTGGGCGGAGCGCCTCGCGGGGAAATGAATTGATGTTGTTTCCGGCATACACAGACACCCGCCTCCAACGGAGGTAAAGTGGCGGCGCGCATCAGGAAACCATGTGCTTTTCGTCAGGGTATCCTGAGTTTCTTCGCTCCGCCCGCTGCGCGGTGACTTCCCGCAGCCGTTGAAGAAGGTGCTGCGTTCAGGGCGCTCCCGGATTCCCCTCAGGCGCACCTCGCGCGCGGGTTCTCAGGGCTGGGTTTCTTGCGAGGGTTTCTTGCGGCCGCGCCCGCAGTGTAATCGCCAGAGAATCCGGCGGCCACTTGATTTAATCCGTAAGGGCTTCGCCCCCTGCCGCCGGCCCCCTCTCTCGGAGAATGGGCCATGGAAGAGCTAAGTCATGAGGCTTTGGCGCTGTCGTGCAGCAGTATCGGAACTTCATGCGAGGCCGATTCGCAATCGGCAAAACCAACTGATCACAAGAGGGGTTACCACACAGGGCGATTGGTAAGACGTGTATGGTTTACGAGCTTGGTTACCACACCTTGGGATTAAAGGGCCGAGGGAGTACTCGCAGTTTGGGTTACCACGCCTTGCGATGGATGTGCGTGAGGGGTGGCACCGAATTTCAGAAATGTGGCAAATCCCTGTGTTTTTGGACCCTGACCCCGCGGATCTGCGTGAGGGGTGGCACCGAATTTCAGAAATGTGGCAAATCCCATGTGTTTTTGGACCCTGACCCCGCGGATCTGCGTGAGGGGTGGCACCGAATTTCAGAAATGTGGCAAATCCCATGTGTTTTTGGACCCTGACCCCGCGGATCTGCGTGAGGGGTGGCACCGAATTTCAGAAATGTGGCAAATCCCATGTGTTTTTGGACCCTGACCCCGCGGATCTGCGTGAGGGGTGGCACCGAATTTCAGAAATGTGGCAAATCCCTGTGTTTTTGGACCCTGACCCCGCGGATCTGCGTGAGGGGTGGCACCGAATTTCAGAAATGTGGCAAATCCCCTGTGTTTTTGGACCCTGACCCCGCGGATCTGCGTGAGGGGTGGCACCGAATTTCAGAAATGTGGCAAATCCCATGTGTTTTTGGACCCTGACCCCGCGGATCTGCGTGAGGGGTGGCACCGAATTTCAGAAATGTGGCACATCCCCTGTGTTTTTGGACCCTGACCCCGCGGATCTGCGTGAGGGGTGGCACCGACTTTCAGAAATGTGGCAAATCCCATGTGTTTTTGGACCCTGACCCCGCGGATCTGCGTGAGGGGTGTCGATTTCGAGCCCCCCCAGCAATTCAGACAACGCGCCCAGGTGAGGCTAAAAATCCTGTTTGGGCCTCCCCCCCCCTCGCGCGGTCAATCAACTAGTTACAGTAACCAGCAAGAAGTCAACTAGTTACAGTAACCAGCAAGAAGCAGAACTGTAACACTGGAAACTACAACCTACGACTGGTACAGGAAACTGCGAATCACTGGCCTACAGCCTGGTGGCCCCACAAAGGGGGCCGGCGGATTTTCGGGATCGGCACCCCCGCCGGCCAAACCATTTCGGGGAATCACCAACCGCGGCCGCCAGGCCAGGGAACTTGCGAGATGCACGGCCCAGGCCGTGATTGTCGTGGCGATCGTGCGCGCGTGGGCAATCGTGTGGGCGACCAACGCAGTACCTACTGGAATACTCAGATGCCTGATCCGCGCGCCGTCGTCGTCGTCGTCGTCGTTGTCGTTGTCTTTGTCGTTGTCGTCGTTGCCGTCGTCGACTACGGCGGACCGACGCACCTTCCACCCCCCGAGACCCCGTGGAGCACCCGCAGTTGCGCGCGTCGTCGCCGTCGTCGTCGAATACGGCGGACCCTCGTAGCAACACCCCCCCCAATGGGGCATTCGCACTGGCGCGCATCGTCGTCGTCGTCGTCGTCGTCGTCGTCGTCGTCGTCGTCGTCATCGTCTCGTCGTCGTCGTCGTCGTTGTCGTCGTCGCCATCATCCGTCGTCGTTCGTCGTCCGTCGTCTTCGTCGTGGTTTTTGGTCGTCGTCGTCGTTCGTCGTCGGCGTTCGTCGTCGTCATCCTTCGTCGTCGTCTTCGACAACGGCGAACCCTCGCAGCACCCTTCCCTGCCCATAAGGTATCCGCAGCGGCGCGTTTCGTCGTTGCGTCATCGTATTCCGTCGTCGTCCGTCGTTGTTGTCGTCGCGGTCGTGTAGTCGTCGTCGTGGTCTTCGTCGTCGTCGTCTGCGTCTTCGTCGTCGTCGTCGTCGGGTACCGTCGTCAGCTACGTTGGGCTCTCGCAAGTGCTCTTTTGGTGAACCACCCGCCCCGCCCCGCCCCTGCCGCAGAAGCGATGTGGGGGAATCGGTTTAGGCCCCCCTCTGCCCGCCTTCTTGTCGCATCCCCGCATCTTTGGCACATGTGTCGAACATTCTTCGTCAGGCATGTTTTCTTTAGTCACCCATCCCTTCGCGATCCGCTGCGCGTTCGGAGAATGCGCCCGAGTCGTCCGACCGGCCGTCTCATTTGTCGGGAAGGTCGAGGCCAGAGGGGTTTCGGGAAGGGTCGATTTGGGCATTCTATAAACAGCACCCTTGCTGACCGACTGCCATTGACGAGCTCGGGGTCCAGCTTCGCCTCCTGCCTCTCGCAGAGTACGTAATGCCGGAGCCGCCTGCTGCTTTTTGCCTTTTCTCGCAGGCCCTGATCCCAGCGCTGTAGCTGATGTCATCGGGCTCCAGCCTCGCCTTCCGCACTGTTCGCAGCGGCAGGGATCGGCGCCGCAGCTCGCCCTCCTCGCACGCGCTGCGTCCCGGCGCTGTTGCCGACGATCTCGGGATCCAGCTCCTCTTAAGTCGGGCCTGTGCCTCTGCAGGGGGACTATGCAAAGATAGCTAACACAAAATAGTCTGGGGACTCTTTTTTGAGCATTTTTTTTACAATTTGGGATTCTTTGGGAGGGTGACGCGCCCGACTGAAAGCTGCTTCCCCCCTGCTTCTCGCAGAGTGGTGCCGGCGCCGCCGGCCTGCGGCCAGAGACGGGCGAGCCGCCCGAGGCAGCGCCACAATCCCTATTGGGCGCCCACACGGGCGAGCGCCGTACTGTACGCCCCGGCGGCTTCCCCGCGGGGTGCCGGGGTGCCACGCCGCCTGCGACATCGCGGTGAGCGGTGGGCCACCAGAATTATCTGAGTCCTCGTCGTCCTCCTCCTCCTCCTCCTCCTCCTCCTGAGGAAGTCCGAGGCGGGAATTTATGACCACCGCCTGGAGGGTCAGTTTCTGGAGCCTCGGCAGGCGGTGGATATGGACATATTCGGGCCCCCGGGGGCCGGAATGTGTCCATATCCACCGCCCGCTGGGGCACCAGGACGTCGGTTCCCAGGCGTTGGATATGGATAAATCCCCGACTTGCAGGAAGAGCGTGTCGGAGTGGGAGAGGCTGAATGTGTGTGGGTCGGTCTGCGTCGGAGGCTAATTCCTTGCGGGGGTCTGAGTCAGTCTGAGTGAGTCTGAGTATGAGTGAGTCTGAGGAAATGGGGTGGGTGAGTCTGCGTGGGGGACTGTGCCTGTGATGGGCACCGTGAAGAAGAGAGGGTCTGTGATGGGCCCCGTGATGAGGAGGAGAAGAAGGAGGTCTGGAGGCGTCTAAGCAATAACAAGTTACCCATCCTGGGACATGGGTGGAAAAATGAGACAGACCAGCAGTGCAACGACGACATGGTGGGAGAGCGTCGAAAGCGCATGATTTTTGACAATCTGTATAGCATGGTTTTGTGCGAGACTCCTCCATGTTATTCTTCTTTGGCCAGAGACCTGCTTTCACAAACTGATGTTCTCTTCCGCCAGTGGACAGCAAATCCCCTGGAATGATGTTGAGTGTGAGTTTGTGCTGCTGTTCTGATAAATCCTGCCAGGTTGGCGGTGCCAGTCAGCCAGTCATTCAGCCAGTCAGTTCTCCTCATGACATTGTCCTCTCTGGTAGCCTAGCGATTTTACCTGCCCTTCCTACCTCATCTTCATCTTCGCTCGTGCCATTACCTCATCCTGCATCTTCCCTTCCGCCTTCGCCTCGTCCTCCTCCTCCTCCTTCTCCTGGTTCTCTTCCACCCCCTCTCTTCTCCCACTCCATCGTTTCTTCCTCGTTTCCTCCTGTCCTCCTCCTCCTCCTCATCCTCTTCCTTTTAGTCTTGCCACCTCACCATGTATTATCGTATGTGTCTTCTCCTCCATTTGACTTCTCAGCATGCATTGTCATAGTTGTTATCATTATATATCCTCCTTCTCCTTCTCCTCCTCCTCCTCCCTCGTTCGCCTCTTCCTCCCGGCGCCTGCTGGCGACCAGGAGAAGGGCGAGAAGGGTGACCCCTTCTGCGTGGACTGCAGCGCCGTGGGTCTGGAGGACCCGCGGGCATTTTTGAGCCATCATGCCCGTTCTTCCTCCTCCCCCTCTCCATCGTCCCTCTTCCCTCCCTCCCCCATCCCTCCTCCCTCTTTTCCTTCCCTCCTCCCCATCCTTCTGCCCACGCCGTCAGCCGCCCCCCCTCCTCCTTCACTCCTCCCCCACTCCTTCATCCCCTCATCCCTCATCCCTCCCCCCTCCCCCCTCCTCCTTCTCCTCCTCCTCCTTCACCCACCCACCCCTCCCCCCTTCTCCTGATTGCTCCATCCCTATCCCTTTTAACCATCTCCTCCATGTCACATCCCCAGACGTGTTTTCTCGGCGTGCCATGCGTTTCGCCGGACACTTCCTCACCATTGCAACAGCTTCCTCCATGCAGTACGGGTCCTTCTCAAAATGTGGCGCTCGCTTCAGCGCCGTGCGCATTCCTCGTGGAAGTCTCCAAAGGCTTCAAGGATGGAGCATGGGTAGTTTTCAAACGGCGGCTCTCGCTCGCATCATCACCGCGCACAGTTGTTTCAAAATCCAGCAACAGCTTCGAGGACGGATGCTGGGTGGTTTCCCATATACGTCGCCAGCATTAGCGTACCGCCCATTCGTCGTGAACGTTTGCGCCAGTTTCAAGGATTCGCAGGGCTGAAGTCCGAGGAATGCGTTCTGGTACGACTCTGGACTGCCAGGACTTCCCAGGGACGGCGTTCTTGCACGCTTGACGATTCTCAGACGATTGTCGTTCCATGGGGAACTCCCAACAATGAAAAGAAGTGTTTGGGTGTACCTATGGAGAGGGAGCGTCGAAGGAGGGTATGTTGCAACATCGTTGCTGCGTCTTTGGTCCTCCCTTCTCTTTCTCCCTTCTCTCTCCTCCTCCCTTCTCCCTTCTACATTCCTCCCTCCTCCTCCTCCTCCTCTTCCTTCTCCTCCTCCTCCTCCTCCTCCTCCTCCTCCTCCTCCTCATCCTCCCCTCCTTTCCCTCCTCCTCCCTCCTCCTCCTCCGCCCCCTCGTCCCTACACTGGTTGTCCTTCCCTTCTTCTCCTCCCCTCCCCGCCCCCGCCGACCGTTCATCCCTCCTCCATCCTCTGAACGACTTCTCGATTATGTTCGATGCTGGTCTTGGCTATTTTTCATGTTGCTTCCAGAACCCGCCCGTAGGAGGACATGCCCGATCTGAACGCAGATGTCGGTGTCCCGATCGCCGACGAACTTGGCAGCGAGTCGCTTCCACTGCCCGTCCCTCCTTGCGGTGTCGGAAGGCAGTGATGACCCCCTTGGCCGCGAGCCCAGCAGGCACCGCCCGCGCGGATGATGCAACGGCGACGAGGGGACGGGCCGTCGATGCTCCAGCTCTCACCTTCGGGCCCCGCTTCCCCGAGCCACGGCTGGACGCTGTGAACGACGGCGTCTGTGGTGACGGCCATCTTGCAGCTGCTGATGAGGGCGCTCTCGTTGGGGTGGGTCTTTTCATGTGACCCGCGCAAGGACCGATCTCAAGCAGCATTTCGACGACGTGTTCGATGGTACTGAACGGATCCCGTGGTCCATTTACCGATCGTTTCGCGCTGCCGAGGGCGCCTGCTGATCTTCGGACTCGTGTTGGATACTCTTCATGGAACGCGCGTGCTTTGGTTCATCACACTTGCATTCAGGAAATCCATGGTTCGGAAATCGAATTTCAGCAAGAGCTTCACCGGCGCCATCAGGGAACTAGAGCGTCCACATTTTTCTGCAACAGGAGAGACACTGGCAGTATCGCCATCCTGCTCCACCACGATGAGCACCGCGGCGCGCCACATCCATGCGGATCTCGCTTCTGGTCATGACGCGACCAGCGACCCAACGCCATCGGTCGCATCGCGCCGAAGATGGTCACCATCCTGCCTCTCGGGGACTTCTGCCCAACCCCCCTGAGGTCCACAAGGGCCTCGTCCAGCTGGACCCGGCACCTCGCCCCCTGGAGAACAGATGGCAGGACATTTTCGATGACAGGATCGACATCGACAGCGGGCTACCCCACGCACTGCAGCGTGCAGGTGAACTCGCCCCGTAAGTTGACGCAGGTAGACAGGGCCTTCACGGCGGCAGTCAGTTAGCTCACCATCCAATGGCACTTCACGGCCACCACCGAGGACTTCCCCGAGAAGCTCCACGTGAAGTGGATCAGCGACCACGCGCCGCTGGTGGTTTCTATCAGTGTTCGACGTCGGGTGGATCGTGATGCTCAGCCGATCCCGCGGCACATATTCCGCGACCCCGAATGCCCTGAGCAAAGCGCCCTGCTGGCCAAGCATGTGCCGTGGCCCTCCCTTCCGCCGTGCTCCACTCGCCTGGAACACTAGCGGCTGATGGAGGAGGCTGCTCGCCGCGCCAGGGACAGGCCGTTCTCCAGCGAGGCCCGCGAGAACGACGCCCGCGTCCTCATCTTCAGGTCCATCGCCCGTGTCGTCTGGAGACATGAACTGGAGCTGGCTGCCCGCTTCGTTGGTTCTCATCCTCGCCTGCTGGACATCTGAAAGTATCCGCCACGGCTGCGCCCCTCATCGACCCCGAGGCATTCGAGCGCGAGTTCAGGACGGAGCAAGGCACCGCAGCCAGCGACGACAAGCTGATCTAGGCCACCGAGCTCAAGCGCCAGCACCCGGCTCCAGCTCCGGCCACTACATCTGATCCATGCGCCGCGCCGTTCGGCCCTGTGCGGCTCTTTGGTGCCCGCGCGAGCGGGCTTCCCAGTTGCAGGGCCCCCGCCTGCCAGATGATGAAGGAGAATCCAGGGTGTTCAATGCGCGGACGGACATTCTCAGGGAGCTCAAGACCCACTGGCCGCCCGTCTTTCACAAGCTGCTCCGCCTGATCGCCCGCTGGTTTAGAAGTGCTTGGGTGATCGCTCCGTTGCTCTCCCTGGTCCAGGGCGCTCGACCCTCTGGCGCTCGGAACCTTGCTCATGCTGCAAAACGGTCTCGGCCTTCGGCCACGGGCCCCGATGGCCTGCCGCGCGATGCCTGGAGGCGCTGCGGCAACCGCGCGCCCTTGAGGATCCCGCGACGGCCGGCGCCGAGATGACCATGGGAGCGCCTCCTCCGACGGGCTTCAACGATCAGCCCATGGCCTTCCTCCCAGACGGTTCCGAGGGAAGCCGCCCTGCCCGGGGCCTATCTCGCGCGCCGGGGCCACGACGCGCCCGCCGGCGCCCAGGAGCTCGGACGAGCAGCTCTTGGGCGCCAGCGACTGCGCCCCGACCAAGGGCACCATCGTCGCCGGCTTAGAGGTTGACACCAACACCAATATCGGCGGTGTGCCCCCACCGAGGGAAGAAGATCCCAATCTCGGTGATGGTGGTAATATTCTGGCTTCCAAGGTGACCGACATGCTACCACCAACGCCGAAATCTAGGATCATCGTCCCCCTGTGGAGGCAACCCCCTGCGTTGGTGTTTGTGCCCATTTCCAGGCCTCCAACATCGAGCAGGTTTCCCCGAGGTCACAGCGGGGCTGCTTGCCTGGGCGCAACTTACAGGGTAACGTCGCATTGCTAGACGCGCGCGCGCGCCCGGCTGGCCGGACTCCTCAATCATCGCGAGCGGCGCCATCCGCTCACAGTGCTCTTCGGTGTCGGCAACGCCTTGCCGTCGTTTACCGCGTCGCTCCTGAGGGCAGTCATGAGGCGCGCTGTCTCCATTGGTGGCATCTTCGGCCCCGTCGTGGGCATGTGCTGGATGCCGAATGCGCGCGTGTTCATAGGGCATCGCGACGCACTTCGCGCTCGTCTCCGCGGGCATCGCCCAGGACTGCCCGCTGCGAGGCTCGCCCCGGGCAGTTGCCATGGAACCTTTCGCGCGCCACTGGGGGGAGATCCTTGCTCCCTTCACCGCGTCGGCGGCAGGCGCGTTCGCCGACGACGTCGGCGCTGTACTTCAAGACCGCCGATTTCTCCTGCGCATATGACAGGTATTCCGGGTGGTCTGTGCCTGAAGTCCGACAAATGCAAACACATCCCTCTCTGTTGCCCATGCGCTCAGGAGCTAGCCAGCGACGCGCTCAGCTGGTTGGCCGCCGAGATTCTTGGCAGGGCTCAGACGGCGGTAGCCCCGCGCGTGGAGTACCTCGGCATCTATCTTGGCCCTGCTGCGGACTCGCAGGATACGTGGCAGAAGCTTACGGCCAAGTGGATCCATCGCGTTCGTGGGCTGGCTCGGTTTGGGGTGCCCGCCGACGTGGCGACGCTGCTGCATAGCTCAAGGGTGGTCACGGTGCTGAGCTACACAGTGAAGTCGGCGCCCGCGTCCGCCTTGTTCTCCACGGGCGCGAAAACTGGGCGCGGCGCATGGTCTGGCACCTCCCTCCTCAGAGCTGCAGCAAAGCTGGACGACTCGGCCTGTGAGAATGGTCGCTGCTTCGCCTGGGCAGCGCGATCGTCCTCAACGCAGCATCGAGGACGAGGGCTGCCCGTCGCGCCATCGCCAACCGGCGCGGCCGCGGGCCAGCTGCGCAAGACTCAGGAGGAAAAGAAACACACACAGACACAATGAATCCTCGATTCCCCAGAAAATATGGGAGAATATGGGATGTGGGGGGGGGAAGACAGAAGCAAGAAAAGATGGGACATATTGGGAATATCTTTATTTGTGTGTACTTATTTGTGTCCTGGGGCCCCTTCAAAGACCGCCAACGAGAACGGCGCGATGGCCGAGATCGGCACTGGCTGGCTGTCGCCCCTGTTCTGGACGCCCAGGCCGCCTGCCGTGCACGTCGCGGAGGCCGCAGAGGGCCGCTGCCCCGACAAGGCGCTGGCCGCCGCCGCGCCCGCTGCGCCCGCCCCCCCTTGCTGGAACCATTGGGCCTGAGTGGCTCAAGCCTGAATGGCTCAAGTGCCCGCGCACAGGGCGCATTCAGGCTCTTTCCGCTCTCTCCGCTCTCGCCTTCTTCCCATGACGGCGCGCTGCCGGGTTTGCATGGCCCGCGGAGTGGACAGCCTCGCCCTGCCGGGCGAGGACGTCTGCGCGGCGCACCGGCTGCTCGGCATGGACACCGCCGGGGTGGCGGCCGCGGACCCAGCCGCCGCTGCTCCAGCTGCCGCGGCGGAGAGCATGGACACTGACGACGACGCGGAGGGGTCAGGCCCCACCCAGGCTGCAGAGGCGCTGCAGCTGGCTGGAGCCCCGGTTGCACCTGGACTTGATCCCCCAGCAGCTGCCGGAGCGCACCCCGCCGGCATCGCCGCTGCTGCTGCCGCCTCGCCTGCCGCGCTGCCGTCCGCAGGTCAGCAGTCTGGTTCCCCCCAGCTCCTCCTATCCGTGCACGACTTCCAGGAGCTCCTTGAGGCGGAGGCCCTCCAGTACGTCGAGCTCGTCCAGGCGGGCAGGGCGGCTTCCGAACAGCATCGTGCCGCAGTGTCCTTCCCGGGAACTTGGCCGGACCTCAAGGCGATCCTGGGCAAGCTCGCCTACAGGCTGGACGACTCTGATCCTTGGGCGCAGCTGGGCTTCGGACCACTATGCGGCCCAGAACCTACGGAACGCGACATCCTGGCGAGGGCCCGTACTGCCCACCTCCTCTTGAGCCTCGGGGAAAGTGAGGCCTGGGCCGAGGCGGACCGGGTCCTGGCCAACCAGGCGGACGTGATGATCTCGGCGGCGGCAGCGCACTGCGAGGCTTGCCTGCCCGACGTCCGCATGGCTCGACGGCAGCTCCGCCCCGACCGCCTCCCGCAGTGGAAGGAGCTGGGAGGGGATGCATTAGCAGCTATCCGGGCCCTGCCGGGCGCGGAAGGGCACGACTTCCTCACGCAATGGTCGCAGGTCCTCGACCCGCGGGGCCGCCACGCCCCCACGGTCGAGCGTCACCGTCGGCTGTCGGACCTCCTGGAGAAGGGCGACGCCCGCTGCCTCCAGGAGATGAGGGGTCAGCAATTGTTGGCCTGGGCGCCCGCCGACACTGGGGCGTTGCAGCGGATCTTGTCACAGTTTCTGCGACGTGCCTCCACGGAGGCACCGACATCGATGTTGCTGATCACGCCACTTCCCTCCTTTCCTGGGGCGGCTACGACGACACAGATACTCGACTTGTGGCGCCACCCTCTGCTCGGGGAGAAGCACGCGGCGATCGTCCAGGCCATCCATCTTCTTCCACAGCCGTTGGAGTACATCCTCCCCGGACTGCGTGGACCTCGCCATGTTCGGCAAGGATTGGCTTGCTTCCGCATCGCGCGCACGGGCCCGCGGAGCCCCCCGGCGATTGTCTTATCTCGGACCCCGCTCCTGAAGACTACTGGCTCCGACAGTGTCACCATCGACACTCCGTTGAACCCCCTGCCGACCCTCATGTCCAAGTTGGCCACCTTGGAGGAGTTCCGGAGCAGTCCGATTCGAGACCCCACGCGTAGCATTGGCAGCACGAACGAGTCTCCCCGGACATCCGTGGAGCTACTCCTCCCACCAGCCCTATCGCAGCTTGGCAAGGAGCTCCTGGTCCGCAGGCTGCAGCGGTCGGTGCTTTCGCAAGGGATGCTTATCGGCCATCGGAGCTTGTGCGTGGCAGGGGACGCCATGATCCTCGAGTGTCTCTCACCTGCGGTGATGCTGAAGGCCTGGCCGCTTTGCTCGGAGGCCCTTTTCCTCACCCCGAACAAGCTCCTGGTGCGCACTGACGCTTCCGCAGAAACTTGGACTCAGTTGATGGACGGGCTCTGCCGAGAGGGGAGCTTAGTCTCATTACGAAACTCCGTTGGAAGTTGAGCCGGTTTGGCGGGAGACCCTATGCCCTCCCATCTGCTACCTCCGCGGCATTGGCAGCCTCGCGCCGCCGCAAAGGTAAGACCAAGGGAGCGCCCCAGGCCACGGACTACATGACCGAGATACGCATCAATGGCGACCCAGGGCTCCAGGATAAGGCCATCTTTGACAACCTCATGCGCCACGTCATGCAGAGCACGGGGATCAATCTGAAGGCCTTTGACGGCAACGAGACCACGCCGTCGGGCTTCTGGAAGCACTTGGCCTCCTACGACCCCGCTAGCCCACCAGGCCGCGCCCGGCTGCGCCTCGCCAACCACGCGGAGGTGGGGAAAGTGCACGAGGCATTCCACGGCCAGGTATTGCAGGTGGGCGACGACTGGCTGGCCACCTCGGTCCATTACGACCTCCTCGACGCCAGCACTCTGGAGGGAAACGGGCCGAGGGCGCCTCCGGCGGTCCCCGGGCGCCCGTAATCAGAGCGGACCGCGCGTGCATGCCTGTTGGAATTCAAGTCTTTGAGTCTGGCGGATATTCTCGCTACGTGCCGGACCTCGTCATCTCCCTCCGCGACTCCCTTGGGCCGCCGGGCGAGGTGCACCAGATTTCGGCGATTGGCGATGGGCCGCCCAGCTCTCAGAGGACCGCACGTGCGTCACCACCCTCACGCTGCCCCTCTCCTCCCTCGTTCGAGTGCCTGCCACATCACCCTCTGCCACGATTACGCCCACAGCTTCCTGCCCTACCACTCTGTCATCTTCATTGGCTGCACCCCTACAACGACAACACGGCCGTTCAGCTGCAACGAGACGTCCCCGTTCAGATCCTACGTCGGCAGGCCTTGTGGCGTGCTTTGCGTGGCACGCTCAGCGTGCCACGCAAAGCACGCCAGCGTCAGCGTGTCAGCGGCCCCGGATCAGCATGGCCCCTCAGTGAGGGGCCATGCTGATCCGGGGACCTCCTCGGTGACCAGCCCATTGGGCCCCACCTTCGGCGCGGGCTGGGCGGGCGGTCGGCCCCCCCCCACAGCAGGGCCAGTACCTCGGCAAGCTCTCCCTGACAATATGGAACACGCAGGCGCTGTTCGCCGCAGACGGTTTCCGCCACAGGGATAAGTCTCGACACGTGCACCGGCTCATGGCCACGCACGACGTGGGCGTCTGGTCCGAGAGCCACGGCACGGCCGACCGGGGCGCCCTCTGGCGCGAGCCTCCTGGCTGCACCTCGCGGTGGTCCCCAGGCCCCTCCTCCGGGACGGCTGGCGTTGGCATCGCTGTCAAGACGGATTTCCTCAAGCTGTTCGCGCGCCGGGTCCACTTCGAGATTATATTCCGTGGCCGCGCGGCGGTGCTGCGCCTCGACGGGGGCCAAGGCTCGCTGGACATCTACACGGTGTACTTCCACACGGGGGACCCCACGCCTGCCGAGGACGTCGTGGAGGCCGGCTTCGACGCAGCCCAGCGCGCCCCCTCCAACTTCGAGCTCCGCGAGGCGTTGCGGCATCGGCTGGCCCGCCGCCTCCGTCCCCGCGAGGAGGCTTTAAGCATCCTTGGGGGGGACTTTAATCACGTACTCCGCCCGCCAGAGCGTGTCTGCATCTCCACGGGCGCAGCCACGGGCCATCGGGACCACCGCGACGCCACCAGCTGGCGCACCTTGGTAGAGGTCCCCTACGGCATCCACGAGCTCTACCAGCCGGAACACACGTACGCGGCACCAGACACCAGAGCGCGGCTGGACCGCGTGTACTGCAACCAGTACGACGTCGAGTACCTCGACAAGGCTTGCGCCTGCACCGCCCTGGCATGGCGCCCCGAGTTGCCCCGCCACCGCCCACTCAGCTTCCGGAAGTGCCCCGCGCAGCCGCGCGCAGACCGACCGGCGCCCCTCGGGGACCAGGCCCTCGAGCATCCAGATTTCCCCCGGCAGGTCGCATTAGCTTGGCAGGAGCTCCTTCACAACAACCCCGACGCGCACGCCCTGACCCGGCTCCAGCTGCTGAAGCAGGCGATGCGCCAGGCGGAGCTGGCCCTGGCTTCCCATGTGGGTTCCGCCCCCCCGGCGGAGCAGCTGGATGACCGCATCGGCGTGTGCGTGAAATTCTTCACGCTTCGCGTATCCCCACCAGCCCATCTCAAAACAGCAACTCTTGCGAAACATGAGGCCTCGTGGTGCCTCCTGGGGACCTCTTGTGGGCCATCTGGGGAACTCTAGGGGCCATCTGGTGGACCTCTGGGGGCCATCGTGGGGGGCTTGTATGAGCGCTGCCCGTCCTCCTGGTGTGACTCGTTCGGGCTCCTCGTGGTGTGAGTCGTTCGAGGCCCGCGTCGTGGTGTGAGTCGTTCGGGCTCCTCATGGTGTGAGTCGTTCGGGCGGCTCGTCCTGGTGTGAGTCGTTCGGGCCCCTCCTTGTGGTGTGAGTCGTTCGGGCTCTTCGTGGTGTGAGTCGTTCGGGCCCCTCGTCCTGGTGTGAGTCGTTCGGGCTCCTCGTGGGGCCTCTTGGGGGCCTCTTGGAGCCTCTTGGGGCCTCTTGGGGGCCTCTTGGGGGCCTCTTGGGGGCCTCTTGGGGCCTCTTGGGGGCCTCTTGGGGGCCTCTTGGGGGCCTCTTGGGGCCTCTTGGGGGCCTCTTGGGGGCCTCTTGGAGGCCTCTTGGGAGCCTCCTGGGGGCCTCTTGGGGCCATCTTGGGGCCTCTGGCGATCTCTTCAGAAGCGCAAATGAGCGCTGCCCCTTGAGAAGGACAAAATGAGGCCAAAACCTTTGTAAAATCAATGATTTTGCTATGAAGGAAGAGGAGCGCGGCCCCCTTCAGGAGGCCAAAATGGGGCCAAAACCGTAGTAAAAATCAATGATTTTGGCTTCAAAGAAGAGCTGAGGGGCCAAACTCGGCCCCCCCGTCGGGGCCAGAATCCTCGCGAGGGTCGTCGTTTTTTTGGCCCTCCCAGGAGTCGAAAAAGACCCCCCTGAGAACGCTCGGGACTCCCTGTCCAGGCCCAGGGGGAGGGGGTAGGGGGAGGGGTAAACCCCTCCCCGAAGGGGAAGAAGGGGGGTTGAGGACAGAGCGGGCTCTCTAAACCACTCACGCCCAAAGGGCTGGTGGGATTCCTCAGGGCTTCGGAGGCCTGCAGTCCAGAACGTATTTCCCGATGCCTCGAGCGGTATCCGCTCTTGCGGGATATGGTCGCGGATCCTTGCGACTTCACGTCCCCGCCGGGCCCTCGGCTTGCGCGGGCGCGTAGTCACGTGATGGAGTTGCAGCGGGATTTCACCATGCAGGAGCTGATCAAGCTGCGCGAGGACTTCCGCGAGCTGGAGCCGGCCCAAGCAGCGCGCCGGCGGCGGCGGAACCAGCAGCTGGTCTGCAAGCCCGCGCCGGGCCGCAGCTGTCAGCACTTCGCGCTGGACGCGCCTACCGGGGAGGCGACGACGGACCCCCAGGAGATGCTCGGCATTCTTCGCGGCCATTGGTCCGAGGTCTTCCGCCGGAAGGACATGGACACGTCCCTGCTGGACACTTGGTTGCGAGAAGATGCGCAGCACGTCACAGCCGACTACACCGACCACCTGCCCCACCTCGCTGTGCCGCGTCGTGCATTCCGGCAGGCGATTCGCAAGTCGGGGAACTCCGCACCGGGCCGGGATGGCATCCCCTTCAAAGCGTGGCGTAAGATAGTGGACTTAGCCACCGACGCCTTCCACGAAGCGTTCGAGGCGACGATCGCCCCCACAGGGCTCGACATGGTCCAGGAGGCGTGGCGCGATTTCAACGAGAGTGTCATGGTATTCTTACCGAAGAAGCCCACTTCGACGCGAGCAGATGGCACCGCGGTCTACCCAGCAAGCAACATGCGGCCACTTAACCTTACCAATACCGACCACCGCATCCTCTGCAGCGCAGTGCGCCTGCACGTCGAGCCGCTGGTCGAGGCCGGAGTTTCTCCGGAACAGCGCGGCTTCCTGAGCGGGCGTTCCATGCTGGCCAACGTCATCGACATCGAGGAGGAGATGCTGGCAGACGCGTACCTCGAGGAGTTCCCCCTGGCGGTCTTCCTGGACTTCGAGGCGGCGTTCCCGAGCCTCGACCAGACCTTCCTCCAGCGAGTCCTGGCGGAGCGGAGATGGCCCGCATGGTTCCGGCGGTTCGTGGCAATTTTTTACACCAGCAACTTTTGCCAGCTCTCCCTCTGTGGGTTTACAGACGCCGGCTTTGGCATTACCGCGGGGGTTCGACAGGGCTGCCCTCTATCTCCCCTGCTGTTCGCCATCATCTCGGACGTGGTGTTGCGACGGATTCGCCGCCTCTGCCCAGACGTGGTCCTTCGCGCGTACGCGGACGACATTGCCCTTGTCCTCCACCGGGGCCCCGCAGACTGCGAACTGCTAGAGCCGATCTTCTACGAATGCGGGCTTGTCTCTGGCCTTCGTCTACACAGTGGCAAATCCATCATTGTGCCGCTCTCCCTGCGCACGCGCGAGCAGGTACGTGCTGCTGTCGCCGCAGCGGCGACCCGGTGGGGCGCCTGCGCCATCTCGAGCCACGCGAAGTACCTTGGCTATTGGCTGGGCCCCACCCGTGGGGCCCGCCTCTGGGATGAGGTGTTCAAGAAGATGCAGAACCGCGCGTGGACGTGGAACAAGATCGGCGGGGGCTTGTTCGTGACGCCGGCAGCGTACCGAATGTGCATCCTGCCTCTCGCGGGCTTTGCGGCGCAGCTGGACCAGTTACCCCCGCACTGGCCGCGAACAGAGCAACGGCTCCTCGCGACTTTCTTCCCTGGAGCGCGGGGCTGGGCCACCCCATGTCTTCTCCAGCACCTCCGGAGTTTGGGATTCGCTTCTGAGCTCCCCAGTGTGGAGGCAATGGCGCAGGGAGCCAAATGTCGTGCATTTCGCTGGGAAGACATCGCGCATGGCGGCCTGCGACTTACCCGTCGTGCTCGGCGTCTGCAGCGTGCCCGCTCCTCATCGGACCACTTGCAGCGCCTCGCCACCTGGGCCCATTGGTTCGACGGCAACTTCACCAGCACGGTCCTCGAGGCGCAGCACCGGCTCGAAACGGTTGCGACGACCCAGGGGCTCTCCGTGGACTTGCTGCTGCAGGGTTCTGCCACCACCCCCACACCGAAGCAGCGATGGCAGCGCCGATGTGGAGAAATACTCGGCGCTCGTGACACAGTGGGTCTCTTCCGGCGCCTGCGCCGCAGACTGGACCGGCTGCCCTTGCTCACTCTGCCGGGGCGCCGGGTGCAGCGTTTCGAAGCTACACTTTGCCGCCTTGGGCCAATGGTGCCGCCCTGCGTTTGGGCTGCTGTGCTCAAAGCGCTCTTGGATGGTTGGACAACCAAGCCAGCGTCGCCATGCCTCTTCGGCTGTCAGCATGGGCATGACGACCTCCGACACTACGCCTACTGCCCCGTCGTGGCGCGGCTCTACCGTACACAGTTGTGCCTCCAGCAGGGCCCCCCGGCATCGCGGCTGGACGAGTTCCTATTGCTGGCCGAGGCGTCGCCGCGCACGTTTGCCCTCCGCGCTCTCGGTCTGCGCGCGACCTTCAGGGCCACCAACGCAGCACGGCGCGGGCAAGCCTCCGCCACGGGCGCTTGGCCGCAGGCACTGGCAGACGGCGTGGCCTTCCGCGCCCCCCTGACCGAGCACTTCGCCAACCGGGCCCGCTAGGGCAACAACGACACGTACAGCATCCACTACTCCAACGTCTGAGGGCGGTCGTGGCAAGGCCTCTCTCTCCACCCGCCTCCCCGCCTCCCCTCCCTGCTCTTGCGGTGTACTCCCCCAAATCATCGCCTATTCTGTCCTTGTGTATGCTCCCCCCGAGCCCGGGGCCAGTGCAGTTTTTCCTCTCTCTAGTGCCGGTGGCTTCGCACGCGTGGTATCCTCGATAGCTCCCGGCATCCGCCGGACAACCAGAAGGTTGCGATCAGCTCTCTTCCCCCTCCCCCTGCCTCCCTCCTCTCTGCCCTCCCCCTCTTCCACGCCCTCTTTTTGCAGGTGGGTCCGTGGCTTTGCTGAGGGTCCTTTGTCCGTCCCCTAGCGGGGTCGGAACTGCCCTCCCCCTCTTGCCTCTCCCTCTTCCTCCCTCCCTTCCTCCCCATTTTTGTCTGGACTAATGAATCGTAATATGCTTCAGTGCGCTGTGCGTGCACTTGTTCAGCCTCGCCCTCTGTTCCGTAGGATGCGTGGTCGTTCATGGTCCCGGTCTGGGGACCTTAGGCTTCAGTTGCACACCACTGTTTTGTGAGTTTTCCATGTTATGTACGTGCTCGATGATACGAACCTGGGGCATTTCGCATCCGCCCTCCCTCTCCGCTCTCCTCCTCTCCCTCTCCTCCTCTCCTCTCCGCCTCGCCCTAGTGCGCATGATGTGGGAAGTACCAATGGGTGTCTAGGCCTTGGGGGGTACAGGCACATGGCACGCCCCGTTCCTCTGTTTCGGCGCAGCCGGCGTTAAAACTGTTAAAGCAGTTTCCGCCCAATCCGGCGTTAAACTGTTAAATCAGTTTGCGCCCACTTCCGAATGCCACGGAGCCAACCTGCCAGGGCTCCCCTCTTCTTCCTCCTTTTTCCTCTCCTCCTCCCTCCTCCTCCTCTCTCTCGGCACTGTGTGTGCGTCCGTTCCCACACGCTTGGTGAGGAAGAGAACGGCTTTCAAGTGCAACCGGCATTCGCGTTACGACGGTGGTTCTTGAATCATGCGGCCCGCTCCCATCTTCTCCCTCCCAAAAAAAAACCATTGGGCCTGAGCGTGCGCGCGAGCAGAGGGTCCCCACCCCTTCCCTTCGAGCCCCCCTCTTCCCGGATGTCCTCCACTCTCGCCCTCGCTCAGCGTGCCCTCGTCTCTGCGCATCCCGTTTTTTGTTCTGTCGGGGGAACCCCTTCGAGGCCTCGTCACGGCGGGGGGCTCTCCAGCCTGGCAGAGCGCGGCAGGCAAAGCGCTGGCGGGGTGCTGGCTCACAAGCGCCCCCTCCGTAGCGATGTCCAGAAAAGCTTGCCGCTTCAGGTGCGCGCAGTGTCGAGATGAGATGTCTCATTCTGTGCGTTGCCCAGTTTTGTGGGGCCCCGCTTACCATCCCGAGTGGCCTCCCGAGTGTGTCTGGATCCCAGCGGAGATCCCTCCCGAAGCCGTGGGCAGAAGTGGGCTCTTATCATGCGATTCGCACAGATGTTGGAAGAGGAGCTGGCAGCCACCACAACTCTACTCGACGCGCTGCAAAGGCACTGGTCGATCACGCGCGCGCGCCCGCCCAGGCCCGCGCGGACCCCTGTGGCGCCCCTCCGTGCACGAGCGATACATGAGAGTGAAACGTTGGGAATTCAGCATGCTGCGCCGTGTACTCCGACTGCGGCGAAAAGCTGACGAGGGGCATGGCCAATACATGATTCGCAGCGCCCGTTTCCTGGAACGCCAATTCCAGACATTTGACATACGACCAGTGCGCAGCCGCATTTCGAGAGAAGTTTTCGAACATGCGTGGCGAGAGACGTCTTCACCCTTGACAGCCCGGCCGAACTTCCTCGGCATGGCCAGGCAGTTCCGTGCGAGACAATGGTGGGTGTCTATACGTTCACTCGGCAGCGAGCACAAAAGGCGAAATCTTGGATCTACACATGACGGATATGGCCCTCGCGCTGAATGGGAGGACGTCTTCGTGAACAGCTTCGGAGTTGATTGGCGATGCAAGAGAAACTCTTGCAACTCGGAATCAGAATGGATGTCATATTTTCCACAGTTCGAAGCACACATTTGCGAATCTTGGGATCTAGTCTACAACGGTGACAACCTCGAAATCACCGCCAACGACCAGGACAACAATCCCCAGAAGCGAAGGAGAGTCGCCACTCATCCTCTGGACAAGCTGCCGAACGACCACGGCGAGAACGTGTCAGACATAGCTTGGGAAGGATCGACACGGCGGGTGGTCTTCATCACGGACTGCAAGCCTCTGGCCGGCGTGGTGAACGAAACCACTTTTCTTACAAATTATCGTCTCGCCCCCATGTTCGAGCGCATCCCGTCTAACATAGTCAAGGCGATACAATCCAGCTGGCGCCCAGCGCGTGACATAGACGACATGGTCTGTTGGCAGCAACGGGCATGGAACGTTGGGGCAGACTACCTGGCCAATTACACGATGGACGAGCGTAAATCGTGGTTTCAAGCCGGAGACATTTCATCCGAGGGCCTTGCGATGGCCAGCCTTTTGGTTCACACAGACGGTGGCACGAGGGTAGGGGCGTGTTCTGCGGCAGCACGGTGCATCGAAGCCGTCGTCTGGAAGGGGGCCTACATAGTGACCACCCCGATCTTATTAGGAGGCACTTTTCTTCGCGACCCTATTTCTTCCTTCGCAGCCGAGGCAATCGCTCTGGACGAAGCTGTCCAAGCAGTGATGGCCATCACTACTGCCATTTCCAACCGGCCGTCATCATTGTGACTCAGGCCTACAGAAAGAAAGAAATAATGGCTTCAGGCCAATGCTGCCGATCCAAGGGGGGGCTGGATGTTTGTGCGACAAAGGAATGTGCAGACGGCAGCGGCCCCTCCTTTCCCGCCCTTTTTTTACCCCGCCCCCTTTTTTTTCCGTGCGTTGATTTGGAGGGGAGAGCTAATCCGGGGCCGTGTGTGCATTATCGAATGGCTGTCGGCACATGCCACCACCCTGCCTGGGTTGTGGGTGATAATGAAGCCTTTTTGAGATGTTCGTGGGGATGTCGTGGAAGGGCTTTCGGGGGTTGTTTGGAGGCAGTTTTTAAGCCTGTTGGGCGCTGTTCAAAGGCCTCTTGGGGCGTCTTGGGGGCCTCGTGGGGGTCTCGTGGGGGCTCTGCGGGGACCCTTGGGACCTCGAAAGGATATCTTGGGGCGGAAGGCAGGAATTATCGGTTCGGGCTTCCCCTCCTGGGGCATCTCTTGGCGTTGTCATGGGGGTTTTGTTGGGCCGTTTTTGGGCGGGGCATCACGTTTGTGTTTTCCTGCTACTGTTTTATCCGTAAGGGCTTCGCCCCATGCCGCCAGCCCCCTATCTCGGATAATGGGAGATGCAAAGGCTAAATTATGAGGTCTGGGCGCCGCCGTGAAGCAGTGTCGGGACTTGTTTTTTTTTTCGGCCCTGACCCTACGGATCTGCGTCACGGGTGCCACCGGATTTCAGACATGTAGCAAATCCCTTGTGTTTTGGGGCCCTGACCCTACGGATCTGCGTGAGGGTGCCGCTGAATTTGTTGTAGATGAGTGTTGTGTTGGAAAGGGAAGTTGTTGAGTAGCTGGGTGTTATGTTGGAGGGGGAGGTTGGCGAGGGAAATTGTTGAGTAGATGGGTGTTGTGTTGGAGAGGGAAGCTGTTGAGTTGATGGGTGTTGTGTTGGGGACGGAGGTTGTTGAGTACTCGGTGTTGCATGGGACAAGGGGTCGGGCGGTGCAAAAAGAATTATATACCTCGCAAGACAAATCTTTTGCAGCGGAGGCTGTGGGGCACATGGGTGTTGTGTTGGAAAGGGAGGTTGTTGAGTAGATGGGTGTTGTGTTGGAGACGGAGGCTGTGGAGCACATGATTGTTGTGTTGGAGAGGGAGGTTGTTGAGTAGAGGGTGTTGTGTTGGCGAGGGGGGCTGTTGAGTAGATGGGTGCGGGAGGTTGTTGAGTTGATGGGTGTTGTGTTGGAGAGGGGAGCTGTTGAGTAGATGGACGGAGGTAATTGAGTACATGGGTGTTGATTTGGACAAGGGGTCGGGGGTTGGCGGGCGGCGGGTGGCGGGCGGTTGGCGGGCAATTGTCCGCGGGCGGCGGGCGGGATCGGGTTTCTAATAGACCTCTTAAGAAGCATCTCTTGCAGCGGAGGCTGTGGAGCACATGAGTGCTGCGTTGGAGAGGGAGGTTGTTGAGTAGATGGGTGTTATGTTGGAGAGGGAGGTTGGCGAGGGAGGTTGTTGAGTAGATGGGTGCTGTGTTGGAGAGGGAAGCTGTTGAGTTGATGGGTGTTGCGTTGGAGACGGAGGTTGTTGCGTTGGACAAGGGATCGGGGGCCGGCGGGCGGCGGGCGGTCAGCGGGCTCCGGTCGTCGGATTGGCGGGCGCAATCATGTTTTTTTCGAACTAGAAGGACATGTACACGTCCCAAGAAGCATCGCAGAGGAGGCTGTGGAGTACATGGCGGCGGGCGGTCGGCGAGCGGCGGGCGCAATTGATAATATGTTTAGATCTCTCAAGATGCATCTCTTGTAGCGGAGGCTGTGGAGCACATGCATGAGTGTTGTGTTGGGGGAGGTTGTTGCGTAGAGGGGTGTTGTGTTGGAAGGGGGGACTTTTGAGTAGATGTGTGTGGGTGGTTGTTGAGTAGATGAGTGTTGTGTTGGAGAGGCAAGCTGTTGAGT
The DNA here is from genome assembly GCA_963575745.1 of Prorocentrum cordatum. NCBI lineage: Eukaryota > Dinophyceae > Prorocentrales > Prorocentraceae > Prorocentrum > Prorocentrum cordatum. The sequence goes on from CAUYUJ010015426.1 coordinate 137,458, forward strand.
AGATGGACGGAGGTTGTTAGGACATGGGTGTTGTGTTGGACACTGGATCGGGGGCCGCGGGCGGCGAGCCGCGGGCGGTCGGCGGGCAACGGTCGGCGGGCGGCGGGCTGGCTGCGGAGCACATGAGTGTTGTTTTGGAGAGGGAGGTTGTTGAATAGATGGGTGCTGTGTTGGAGAGGGAGGTTGGCGAGGGAGGTGTTTGAGTAGACGGGTGTTGTGTTTGAGAGGGGAGCTGTCGAGTATATGGGTGTTGTGGTGGAAAGGGAGGCTGTTGAGTAGATGGGTGTTGGAGGTTGTTGAGTACATGGGTGTTGCGTTGGAGACGGAGGTTGTTGAGTACTGGGTGTTGTGTTAGACAAGGGGTTGGGCGGCGCATCTTTTAAACAAAGAAATGTGACCTCCAAAGAAGCATCTCTTGCACCGGATGCTGTGGATCACATGGGTGTTGTGTTGGAGAGGGAGGTTGTTGAGTAGATGGGTGTTGTGTCGGAGAGGTGGACTGTTGAGTAGATGGGTGTGGGAGAATGTCGAATAGATGGGTATGTACTGTGTTGGAGAGGGAAGCTGTTGAGTAGTTGAACGGAGGTTGTTGAATACATGATTTGGACAAGCGATCGGGGGCGGGCGGGCGGCGGGTGGTCGGCGGGCAACGGTCGGCGGGCGGCTGGCGGGATCGGGTTTCTAATAGACCTCTTCAGAAGCATCTCTTGCAGCGGAGGCTGCCGAGCACATGAGTGTTGTGTTGGAGAGGGAGGTTGTTGAGTAGATGGGTGTTGTGTTGGAGGGGGAGGTTGGCGAGGGAGGTTGTTGAGTAGATGGGTGCTGTGTTGGAGAGGGAAGCTGTTGAGTATATGCGTGTTGTTTTGGAGAAGGAGGCTATTGAGTAGAGGGTGTTGGTTTGGAGAGGGAGGCTGTTGAGTAGATGGGTGTGGGAGGTTGTTGAGTAGATGGGTGTTGTGCTGGAGTGGGAAGCTGTTGAGTAGGTGGGTGTTGTGTTGGAGACGGAGGTTGTTGAGCACATGGGTGTTGTGTTGGACAAGGGATCGGGGGCCGGCGGGCAGTGGGCGGTCGGCCGTCGACTGCAGTGCAGTGTAGGAAGGCCTCATGGGCCTCCCACTTCCCAGGGATTCCCCAGGGGCTCCCCAGAAGCTTCCCGAGGTCCCCCAGTCGCTCGAGACATGGGGGCCGTCGATCGTGACGTCCATCCAGGGGCTCCCCCCAGGGCCGAGCATCTCTCCGGGGCCTCCGGGGCTTCCTGGGGGGCTCCCCAGCCCAGATGGTCTGGAACCGGAAATTTTCGGTAGCGATTTCGACGCACCCCGAATTTCGGTAGCGACCGGATCTTCGTTTGAGGGCGTTGAAATAGCGGATTTCAGAACGCTCTGATACCGGTATTGGGCGCTACGTTTCGGTATTTCGGTAGCGACCGATCTCTGCGGAGCGCTACCGGAAATTTTCGGTAGCGGACCATCAGGGAGGGGCCTCGCAGAAGCTTCCCGAGGTCCCCCAGTCGATCGAGACATCCTCGCAACTTCGGCGCCGCCGCTCGCGACATCCTCAATTCGGGGGCCACCGATCGAGACATGCCCACAATCCAGGCGCGCAGAGGCCGAAAGGGCGGACAAAGCAGTGCGAGCGGGCCAGCCGAGAGGGGGAACAAAGTGCAGGGGGGAAAACCGCTCGAGACATCCTCACAACTCCGGCGCCGCCGCTCGAGACATCCTCACGACTTCGGCGCCGCCGCTCGAGACATCCTCGCAACTCGGGGGCCTTGGCTCGAGATGTCCTCAGAACTCGGAGGCCGTCGCTCGAGACATCCTCACAATTTGGGCGCACAGAGGCCGAGAGAGAACAAAAAAGGAGTGCGGGCCAGCCGAGAGGGAAACAAAAATAAGAGTGAAGAGGGAAATTACGCTACTAAGGAACCCCACATACTTAATTTAAATATCATGTGTTTGCTGACATAGCGAACTCGGGGACAACCCGCTGCGCGCCCCCTCTGGTGTCGAGAAAGTGCCACGCCTGCCGTGCCCTGCGCTATGGCCCGCATAGACGACGCGCTCAGGGACAACCCCCTGCGCACCGCCTCTGGTGTCGAGAAAATACCACGCCTGCCGTGCCCTGCGCCATGGCCCGCATAGACGCCGCGCTCAGGGACCACCCCCTGCGCGCCAGCTCTGGTGTCGAGAAAGTGCCACGCCTGCAGTGCCTGAAACCATGGCCCGCATAGACGCCACGCTCAGGGACCACTCCCTGCGCATCCCCTCTGGCGTCGAGAAAGCTGCCGTGCCGTGCGCCATGGCCGGCATATAGACGCCACGCTCAGGGACCACCCGCTGCGCACCCACCCTGGTGTCGAGAACAGGCCCTGCGCCATAGCCCGCATAGACGCCGCGCTCAGGGACCACCCCCTGCGCACCGCCTCTGGTGTCGCGAAAATGCAACGCCTGCCGTGCCCTGCAGCATGGGCCGTATAGACGCCTCGCTCAGGGACCACCCGCTGCGCGCCCCCTCTTGTGTCGAGAAAGTGCCACGCCTGCCGTGCTCTGCGCCATGGCCCGCATAGACGCCGCGCTCAGGGACCACCCCCTGCACCCCCTCTGGCGACGAGACAACTGCCATGCCTTGCGCCATGGCCGGCATAGACGCCACGCTCAGGGACCACCCGCTGCGCAACCACTCTGGCGTCGAGAAGTGCCACTCATGCCGTGCTCTGCGCCATGGCCCGCGTAGACCCCGCGGTCAGGGACCACCCCCTGCGCACCGCCTCTGGTGTCGCGAAAATGCCACGCCTGCCGTGCCCTGCGCCATGGCCCGCATAGACGCCGCGCTCAGGGACCACCCGCTGCGCGCCCCCTCTGGTGCCGAGAGAGTGCCACGCCTGCCGTGCCTTGCGCCATGGCCCGCATAGACGCCGCGCTCAGGGACCACCCCTCTGGCGTCGAGAAAGCTGCCGTGCCCTGCGCCATGGCCAGCATATAGACGCCGCGCTCAGGGACCACCCCCTGCGCACCGCCTCTTGTGTCGAGAAAATGCCACGCCTGCCGTGCCCTGCGCCATGGCCCGCATAGACGCCGCGCTCAGGGACCACCCGCTGCGCACCCCCTACGGTGTCGAGAAAGTGCCACGCCCGCCGTGCCCTGCGCCATGGCCCGCATAGACGCCGCGCTCAGGGACCACCCCCTGCGCACCGCCTCTGGCGTCGAGAAGGCTGCCGTGCCCTGCGCCATGGCCCGCACAGACGCCACGCTTAGGGACCACCCGCTGCGCACCCACCCTGGTGTCGAGAAAGTGCCACGCTTGCCGTGCCCTGCGCCATGGCCCGCATAGACGCCGCGCTCAGTGACCACCCCCTGCGCACCGCCTCTGGTGTCGCGAAAATGCCACGCCTGCCAAGCCCTGCGCCATGCCCGCATAGACGCCGCGCTCAGGAACCACCCGCTGCGCGCCCCCTCTGGCGTTGAGAGAGTGCCACGCCTGCCGTGCCCTGCGCCATGGCCGGCATATAGACGCCACGCTCAGGGACCACCCCTCTGGCGTCGAGAATGCTGCAGTACCCTGCGGCATGGCTGGCATAGACGCCGCGCTCAGGGACCACACCCTGCGCACCCATTCTTGTGTCGAGAAAGTGCCACGCCTGCCGTGCCCTGCGCCATGGCCCGCAAAGACGCCGCGCTCAGGGACCACCCCCTGCGCACCGCCTCTGGTGTCGCGAAAATGCAACGCCTGCCGTGCCCTGCGGCATGGGCCGTATAGACGCCTCGCTCAGGGACCACCCCCGGCGCACCCCCTCTGGTGTCGAGAAAGCTGCCGTGCCCTGCGCCATGGCCGGCATAGACGCCGCGCTCAGGGACCACCCCCTGCGCACCCACCCTGGTGTCGAGAAAGTGCCACGCCCGCCAAGCCCTGCGCCATGGCCCGCATAGACGCCGCGCTCAGGGACCAACGCCTGCGCACCGCCTCTGGTGTCGCGAAAATTCAACGCCTGCTATGCTCTTCGCCATGGCCCGCATAGACGCCTCGCTCAGGGACCACCCGCTGCGAGCCCCCTTTGGTGTCGAGAAAGTGCCACGCCTGCCGTGCTCTGCGCCATGGACAGCAAAGACGCCGCGCTCGGGGACCACCCCCTGCGCACCCCTTCTGGTGTGGAGAAAATGCCACGCCTGCGATGCCCTGCGCCATGGCCCGCATAGACGCCTCGCTCAGGGACCACCCGCTGCACACCCACCCTGGTGTCGAGAACGTGCCACGCCTGCAGTGCCCGCCGCCATGGACAGCAAAGACGCCGCGCTCGGGGACCACCCCCGGCGCACCCCCTCTGGTGCCGAGAAAGTACCACGACTGCTATGCCTTACGCCATGGCCCGCATAGACGCCGCGCTCGGGGACCACCCCCTGCGCACCCCCTACGGTGTCGAGAAAGCGTCACGCTTGCCGTGCCCGCCGCCATGGCCAGCATAGACGCCGCGCTCGGGGACCACCCGCAGTGCGCCCTCTCTGGTGTCGAGAAAGTGCCACGCCTGCCGTGCTCTGCGCCATGGCCCGCATAGACGCCTCGCTCAGGGACCACACCCTGCGCAACCACTCTGATGTCGAGAAAGCGCCACGCCTGCCATGCCCTGCGCCATGGCCCGCATAGACGCCGCGCTCAGGGACCACCCCCTGCGCACCCCCTCTGGTGTCGAGAAAATACCACGCCTGCGATGCCCTGCGCCATGGCCCGCATAGACGCCGCGCTCGGGGACCACCCCCTGCGGACCCCCTATGGTGTCGAGAAAGTGCCACGCCTGCTATGCCCTGCGCCATGGCCCAAGTGTGCGGCCGTATCGGGACGTGTGCCTCATGTGTGTACCCAATATGTACGCATACATCGTGTGTGTGTGTCTGTGTGTGCGTGAGGAGAGGGAGAAGGAGAGGGAGGCGGGTGGAAAACGCGGGTGCGACGCGGCAGAGAAGAAAACCATAGCCCCACGAAACATGTGGGGAACAACAAGAGTGAACAAGCCGAAAGGGACAAACAGAAAACGTAGAGGGGGGAACAACAAATAGGCCACTCTTGGGCACCGATTGGGCGGTTTTGAAACTCTCTTGGGGAGTCTTGGGGCGGTTTTCTGGATCTTTGGGACCGTTTTGGGGACGTTTTGGAGCGTCTTGGACGTCGTGAAAGTTGAGAAGTCGTACGCGCTAGAAATGTAGATCTCCCCCCAAAAGTTTGAATGGTGTTTGCCTCGTGGCGCCCTCTTGGGGGTGTTGTTGGGGCCTCCTGGGACGTCTTGGGCACTTTTGCGACCGACTGGAGGCTATCTTGGGCGTCTCGGCCTAATCGTTCACCGATTGTGTAGGGCGTAAGAGGTCCTGAGTTGTACATGTTGACGTGTCCGAGGCCCCCCCAAGAAGGCGGAGCAAAAGTGGAACACAGGCGCAGCAGAGGGTTCCCCCCTTCCTCGCCAGAGCCACCCCAGCACCCCCCCTCCCCACTGCAAACCTAAAACTCAGACTCTAGGCTGTAGCTTCGGCTTTTTGAAAATAGCACGCCAGATCCGCGTATGTACACATATATTTGTATATATATAAAAATATGTATGTTTATGTATGCGTATACATGTATGTGTATAGATGAATGTGTGCATGTGTGTATGTGTGTATGTATGTGTATGTATGTATGTATGTATGTATGTATGTATGTATGTATGCATGCATGTATGTATGTATGTATGTATGTATGTATGTATGTATGTATGTATGTATGTATGTTGTATGTATGTATGCATGTATGTATGCATGTGTAGTTATATGTGTGTATATATAGATCGATTGAGAAACCAGCGAGAGAGAGAGAGAGAGAGAGATAACTAGAAAGAGAGTGGGATACATGTACACCTCCCCATCCTTCCTTCCCCTCTCTACCCTTCTTTCTCTTCCACATGCTCCAATTATCCCTCCCTCGATCCCTCCGTTACCCTCTCCCGTCTTCCTTCTTCCTCCATCAATCCGCCGTCCTTGCGCTCGCCATCCTGAGCGTCATGAGCCCGAGCGTGCTCCTCATCCTTCCACCTCTGTCCGCTTTTTCCTCCGCCTCCTTTTTCCCATCATCAGCCCGCAGCCTTATGCCTGAACGCGTCCCACAATTTCGAGTCGGATCCACTCTTGGGCCTTGCCATGGTGTGACACAACCTCCTTTTCCTCCTCCTCCTCCTCCTCCTCCTCCTCCTCCTCCTCCTCCCCTTCCTCCTCCTCCTCCTCCCCCTCCTCCTCCTTTTCCTCCTTTTCCTCCTCTCCCTTTTTCTCTCTCTCCTCTGCGTGCGCGGGGGGAAGGGGATGACCGGTGTGAGTACCCACGACGCGTCGACGATTTGACGACCAGCTCTCCCTCCACGGCCCCCCCTTCGCGCACTCCTGCAGCAGATTATTGTGAAGGCCTTGCGGCCGGTGCTGCCGACCCTGAAGGCGGGATCTCCCCCAGGACCGCCGCAGGCCCCCCCCCCAGGACCCGCCAGGACCCTGGGGGTGGCGACACTCGAGTTCCATCTGCATCGGTTCTCACAGTCAGTTGTGTCCATGGCGGGAAGCACACCAGTGGAAGACAACCGTTTCTGAGAATCGTCAATTGTGCCAAAGCGCCGTTTCGGGGTCTTCACTTCCTCTGGGCACAGTGGCCGTTGCGTCATGGGAACTCCAGTCGTGCCAGAACGCCGTTCTTGGGACTTCAGCGCTGCGAATGAACGTGATTGTTGTGCCTGACAATTTGAAATCGCGGCAGAACGTCATTCCTGGGACCTCGACCATACGAATCCGTGAAATCCTTCCACGCTTTTAGCACAGATGAGAGAGGCATTGAGGCGATAGCTACAGATTGAACAGTAGCTGCCCTCCATCTTTGAACCAGTTGCAAACTTTCAAGACGAATGGGCGTGGCGCTGACGCGGCAGCCACAAGTTGGAAACCACCTGCCCGCTATCTGTAAACCTGTTGCAAACTGATGAATGTGAGCGGCACTAATCAAGGTGAGAACACCACTTTTAACAGACCTGCCCTCCATTCGCAGGACTGTAGCAAACTTGTAAGACGACTGTACGCGGCTCGAAAGCGAGACACGCATGTTGAAAAGGAACCGCCCTCCATCCGCGAAGCTGTTGCAAACTTTGAAGACGAATGTGCGCGGTGCTATAGCGAGGGCCACATTTGAAATGGACCCCCCTTCGTCCGTGAAACTATTAAGAGTTCTAGCTTCGGGATCGTACGTGACGCGGAAGTCTCAGGCGAAACGACAGGCCCGCCCTACGGACACGTGTGGGGTGCGACGTGGGGGATTTTCATTCATGGAACAGGGATGGAACAGGGATGGAGGAGGAGGAGGAGGAGGAGGAGGAGAAGGAGGAGCAGAGTTAGATGCTGCGATCCTGGCCATCGAAGTTCGCCAGACGCCAAAGAATGAGGAGGAGGGGGAATAGAAAAAGGAGGAGCCAGAAGATGAGCAGGAGGAAGAAGGGAGGAAACATGAACAAGGAGCAGGAGGAGGAGGCAGGAGGGAGGAGGATCAGCCGTAGGCAGAAGATATGAGGGGCAGGAGGAGAAGTGAGGCTTCAGGAGGAAGCAGACAAAAGGAGGAGGAGGAGGAGGAGGAGGCGAGGAGGAGAAGGAAGAGGAGGAGAAGGAGGAGGAAGAGGCGCTGGGTTACGACGACCGCCAGCATGCGGCCAGCGCCGCAAAACAAATAGGTTGCTCTCCCGGCAGATAAGCTCTTGAAGCTCCTCTCGGGAGGCGGAGGAAGAAGAAGAAGAAGAAGAAGCACGCCGAGGCGGACCAGTCACGTGACTAACGACTCGGCCCAGCAGGGCGGCGCTCGGGCTCAGCCTAGCCCATTACCGCTTGCGCCACCTGCTGGGCCCTCCTGTGCCCGAGCCAGCTCCCGCTGGCGCACTCTCTCCTGGAGTGCCGCCAGCCGTGATTCGTACTGATACGAAGAGGCTGGGTTGGGCCTTGCGGAGACGCTGGTCGTCTCTCTCCGAGGGACGCGGCGTGTGGGCGCCACTCGGACGGCAGGTATCACAGAATCGATGGAACGCTGGAGCTTGCGATGAGGTCCGACGCCACGCCTCAGGTTCCGAAGAATCTCAAGACCCTTGGGCGTCGGCCTGATGCAAGGTGACCTCAACTTGAGACGGCGCCTCTGTTGGGCCCACGCTCCACATTTCGTACAAACAAAAACAGGTCGGTCCACACTATCCGAGACCGACTCGCACCGTTCGCCAGACTGGTGCACAGCAACGAGACAGTGGCCGTTCGGCCGAGCGAAAAACGCACTGAGGAAAGCTGGGGTTCCCCTGCAGCCCACTAAGGGCCAATCAACAGCATTGTCATGCAGAACAGAGAGGCAATACTTGCACTGAACTCCTAACTCCGTCCTACACCAATCATGATGTCCCTCAGTCCTCACGTTTCTGCTCCTCTTGAATATCGGTGCCCTCCTCCACCTCTCCTCCTTCTCGTAGCAGGGCAGGGTGGCGGAGATTAGACGCACGAGGTTCCTCGTCGCCTCCTCGTGCAGCTCAATCTGCTTACAGAATTCATGACGAGGAGCGGGGTGAAGAGAAACAGCCATCTTCGCGAATCTGTCAGCAGCAATGCTCGCATCTGTTATTCTTCTCTGTTCAACATTCAGCAGAGCATATTGTTCGCTCGTGCGATGTGATTTAACATGTTCTGCTGCTGTCAGATATTCACGACCAGGAAGGCTCTGACCAAAGACCTGAACACATGCATAAATGGAACGTGATTCTCTCTGGCGCTGAGGAGACTTCCGCGCCTCGAAGACTGCGCCAAGGAAATCAAAATACATGGTTGCAGGCCGATCTGCGACTTGGCCACAAAAAGCCAACCCCATATACTCGGCAATCACTGATGTCTGGGGCAGAGCAGGAGGAACAGCCCCATATACTGCAAGAAGTGGATCTGGGCCAGACGGGTTCAACAATGCGATTGCCCATCCAGCCCTCTGTAAATCACGAAGAGCAGGTTTGCTGCAAGACCCATCGGGAGCAAGTTCGATCGCCTGCGCCTCTGGACATGCAGATCCCACCATCTCCTCAGGGTTCAAATCCTGCACCTCTCCGGCCATGTTCACGACGAATGCTTCATGACCAGGCGCCAATTGTGGAATCTCCTCGTCGAGATATTCAAACATTCCATGCTCAAAAAACCCCGAACTATGCTCATCAATGCCTCGTTGGATGAATTCGGGTGGTACCTCAGATGTGCTTCTGGCAGCCACCACATCACCCCTCATGCAAGTGAACAAACGGTGATGTACCGTATCTGGAGCTCCGCAATCACAACGACCGTCCGTCTCATAACCTTTGCATCTCGCCCTCTCACGTGTCCAAATGCCACCGAGCGCAAAGGATTTGACCAGGAACTTCTGGTATGAGGTGAACTTCGAATACTTCTCTCTCACGAACGGCCGAAGAATATCATAACTTGAACGCATGCCAGCTGGAAGCCCTCTCTTGGCAGCCAAGTCAAGCTCCAACTGTCTCTGTAATGACTCAGTCAGCCGCTTCTCCAGCATGCCTGGTGTAAATTGTTGCAATGGCACTTCAACTCCACGATGGTCAAGCCAGACATCCCACTGCTTGATTGTCCAACCAACCCTGCGACGACAAAGAGCAGCTCGCTCAAGGGGCCCTCGCGAAGACGCCCACGCTAGATTCTCAAGCGGGCGGTCCTGCAGGGCTTGTGTCCACCGCGTTCGGAGCTGCTCCAAAGAAACTAATGCCGTCTCTGGTGCCAGAACTGCTTGCCATATCATTCTTGACCACTGCAGTGCTGGGGCAAGTGCTTGGCGTGCTGAAGGATCATCAAAGAGTACAGCCTTTGCACTTGCCGAAATCCCACCATGGCATGGTTTCACGAACTGAAAGAACTGTCTACGTAATGCACTCCATTCAGAATCTGACAGGCCTGTGATCTCCACACCGAACGTCAGGGCTGGTCGCGCCCCTGTTCTGAAGATTTTGCCTGTCCTCTCGTACTTCTTGGTGGGAATCGCCTTTCGATACCGAGCAATTTTCTTCAACCGATGCTGAAAACGTCGACGTCGACTCTGTTGCTTCTTCCGCGTGGCTGCAGCTCGCCTTGATCTCCCACCAGCCTGATCCGTTCCAAGATACGTAGCTGCACGCTTGTTGGAAGAAGACTCAAACCCCAATTTGTCAGCAACCTTATCACCAACTCCAGATTCAGAACATACGATTGAGAGCTTGTTATTAAACTTGGCCCCCAATCTTGTCGCAGTTGTCTGGAAACTACGACCAACCTTCACCGCCATCTCGATCAACTCATCAGTAGTATCCGCTTCGATGCCTAGGCTGCTGTCGTCTATGTACGACGAAAAATGCAGCTCACTGTGCAAAGCCACGAATCTGTCGTACTCCTCCAACGCATGTACCTTGATCCCCACATCCGCATATGCATCACCCGCTGGGAAACCTCGCCGAGCGTGGACTGGTTGAAGGCAGTGGTGCCGCATCAATCGAATGATTCTTGGTGCCGACCAAGTGTTGAATAATAATTTCGTCAAACACGTGGGAGCTCCATATCTAGAAAACTTCTCCCTCACCGTAACTAAGTCAATGGTCTCATAATACTTGCTGTAGTCAGCAATGATCTGCAAGCTCTTCCCTTTGTCATGTACGCAAGCTTCGACACGAGCAGCCACCTGCCACGCAGAATCGATGGCGGAGCGGCCCGACGAGGCCCCCCCAATACACACGGCGTAGAAGTTGCTGGAGTGGTGCAAGCTCAGGTCGACGAAGCCGTTGCCATACGCGATATACCGATCCATACAAAACTATAAGTCGATGTCCTCCCATCGGCTTGGGAAGCATAGGCATGCAAATCCATAACACCTGCTTCGGTAACATTCCCAAAGATTCGAATGCTTCGAACAACATGCCGAGGATGCCGAGGCTCTCATCGCTCAAGAGCAGCAGGTGTCTAGGATGTAGTCCGTCCAGAGACCCTGCAGTTGATGAGGAAAAAGTTTGGGCGACGGCCTTGATGTCAGCAGCAGTTGCTCTCGGGAACGAACTCCTGTCTGGTATCCATGCTTTGGGCGCCTCAGAGCTAGCATCCCACAACGATCGATACTCATCTGCAGTAGTCTCGACAACTACGTGTGGATGTGCAGACGGAAGCCCGTCAGCGGTGACCACCGTCGTCTCGTTGACCTGATTATACTGCGTAATCTTGTGCAAAGCTCGTGCGCCTCCTGCTGCAGCTTGATCGCACCAATTCTGCCATCGTTTTTGAGATTCTCTCCCAGCTGCCTGCTTTGCAAACTCAACGTCCTCATCAATCTCCTCAAGGAATTCAGCAATCTGTTCTGGAAAGAATCGACCTGCTACCAAGCGTCTCGCCTGTGTCACACCTGCATCCAATCTCGAACATAGATGAACCCCAGGATACGGTGTCGTCTGAAACAGCATCAGCTCGTCGTCAAGCATCGCAGCTTTTTCCTCATCGCCATTGATGGATGCCTGCTTCAACAGACTGAGACCTTGAAGAGCATCCGAAAGCCACTTCCATCCATCCGCTTGTGCAGCAAGGCCTACCGCATCACTGCCATTGTAAGTCACATCGACCCACTTCGGCTTGATGCAGCGCGCATAAGATCCAGGACACTTGACTTCCTCACCCGTCATAATACCAATTCTCTCAGCAGCTCTGGTAATGAAACTTCCCCAAGCCAAGGTAAGAAAACCCCATGCTGCATCCGAAGGTGACTCCTTGGCCATCTGAACCGCTGTGGAAGCATACCTACGCTCCAGTGACCAATCAAAGTCCTGCTGGGCAGGCCCAAACACAGCGGTTGTGGGAAGCTTTGGGACTGCAGCATACGTCAATATCTGATGTCGATGTCCATCAGCAGCCAGTTCGATTTGCACAGGACGGTGTGGCTTGGTTTCCCACGTAGCATCAACCTTTATCTGCTTCAATAATCGATGTGCACCCACACTGAGACAAAAGAAATCAATCGTACTCGTTGATGTTGCCGTCCTGCACGTGACCGATGCTGGAGCAACAATTTGCACTTGGGCAGCCCTAGCGAAACCTGAAGACTCAAGTACCGCCTTGTCAAGATTCCAGTCACCACCGATGATACTAGGCGATGTGAGCCCAGCGAGGGACTGCCCAATGCAAGAAAGTATCCTTGAGTTGCGCACAGTCAAACCCTCAGAACAATGAAGGTACAAGTTGAAAATATGCATCTCTGGCCATCCTGGTACATCAACCACCACATGTAGCGCCCTGTGGGCGACCAGAACTCCAGAGACAATCTGACCATCAACTTGAGGACGTCGAAGACCAACTTCAGCACGTGCGAAAACAGCAACTCCCGCAGATGGGAGATGGCCCTTGGTCTCATGTCCTGGTTCAATGATAACGCTCCAGCCACGTCTGCCAGCCCAAGAGGAAATCTCCTCCGCATTGTGTGAAAAATAACCCAACTCCTGTGCCAATACGATTATGGCTGAGGTGCGTTGCAATCTGCGCTTCAAAGTCTCTCGACCTTGATTGGCATTGAACGTTTCAACTAGCCGAACCTGCTGCTGGCCAGTACGTGGTACGGGAGCAGCACGCGTCTTACCTTGAACAACAGACAATCCACTCACCAATGGACGGTTGCTAAAGGTCCTCTTGATCATCACCAACTTTGCGAACTTTCGTCTTCTGGAGTGCGTTGGCCATCTCTGCAAGCTTGGCAGGTCGTGTCTCTTCGCTCTCCTGCTGCAACTTGGTCCACACCTCTCCAGCTTCTGACTCGGACAGATCGATCTCGGGTAATGGTCGCTTCTCGCCAGCGCCTCCACCTGCAGGCCGCTCAGCAGCAGGAGTAGCCACAGGCCCAGCATCAGGCCTGCCATCCATGGGGTCGTCGACCGTCCCTGCAGGGGCAACGCTCTCGAAAATGATCTGCTGGAACTTCTCGAACTTCGGGTGTACGCTGAGGTCCTTGAAGAGCTTCTCAAGCTCGGCATCCTCAGCTCGGATGAGGTTGGAGCCAAGCTGCTTGATGAAATCCTCAGGGACTCCTGCAGCTTCAGCTCCTCTGGGACCACGCTGCTTGCGCAACTTGGCTGCAGACATTTCAACTTCCACTTCGAGTAAATCAACTTCCTTCGACTTAGCCTCGAGTGCAGCTTTTTTGCCATCCAACTCATTCTGAAGTGATGACAACCTTGCCGAAAGTTCCGATATCTCATACTCCATATTCGTCTTCTGCGACTTGCAGCGTTCAAGCTTCTGAAAGGCAGCCTTGTGTGCCGACACGGGCGGGCGCATGGCTCTGTGCTCCTCACGAAGCTGGTCCAACCTTTTCTTTGCCGCTGGCAAGTCGGGATCCTCCTCGCCCAGCTCCTTCGTCTGCTTGATAAACTGGTCGAGTACATCAATGCGCTTCTGAAGCGCAGCTCTCTTGGCGTAGTCCGTCTCGTTACCGTCGGGGTCCTTGGGCAGCGTGTCAACTCCGTCAACCTTGCCCGCAACACCCTTCTCAGCCTTGACTCTCTTAAGCTCAGCTGAAAGAAACTCCATCTGCTTCTGCATCTGCTTATACTGATCACTCCACGGTGCTGGAGACTGCGATGCACGGCGAGGCGCCGACGCAGGCTGCTGCGTCGCCTCTCTCGCAGCCTTCCTCGCACGTTGGATGAATACCGTCGGTGCATCCTGTCCGCATCTGCACTTGATTCGGCTCGCCCAATTCGCCGACGCTCCGCAGGCTGGGCACCCCCATGTGGGTTTGCGGGGGCCTGGTAGTACAGGCCCCGCCATGAGCGCCATCGGGGAGATCCTCTCGACCTCGCCCACACAACACTCGTGTTCTCCGTCTGAGCAAAAGGGGGTTGCTCCTGCAGGAGCTCACTGCCACAATGGCTCGCTGCGGCGGTGCCGTTCTGAAGTCTGCCGCAGCAAGCTCAGGACACCTGAGCCAGAACGGCTCGGGAGGCGGAGGAGGCGGAGGCGGAGGAGGAGGAGGAGAAGCAGGAGGAGAAAGAGGGGGGGGCTAGAAACCTTCCTTGTCCTCATCCTCCTCCACCTCCTCTTCCTCCTCCTCCTCCTCCTCCTCCTCCTCCTCTCCTCCTCCTCCTCCTCCTCCTCCTCCTCCTCCTCCTCCTCCTCCTCCTCCTCCTCCTCCTCCTCCTCCTCCTCCTCCTCCTCCCTCCTCCTCCTCCTCCTCCTCCTCCTCCTCCTCTCTCCTCCTCCTCCTCCTCCTCCTCTCCTCCCCCCCTCCTCCCCCTCCTCCTCCTGCTCCTCCTCCTGCTCCTCCTCTCTCCTCCTCCTCCTCCTCCTCCCCCTCCTCCTCCTCCTCCTCCTCCTCCTCCTGTTCTCCTCCTCCTCCCGGGAGGCCTCGCACGGGTTCGCCCTCGCCGACGCCCTCGAGCAGGGCATGGGGCCCGGGCTGGCCGCGAGGCGGCTCGGCCAGCGCACCTGCGGTCGCCGCCGACGTCGCCACGTCGACGACGTCGCCATCGCTGTCGACATCCTCCTCCTCCCCCTCCTCCCCTCCTTCCTCCTTCGCCTCCTGTATCTTCTCCTCCTCTTCTTCCTTCTCCTCGTCCTCCTCCTCCTTCTTCCTTCTCCTTCTTCCTCCTCCTCTTCCTCTTCTTCCTCGTCCTCATATTATTCCTCGTCCTTTCTCCTCCTTTTTCCTCCTCCTCCTCCTCCTGCTCCTGCTCCTCCTCCCCCTCCTCTCAAGTCGGGCATGTCCCTCTGCAGGGGTGTAATATTCAAAAATAGTCCAAACATAGTCTGGGGGCGAATGTTCGACTTTTTTTTGCCAATTTTTGAACATTGTGGGGTGTGTTTTGTGTCTCTTCCAAAAGCCGCCTACAGGGGGACATGCCCGACCTAACCCTCCTCCTCCTTCCTCCTCCTCTTCCCCGCGGGCCATCAAGCTCCTCCTGCTCGTCCTCGCCACTACAGCGCACCTTACTCCCCCTCCTCCTGGTGACGCTTCCGCGGCCGGCCTTGATGGACAGCTCCCCTTGAGGGAAACTCTGCACGAACGAGATGGGCACGGAAAGAATGGGTACGATGCCCAACAGCAGTTCCTGTTCATGTTGAACAGGACTCGCTGTCCGCGCCGCCGCGGCCTGTGTCCATTTGAGACAGAAGGCCGCCTGCCCAACAGCGGCAGATGTTGGTTCGGGACAACATTTGCTGTTGGGCATTGTGCCCATTGTTTCCGTGCCCATTTCGGGCGTCCAAAGAAACGGATATCTCTTGCCCCTGGACGGGCTTTCTTTCGTCCCTGGTCTTGGCCGCCTGCGTCCCCCCTTTGGGGTCAGTGCCCCTCCCTCCTCTCCGCTACAGGATGGCCAACACGCCGAAATCAAAGGAGTCTCGGTGGACTTCTCGTCTCTCTCCAATGACTACTGGGTGAGGCTGCTCATCAGCAGCTTCTCTGATTATAAGCCGCATGACGCGCACACGAGCAATTGAGAGGAGCTGGCGTGAGCGGCTCTACTCTCGCGCCATGCTCTTCCAGACGTTTGCCAGCATAGCGGCAACTTCTGACAAAGGCGTATATCTTTGTACAAATGCATCGAGCAGGGGATCGACTACAGAACTGATTTACTCCAGCATGTATTCTTTTCCGTATAATCCATCAACATACGTAGAATTCTCGCAGATCTACGAACCCTGGACGTTTTTGTTGTAGATTCGACGAACATCCCAATTCTGGTGCAGATGAATGCCGTAATCGATCCCCTTCTCGAATGCATGCAGAGCGTGAGTGACGAAGCCCTCCTCTCTCGCTGCTGCTGAAGAACATTCGACGTTTTTTGTAGATCCGCCGAACGTTTCAAGTCTGGGGCAAATCAATGGCGTAGTCGATCGTAGTCGATCCCCTACTCGAACTTAGTGGACCCTGGAAACGACAGGGCCGTTTTGATTCCGGTTCCATTTTACAGTTTTGTTGCCTGTTCCTTCAACTTGTTTTGCCCGCTCCCTTGCCGTGGTCTTTCCAGGTCTGGTTCCGGCTTCAATCCTGGAGCCGTTTTCTTGCCGTTTCTGGTTGCTTTTTTCAACCGCTTCCACTCTCAAGAAACACTTTTTGTTGGAAGCGGTGAACAAACGGCCCTGCTGATTCCGGGGTCCACCGATGTCGACCCCCTGCCCTACTCGAACGCATGCACAGCGTGAGTGCCAACGCCTTCCTCTCCCCCTCCTGCTGGTGAGCACTTCAAGTTTCTGTTGCAGACCCGGCGAGCATTCCAATTCTGGGGCAGATCACTGGCGTAGTCGATCCCGTACTAGTCTTCACCGTTTCCGAACAAGTGTTTCTGGAACGTGGAAACGGCAGCAAAAAGGATACCGGAAACGACAGAAAACGGCAAAAAACGGCGACTGGAAACGACAGAGAATGGAAACGGCAAAAAACGGCGACCAGAAACATAAAAAAACGTAAACGGTGAAAAAAATTGCGGCCGGAAACGGAAACAAAAACGGTTCCGGGATTGGAGCCGGAAACAGATTTGGAAAGAAAACTTCGAAGGCACCTGCAAAAAAGCGGCGACGGAACCGGCAACAACAATGGCAAGATGGAACCAGTGAAAAGACGGCCTTGTCGTCTCCAGGGCCCGCTAAGATGCACAGCGTGAGTGCGAAAACCCGTCTCTCCCCCTCCTGCTGGTGAATACTTTACGCATTGGCTGTAGATCCGACAGGCATGGTATATTCCACGAGTATTTCAATGTTGGGGCATATCAGTGGCGTAGTCGATCCCCTACTTGAGTGCATGCACAGCGCGGGTGCGAAAATAGTAATGGCATGGATAGAAGCCGCATTCGTATTACTGCGCGTAGCTCTTGTTGTGGTCCTAGTTGTACACAGGGTTGTAGTCGTTGTATTCGAGTTGTGGATCGTGTAGTAGTCGTTGTAGCGTTAGTTGCTGCAGCCGTTGTAATGTTTTTAGTCGTTGTAGTAGTTGTGCGAGTTGTAGTCGTTGCAGTCTTGCTCTGTGTAGTTGTAGTGATACTCGTCGCTCATGTAGTGGTTGTACCACTAGTCAGGAACACTGTCAGGAACACTAGCAGCATAGAGGGAAGGATGGGGTTTGGGAGAGAGGAGAAGGCCAGAAAGAATAATGAGTGGGTTCTATTCAATTTTTGGGTGGCCTCTCGTGTTCTATCCTATTCGAGAGAGTGTGTGTGTGTGTGTGTGTTCGAGAGTGTTCGGCGGAGATCCAGGAAGCCTTTGGAGGTTCAGGCGGAGGAGAGGGAGGAGTGGAGGGAGGGGGCGGAGCAGGCGAGGGCCAGCGAGGGTCGAGGGCCCCTGCGAGCAGAGGCACATCGAGCCGACGATCGACAACCCGTCCATCGAGGAACGCCTCCTCGTGAAGGCGGGCCCCCGTGCGTCCGGACGGGGGGGCGGGAGGAGAAGGAGGAGGGCGGCACGTGCAAGCACGTCGGCTGATTCGCGCTCCTCCTCCTCCTCCTCCTCCTCGTCCTCCTCCTCGTCCTGCTCGTCGTCCTCCTCCTCGTCCTCCTCGTCCTCCTCCTCCTCCTCGTCCTCCTCCTCCTCGTCCTCCTCGTCCTCCTCCTCCTCCTCGTCCTCCTCGTCCTCCTCGTCCTCCTCGTCCTCCTCGTCCTCCTCGTCCTCGTCCTCGTCCACGTCTGGGGATCTGCCCTGGTCAGGGCCGTCCCTGATGTCAGCGTCGGACATGTAGCCGGGGCGCGTTGCGATATGCAATATTCGTCGAGCCAGACGGGCCCAAACAACTTTCAGTACAGAGCTGATTGGCGTAATTGTTTGTGGGCCTCCGATGGGCTCGAGCAGACTGGAATCAGCGCTACTTCTTGTCAGCCACGTTGGCATACAGCGGCGTGCGTACCAGCGGAGGCCGCTCCATATCTTAGATGATAGATAACTGCCACCTGTCGTACCAACAGACATGTCGTTGCGGCAGGCCGGGCGTTTCGCCTGAGAGCCCCTCAAAGCCCATGTAATATAAACTGAAGCTTTCCAAGATTCGCACGGGTAGAGCAGAGGTGGTTTCTAAGATGGTGCGCTCGTTTTCGCACCGCGCACGCTCGTCTGATTGACAGCTGCTCGCTTCAAACACCGGGCTGAAGTTGGATGACCCGGAGGTCTGATACAACAGTTACTTTGGTGGAGGGCGGCTGTTTTGTTCGTGGGGCTCTTATTTGCTCAAAGCATTTCAGCCCAATGGGGGAGCAGGAGCAGTGCCGTGATCTTCATCTCCCTCCTCCTCGTCTCCCCTCGGCGCCCCGTGGTCGGCATCCGCGTCGGCGTTGACTGCCGTCCTCGCCGCTCTTCCCTGAGATCCGATGCCACGAACACATACGACATCGCGAAAGATCTTGACCAGAGCACTAGACCATATCTTTCTGCGGCCGCATGTGCAGGAAAGCCTTGCTACGTGGCCGCGGCCACGCCCGTTTTGGTTCATCTGCGCTGGCCACGGTCTCGCGTGCTGGCTCGCCTATTGCAGGTTGACCTTCAGGTGATTCAAAGCTTGCCTAGTGCATGTGGTCGGGCACCAGCGGTGTGTTTGCGGGAAGAGAAATCTTTCTGCGGCAGTCTCTCGAGCCGGCTCGATCTGTGTCCCGAAGCTGGGCTCATACGCCCGTTGGGAACAAATCGCAGCGCCCGGATCTCAGGGCTCGTCCTCGGCTCCCTCGTCGCCTTTGGCGCCCCTGAGTCGGCGCCCTCGTCGCTGACCTCCAGCGACGAAGACGACGACGGCGACAATGACGACGGCGACGGAGACGGCGACGACGCCGACGACGACGACGCCAATTTTGTCGCCCCCGGCCGTGCCGTCCTCGTCGTCCAGGGCGACGATGACGTCGAGGGCGGCGACGACGCGACGACGAGGACGAGGGCCGCCACGCTCCCGCGGCGAGGCGGGGAAGGACGACGGGAGCTTCACGCTGACCACGGGCCACGGGGAGCCGCTGCTCTGCGCGCGCCCACGCCGCGGCCCCGGCCTTTTCCCCCGCGCCGGCGCCGTGCGTCGGCCCGCCGGGCGGCGCGCGACGGCGGCGCCAACGACGGCGTGGGCGACGAAAGCGCCCCAGAAGACGAGGACGACGCAGACGACGGCGACGTCGACGTCGACGACGACGACGACGACGACGATGACGACGAGGGCGACGTCGCCGACGACGACGACGACGCCAACTTCGTCGCCCCCGGCCGCGTCGTCCTCGTCGTCCAGGGCGACTTCGTCGTCGACGCCGACGGCGATGTCTTTGCTGGCCGCCGCACCCTGACGCTTAGACTGGGTAGTCGAAGGCCAGACTGTCAGATTGGATTGGGCCCCAAGGGCCAATCTGGTCCGGCCAAACTGGATGATTTGGGTTATTCGCCAGACTGGATTCGCGTTGGCTCCCTCGCCAGATTGCTCCCGTTTGCCAGATTGGGCCTGCCAGATTGGCGCCAGATTGGCTTCGACTACCCAGCCTGACGCTCAGAGGAGGGAGCAGTACCGAGACTGCTACCCTTCCGTCGTCTCCGCCTTCCTGGCCTCCTCGGGAGCCCTCGTCGCCACGGCCGGATCCGCCTCGGAGTGCTGGCCCGCACGCGCCCAGGCAGAGCTCCCGGGTTGCAGCGGTGTTGGTACCTCGCTCCCTCCCGAGACCTTCCCAGACATGCTCCGATACTGAAGGGCCCCTTTTCCATCATCACCACCAGAAGTTGGAGGGGGGAGGGAGGTGGAGGAAGACGAGGAGGAGGAGGAGGAGGAGGAGGAGGAGGAGGAGGAGGAGGAGGAGGAGGAGGAGGAGGAGGAGGGGGGGGGAAGGAGGAGGAGGAGGAGGAGGAGGGGGGAAGGAGGTGGAGGAGGAGGAGGAGGAGGAGGAGGAGGAGGTCCCCTTGCCCCATCCTACTCATGGTGGTGGCGGTGGAAGGCGAGCCCACCAGATGTGCCGCTTCTCCGTCCGCGGCCCCAGAGGTCCCGACCCTTTCGTGGGTTATGATGGTCCAACCTACTATCACCAGATAGAATTTCGAGCACCAAGAAAATGCCGACACTCGAGGGTTTTCACGTGTCGGTCCCTGGGAGACCATTGTTCAACACTGTTTCGACACCTTTTCTGGGTGCTCGGAATGATTTCTGGGATGTGGCTGTGCAGTACGATGGGAGCAGCCTCATTCCTGGGGTGTTTGGGAGGGTCCAAGGGGGCCCAGACGCGGGCCCAGAAGAGGCCGAGATCGAGAAAAGTCGCCCGGATGGAACACGGCGGCGGCGTCCCGCAATGTCCAAGCTTCGAACTTCGAGGTTCTCGTTTTTCGGGCGTAGTCGGGCGGTTTCGGGCGCTTTTGTCGTTTCTTGGCGATTTTACGCCCTCGGGATGCGTTCCAGCGGCTGCGTCTCGCCGAGAGCATTCCAGGGGTGCCAGGATCGTCCCGAACGACCACCGGAGAGCCGAGTGACGACCCAAAAACCAAATGCAGTGGCACGCCCAGGGGGGAAGTGAGAAGGAGAAGGTCTTCTCAAAAGCTTCTGACGCCCCCTGGCCTTCTGAGAAGTGTACCTAGCCTCCCCCGAAGACAAACAAACTTCTCAGAAAGCCAGCGAGGGCTTCTGAGAAGTCCCGCCGCCTTCTGGGAAGGCCTGCTTCTTCTCACTTCCCTCCCGGGCGCGCCACTGCATTTGGTTTTTTGGGTCAGATACCTCGGCTCTCCGGTGGCCGTTCGGGGCGATCTGGGCACCCCTGGAATGCTCTCGGCGAGACGCAGCCGCTGGAACGCATCCCGAGGACGGAAGTGCGCCAAGAATCGACGTGAGCGCCCGAGAACGCCCGAAAGCCCAGAGCCTCGAAGGTCCAACCTTGGGATCGCGCGGCCCGCCGCCGCCCGATATCGCATGCTCGGGGGTCTGGGCCTCTCGCGTCGGGGGCCAAGATCGCGGCGAGGGGGTTCTGGGGGCGCTCCCGGCCTCGGAGGGGCCCCCTCGGGCACCCAGAGGCCGTGCCTCAGGGGAGGGCAAACCACTCAGGCCCCGACAGTCCATGGGCATCGACTGAGCTCTAGGCTGCACCCGGGCCTGTTCCTCTACAGGAAGAATCTTCCCAAATTGGGGAGGATTTTTTTGATTGTTTTTGACCACTTCGGGAAATGTTTACACGTAGCACCCAGCAATTGCGGATAAGAGTGAGGGGGCGGGCGCGGGCGACGCGGGCGTCGAGTCGGCGGACGCCCTCACCTTCCTTGTCGATGGCGCCCTCCTCCTCCTCCTCCTCCTCTTCCTCCTCCTCTTCCCCCTCCTCCTCTTTCTCCACATCCTCCTTACATCCTCTCTTCTTCCGCGTCCTCCGGGGGGGATCGCTTGTGGGCCACCCGGAACGAATTCAAAAACAGCCCGCCGCAGGCGCCGAAATTTGGCTTGTTCAATGAACGTAGTTTGGGTCGCGGGTGGGTCGCGGGCTCTCCACCTCCATTTGGAAGAAATTCAAAAACAGCCTGCCGTAGGCGCCTAACACTTTGATTTGTACACTGAACGCGGTTTGGGTCGCAGGTTCTCCACCTGGAACGAAAGCAAAAGAAACCCGCCGCAGGCGCCGAAGTTTTGGCTTGTTCAGTGAACGTAGTTTGGGTCGCGGGTGGGTCGCGGGCTCTCCACCTCCACCTGTTCCTTCAAGAACAGCTCGCCGCAGGCGCCGAAAATTTTTGGTGGGCCGCGGGGTGGGTCGCGGGTGGGTCGCGGGTGGGTCGCGGTGGGTCGCGGGTGGGTCGCGGGCGCGGTTTGGGTCGCAGGTGGGTCGCAGGTTCTCCAGTCGGAACGAATGCAAAAGCAGCCCGCCGCAGGCGCCGAAAATTTTGGGTGGGTCGCGGGTTGGGTCGCGGGTGGGTCGCGGGTGGGTCGCGGTGTGTCGCGGGTGGGTCGCGGGTTGGTCGCGGGGGGTTTGCGGGGTGGGTCGCGGGTGGGTCGCGGGTGGGTCGCGGGGTGGGTCGCGGGTGGGTCGCCGGGGCATTAGAGTCCCCCACAGGTCCCCGGACACGTCCGCCGGACACCCCGGACACCCCGGACACCCCGGACACCCCGGACACGTCCCCCGGACACTCCGGACACCCCGGACACGTCTCCCGGACACGTCCCCCGGACACGTCCCCCGGACACGTCCGCCGGACACCCCGGACACCTCGGACACGTCCCCCGGACATCCCGGACACGTCTCCTGGACACCCCGGACATCCCGGACACGTCCCCCCGGACACCCCGGACACCCCGGACACGTCCCCCGGACACCCCGGACAACCCGGACACCTCAGACACTTTCGTCGTCGTCGTCGTCCTCCTCCTCCTCCTCCTCCGCCTCCTCCTCCTCCAGCCGCCGCCACGGCTGAAGGGCGAGGGACACGCGGCCCTCCCACCCCGTTCCATCGCCCGCCAGGGGAGCAGCGCGCGATGCCCACGCGCCCGCGGGGCCCAAGAGGCCCATGATGGCGGCTCTCCTCCTGCTGGCGGCCGTCGGCGTCCCGCCGCAGGCGGCCGCCTTCATGTCGACAGGCGCTTTCCGCGCCCCTGGACGCACTCAGGAGCGAGAGCCTCAACCTGTTCAGCACACCAGGCTCTGCACGTACAACCCCATGTACCTGACGGGCTGCACCCGCGCGCAGGAGATCTCGAGCGAGCTCAACAACATGGGCGTGATCCTCCTCCCTGGGACTAGCCGCCGCCAGGCACAGGACAGCCGCCACAGCCTCTTCAAGCATGACTACCACTGGGAGCTCTCCTTCGGCTGGACTCGGGCCACCAACAAGAGCTGCGGGGTCAGCATCTTCCTACATCACAAGCGGTTCCCGCAGGCACACCTACGTCGGATTTGCCCTCCGCCTGCGGCGCTTGCGGGCCGATGCGGCGCTCTGCGCTTGAAGAGCCGCTCCTCGGACGTGCTCCTCATGGTTCTGTACTTTCCCGTGCCGTCCGAGTCCCGCTCCAGCCGCAACTCATACCGCCAGGTGACCCAGGCGATGATTTCATGGGCACGCACCACGCTGGAGTCGGTGGGCAGTCGCTGCACGCCTTTCATCGGGGCGGACCTCAACGACAAGCTCGGCTACTCCGTGGACGAGACGTTTCTCGGCTCCCCGACCCCGCGCTTGCTCGAGCCCGACTCGTGGAGCGAGATCGACAGCGCCGTGGGCCCCTTCCAGGAGCAGGAGGGCCTCGCAGGACGTCTCTGGCACCAGTTCCTCACGGACCACGGCGTGGCCGCGCTGAACACCTTCTTTGACAGCGGGGACACCTTCTTCGGGGCACACGGACGGTCTAGCAGGATCGACTTCCTCCACGCCCCATCCGCCCTGGTGTCTCACACACGCCAGTGCAATGTCCTGATGGGGGCAGGCCGCCGCCTCCAGCCCATCAACACATTGGACGATCGAGACCACCGCCCTGTCTATGCGGACGTATTCTATACCTTCGAGGCCCACGCGCAGCCCAAGCACACCTGGGACTACGACACGATCATGCTTCGTCTTCGCGGACAGCACACCACCGCCGCGGACCTCGAGACCATCCACCAAGCAGTGCTGGACATCGACGAACCGACCTGGCAGTACCTCTGCACCAGACCCACGACGGACGAGCTATGGAACT
The DNA here is from genome assembly GCA_963575745.1 of Prorocentrum cordatum. Lineage (NCBI taxonomy): Eukaryota > Dinophyceae > Prorocentrales > Prorocentraceae > Prorocentrum > Prorocentrum cordatum. The sequence continues at coordinate 161,095 of CAUYUJ010015426.1, forward strand.
CCGTCGCCTCGCTGATGGTCGACCGCGCGAAGGAGATCTTCACCCGACCGACTCCCGCACAGGCCGAAAAGACCGTCCTCGAACGGCAACGTTCCGAAGCTCTTCGCACTCGACGCGACCTCCGCGCTCGCTTCACAGGATCCGACCACTCGCACAACACGGAACTCATCGAGACGGAGCTCCTCTTGGCGCGCCTGACCTACCGCATGCACGCCCTCTCCTACCGCATCACCACCGAGCGGAACGCCTGCCTCACGGAGGAGCTCAACCAAGCATGGTCGCAGCACGACCACTACAACGTCCAGCGCCTCATCCGACGCTTATCTCGTCGCGGCCGTGGCCCGCGCCACAGACGCTACTTCACCGCGAGGGACGAGAACTGCGACCCCGCCGACATCCAGTCCTACCTGCAGCGGCCCGCCTCCCTCGGCGGCCTGGGCGCCAACGTCTGCGACCTCCAGGACGAGCTCACCCACCGCTTCGACGCCCCCCACTCGGGGGAGGAGGCGCACCGCACCGACCAGATGCGATGCGACGCGATGCAGATGGCGAGCCTCGAGATGGCGAACGACGACCTGCTGGGGATCATACGTGAGCTGCGCAGGGCCCCGAAGCGCAGGGCCTCGCCCGCGTGGTCCATGCCCTCGGAGCTCTGGCTCCTGCTTCTCGACCCCGCACAATGGGAACAGTATCGGCTGGGCGGAGTGGGGCACGTCGAGCATCCCACGACGTTCCTCGCCTTCCAGGAGAGGTTCGTCGACATCCTCGCCAGCCTCAGGCGCTCGGACTCCACCCCGTTGATCTTCGACGTTTCATCCTGCGTGGGCCTGGACAAGCGCAACGGCAAGTCTGGGCCCGCGAGCATGCGGTGGATTCACGTCTTCTGCCCGATTGGGAAGTGCTGGCATGCTCACCTGTGACAGCGGAACACATCCGAGCGGGAGGTACTACCATATTACTGCCACGGCTTCGCCCGCAGGCGGCGGCGCGAGGGCGCCATCGCGGTCCAGTCCTGTCTCTCCTGGCGCCTCGGTCAACTCCAGATCCCACACATGATAGTGAATGAGGACGCCGCCAACGCCTTTGCGAGCACAGATCGCAACGCGATCTACGACACACTCGGCTCGCTCTACCGCGCCGAGGATCTTTCTTTCCAGCGCAATAGGACCGCCTACAGCGCCTGCCAGATCGACACTATGGAGGGCCCCCCTCGCCTTGCGCCCGACCTCAGGAGAGCTCATGGGTCACCCGAATCCCGCCCGCGCCTCCCCCTACTACTACCTCGAGGGCATCGCCCCGTTTCTGGCACGTCGGGCCCATGCGAGATCCCAGGTCCTGACGGATGCTCACGAGATAGACGAGACGACCACGGACGTGGGCATTGCGATCTACGCCGACGACATCACGATGACGGTGATCCCCGACGAGATTCCTGTGGGCCCCCCCCTGGGCTCCGCGGCTTCAGCCTTCTTGGGCCAGGTCGCCGACCACAGTAACCACCTATCGGAGACCCTCGGGACCATCGGGGTGCACCTCAACCTCGACAAGCGGGCCTCGGTGGCTCGGATCTCGGGACCTCGCAGTAACACTTTGACGCGCCTCCTCTATGGCGGCTCCTGGCAGTACCGCGGCGTCTTGGGGCGGCACCTTCGGATTCTTGGAGGCTGGCTTACTTCTACGGGCCCTCTACAGGTCGAAAAGGCGAAGCGTCTCCAGGCAGGACGCTCGGGTCTAGGAATGATCTCGAACTTTCTGGTCCATGATGCAGCCCACGGCGTCAAAATAATGGCCGTGATCTCTTTCGTGCAGGGTGCCCTTCTGTCAGGCATGGAGAGTCGGATCCCAGACAAGAGCTTTGCCGCCGCTTCGGACGCTTTAGTACTTCGCGCGCTCCGCCGCGCACTCGGTCGACGGGGCCTGGAACCTCAGGCTGACGGCGAACTACATCGTTGGCCTGCCCGTCGGCTCTGGCAGCACTGGCGCCTTCTTCCTACCCTTGAGGAGTTACGAGTTCGCAGACTAAAATGGTATCAGTCTTGGTGCCGCCACCCCTCAGACCATCGGCAGGTTCGAGCGTGCATCCTGGGGAGCATCGGGGACGGGGACTCCATGAAATCCGACTACACCCTTCACCCCGACGCTCATCCATGGGCAAAGCAGGTCCTATCGGACCTCGAGTTTGCGCACCGCCACTCGGAAGAGTTCCAGGACCACGTTCCCGAAGACGTCCCCCTACTACAGCTATTCTACTGCTCCGACTACAAAAACTGGGCCTACATTGACTTCACCATCTTGAGATCAAAAACGTTCAGCCACCAGTTCGCCCCGCCTGGCCTCCAAAGGGACCCCAACGACGACGAGCTCTCACGAGGAGAAGACGAAGGCAGGCTGCGGCCCTACAGATGCCAGATGACGGACGACGACGGAACCTCTGCGGGGACACCTTCGGCTCCATTAAGGCCCTCCTCCTGCATGCCAACAGGGTCCACAGGGTGCGGAACGAAGCCTCCCTCCTCACGGTGACGAACCAGTGTTACAGATGCCTCCAGGTCCTCAGTACGAGAGAAAACGCACAGCGCCACGTCATGCGCAGCTACGCTCGTAATAGTTGCACCCGAGGCCGAAGCAGTTTCCTCTCGCATGAAGTCCAGACGCCCGACATCTTACTGTGCCCCGTATGCAGCTATTATGCCCGAGACCTTCTCGCTCTTCAGGTCCATATTCGCGGCCATTGTTTTCTTCCTGGGCCGCGGGTTCGTCTACAGGGCGCCCTGCGACACGATGGCTTCCTCGGCGCTGGCACCCCCCGCCCAGCAAGAAATGAACCTCTCCGCGCTGCTCAAGCGGCACAAGCCCTCGGACGGCCCCGCCACCGAGAAGGTCGAGCCCAAGGACAAGCGCCAGCGCGGGCCCGCGATCGCCTCCATGGCCGACGCCTCGGAGGATGCCCTGATGGCGGTGGAGGGCGCCCTGAAGTCGCGCGACCTGCAGCAGGCGGTCGCGATCCTCCTCAAGATGGCGTGCCAGCACGCCCAGCAGCTCAGGGACCTCGCCGCCTCGGAATGGATCAGCATCGTGCTCCCGTCCACGGCCACCTCGATCGTCGCAGCTCGGGATCCGGGCAAGCTGTACTCAGAGGCGGCGCAGATTCTCGAGGCGAAGCCCCTGCTCAACTCACCACATTTGTACATCGCTCACGCCGTGTTCAAGTGCCTGTCGGCATCCGAGGAGGTGAAGCAGAAGGCCCCGCAGGGGCACGCGCTCCTGTGCACATTATACCAGCAGTTCGTTTGCAAGGTGACGGGCTCGGAGCTGTGCCTGATGGTGCGCCACTTCAGGCTGCGCAAATGCTACAACGACCAGCGCACCAGGGCGCAGTTCGCGTTCGCGGACCAGATCACGCTGAAGTGCGACAACCCAGACGGCCCTCGGGAGACTACGGCATCCAAGCTCGAGCTCGAACAGAGCCTCGTGAAATGCTTCGAGGCGGAGGGCGGACGTCAGAAGATGGGGACAGCACCTCAGGGCCACCTGGAGTCGATGGCCCAGAAGCTGCTCGACAAGAACCGACAGACCCACCACGGCCAGAAGGGCAAGGGCGGCCGCAAGGGCTGACGTGGGAAACCCGTCTTCATCAGTTGCGGCAGCGGATCCTATTGAAAGAGAGGGGCACCCCTCGCACTACGTGACGACGTGAGTTCCTCCAGCAGCTTCGCTGTAGCACCATGCCCCTCTAGCCTTCCACGCCGCCCCTGGTCTCTTGGGCGCGCCGTCGGGTATGTTTTTTGTTTCGGCTTGGTTTTTGTGTTCCTTCTCGGGGCCTCTGGGTGTCCAGGGAGCCTGCTCGGTGCTCGCAGCGCCGTAGAGCTCGGCCCCCAGGGGCCAGAGGGGTATCACCCCCCGCCCGCGGGCGTCTCTTCGTTTCCCGTCCTGCTCGGCTCGGATCAAAGGTTGATCACGGCTGCACGGCGCGCCCACACACCTGACCTCGTTCGGTCCGAGGAGATCGCACGATAGCTCAGAGGTGTCCCCGAGTGCTCTCTCGTTTCGTGAGCTCGTGGGGGTGAGTGTCATCAGACTCACAGCGCAATGCCGAGTCCATCCATCCATCCATCCATCCATCCTCCTCCTCCTCCTCTTCCTCTCTTCCTCCTGATCATCATCATCTACATGCGTCACAATTTCGCCTCGCTTCACCATCCTGCGATCGCTTTTTCATCGTCGTCCTCCCCCGCATCCTCCTCGCCCGCATCCTCTGGTTTCCTCATCATGCTCTTCCTGACAACTCATCATCCTGCTTCTTCCTCCTGCCTACTCATCATGCCTTTCCCTACTGCCTCAATCTGCTCGTCTTGCCTCTTGCCCATGCCCCCCCATCCTGCCTGCTCCTCCTCCTCCCCCTCCTCCTCCTCTTCCTCCATTCGTTCCGCTGCCGCGCGACGCGGCGCAGCACTGCTGCGATGATGCGCTGTCATATTGTTGCGGCAATGAAAACATTATCGACCCACGAACCCGGAAAGGAATATAGAAATGGGCAACGGGCAAAGACACCTGATTGGGCAACGGGCAAATGCAATGCTGAATGTACCGATCTTGATGCACTGTGCCGAAGGCTGCGCTGTGCTGCGCCGCGCTGAATTGCGATGTGCCATGCCGCGATTGTGCTCTATATAGCGTTGTGGATCGAGTCTTCCTTTGCATCCGAGTCCTGACCGAGCTGATCTGGATCTTCGGTTCGAGCTGCCTGAACACATAGTATCTGCCGCAGAGCCAATTGACAGGGGGACATGCCAGGAGGACGCGCCGCGAAACGTCCCAAGGGACGCGCCAGGCGACGTGCCAAGGGACGTGCCATGGGGTCGCATCGTAGGACATGCCAAGGGGACGCGCTACGGAACGTGCCAATGGATGTGCCGCGGAATGTGCCAGGGGACGCGCCGCGCGACGTGCCGGGGGGACTCGCCAAGGGACGCCCCACGGAACGTGCCAAGGAACATGCCAGGTTGCAATGCTGATTGTATCGATCTTGATGTACCGTGCCGAAGTCTGTGTTGTGCTGCACCGTGCTGAACTGCGATGTGCCATGCCGCGGTTGTGCTCTATAGCGTCGTGGATCGAGTCCTCCGTTGCATCCGAGTCCTGACCGAACTGATCTGGATCTTAAGCTCGAGCTGCCTGAACACATAGTATCTGCCGCAGAGCTAATTGACAGGGGGACATGCCAGGAGGACGCGCCGCGGAACGTCTCAAGGGACGCGCCAGGCGACATGCCAGGGAACGTGCCATGGGGACGCACCGCGGGACGTGCCAGTGGGACGCGCTACGGAACGTGCTGGGGACAAGCGTTTCGTTCCAGACATCCTATCAAAATCCTCATTCTAGACATCCGCCTGAGCGACCTGGACACGTGAAAACAAACATTTCGCTCAACACATCCTCAACACATTCTCATGCTAGACATCCGCCTGGGCGAACTGGACACGTGAAAACAAGTAGTTCGCTCGAGACATCCTCAACACATCTTCATGTGAGACGTCCGCCTGGGTGACCTGGGCACGTGAAAACAAGCGTTTCGCTCGAGACGTTTTCAACACCTCCTCATTCTAGACATCCGCCTTGGCGACCTGTACACGTGAAAGCAAACGTCTCGCTCGAGACATCTTCAACACATCTTCATGCTAGACATCCGCCTGAGCGACCTGAACACGTGAAGACAAGCGAATCTCTCGAGACATCCTCAACACATCCTCATGCTAGGCATCCGCCTTGGCAACCTGGACACGTGCAAACAAGCATTTCGATCGAGACTTCCTCAACACCTCCTCATTCTAGACATCCGCCTGGGCGACGAGGACGCGTGAAACCAAGCGTCTCGCTCGAGACATCCTCAACAAATCCTGGCGCTTGACCTCTGCCTGGGCAACCTGGAGGCGTGAAACCAAGCGTCTCGCTCGAGACGTCCTCAAGACCTGGGCACGCGAAACCAAGCATTTCACTTGAGAGATCCTCTAAACTATGGTCCCCAGGAGAGGACAACCTATAACACAAAACAAGCGTTTCGCTCGAGACATTCTCAACAAATTCTGAAACATGACCCCGGCAAAGCAACCTGACAGCGTTGTGTAGAAGCATATATGGAAGCATTCCCCTTAAGATTCAGATGATAATCCAGTTGTAGAGTTCTGCTGTTCTCGCAGTCGCAGTCGCATTCGCGATGACAGTCGCAGTGGCAGCGGCAGTCGCAGTCACAGCCTCAGCCTGCCTCAGTATCAGCCTGCCAGCAGCCTCAGCCTGCCTCAGCCTCAGCCTCAGCCTGCTTCAGCCTCAGCCTCAGTCTGCCTTCAGCCTCAGCCTCAGCCTGCCTTCAGCCTCAGCCTCAGCCTCAGCCTCAGCCTGCCTCAGCCTCAGCCTCAGCCTGCCTCAGCCTCAGCCTCAGCCTGCTTCAGCCTCAGCCTCAGTCCTGCCTTCAGCCTCGGCCTCAGCCTCAGCCTGCCTCAGCCTCAGCCTGCATCAGCCTCAGCCTCAGCCTCACCCTGCCTCAGCATCAGCCTGCCTCAGCGTCTGCCTCAGCCTGCCTCAGCCTCAGCCTCAGCCTCACCCTCAGCCTCAGCCTCAGCCTGCCTCAGCCTCAGCCTGCCTCAGCCTCAGCCTCAGCCTGCCTCAGCATCAGCCTGCCTCAGTCTCAGCCTCAGCCTGCCTCAGCCTCAGCCTGCTTCAGCCTCAGCCTCAGTCTGCCTTCGGCCTCAGCCTCTGTGCCTCAGCCTGCCTCAGCATCAGCCTGCATCCGCCTCAGCCTCAGCCTCAGCCTCAGCCTGCGTCAGCATCAGCCTGCCTCAGCGTCTGCCTCAGCCTGCCTCAGCCTCAGTCTGCCTTCAGCTTCAGCCTCAGCCTCAGCCTGCCTCAGCATCAGCCTGCCTCAGCCTCAGCCTCAGCCTCAGCCTGCCTCAGCCTCAGCCTGCCTCAGCGTCTGCCTCAGCCTGCCTTCAGCCTCGGCCTCAGCCTCAGCCTGCCTCAGCCTCATCAGCCTCAGCCTGCCTGCCTCAGCCTCAGCCTCAGCATCAGCATCACCATTCTCAGCCTCTGCATCAGCATCAAAATGTGGCCCGGGAATGGAGTTCTGGGAACTCGAAGAGCACGAAGTGGCCTACAGTTGGCTCCGGGCATTCAAAATGTGGCCCGGGAATGGAGTTCTGGGACTCGAAGAGCACGAAGTGGCCTACAGTTGGCTCCGGGCATTCAAAATGTGGCCCGGGAATGGAGTTCTGGGAACTCGAAGAGCACGAAGTGGCCTACAGTTGGCTCCGGGCATTCAAAATGTGGCCCGGGAATGGAGTTCTGGGAACTCGAAGAGCACGAAGTGGCCTACAGTTGGCTCCGGGCATTCAA
>CAUYUJ010015426.1:170980-220980 GCA_963575745.1 Prorocentrum cordatum
CTCGAGCGAGTCAAGCATGGCATGCCCAGTCCCACCCGCCCTCCCACAACATAAGAAGCAAAGCTGGCACAACTGGGGGCCGAAGTCACACCGGCCAGCCGGTTTGGTACAGCTGATGCGGCCGCGATGGCGGTTGCCGACGGGAACTGGCGAGCGCGTGTTGAATGCCGCGCACGCATTGCCAGACGAGTCGAGAATGGCCCGGTACACCGCAGGAAGCCAGAGGTGGCCGGAGGAAGCCCGACGGTCTGACAGGACACCCCAAAGCATTTTTGTGAAAAAGCATTGGGTTTTTGATGTTTTTATGTTGAAATGCTTGCAAACACACGGTGTTCGGTAGGATTCTGACATGAACGCGCGAGTGTGCTCTTTGTGGTATTTTTTGCACAGGATTCGCGGCCTGGGTGCATGACAGAGCATCGCGAGTGCACCGCGCGATGACGTGAAATCGCTGGATTTGACCGAATTCTTAAGATTCCTATGGTTTTCCTATGATTTCAGCAAGAGAGCCCGGGCGGGAAATTTGTACAATTTTTGTGAAAAAGCATTGGGTTTTTGATGTTTTTATGTTGAAATGCTTGCAAACACACGGTGTTCGGTAGGATTCTGACATGAACGCGCGCGTGTGTTCTTTGTGGTATTTTTTGCAATGGATTATCGCCGTGGACGACAGGACGTCCATGTCGAGAGGAAAAAATAAGAAAAATGTTGATTTTGTATTGTTTTTTACAGGTTAGGATGGGACCACCCGGATGCGGCCCCTATCGGCCGGCCTGAGGGGGGAGTAGGAGTATATTCGAATAAGGAATAAGGATAGGAGGGGGAGGATGATGAGGAGGAGGAGGAGGAGGAGGAGGAGGAGGAGGAAGAGGAGGAAGAGGTGGAGGAGGAGGAGGAGGAGGAGAAGGAGGAAGAGAAATTGGAGGAGGAGATCCCGGACACCCCGGACACCCCGGTCACCCCGGACACCTGGACACCCTGGACACCCTGCCCCGGACACCCCGAAAACGCCGGACACGCCGGACCCCCCCGGACACCCCGGACACCCCGGACACCCCGGACACGCCGGACACGTCCCCCGGACACCCCGGACACGTCGGACACCCCGGACACCCCGGACACCCTGGCCACCCCGGACACCCCGGACACGCCGGACACCCGGGACCCCGGACACCCCGGACACCCCGGACACCACGTCCCCCGGACACGCCGGACACCCCGGACACCCCGGACACCCCGGACACCCCGGACACGCCAGACACCCCGGACACGCCGGACACCCCAGACACCCCGGACACGCCGGACACGCCGGACACCCCGGACACCCCGGACACGTCCCCCGGACACCCCGGACACCCCGGACACCGGACCCACAGAGGACTATAGTCCGCCGGGGGGGTCTCGGGGTGGGTCGAGGGCGGGTCGCGGGGTGGGTCGCGGGTGGGTCGCGGGTGGGTCGCCAGTGTGTCGCGGGGTGGGTCACGGGTGGGTCGCTGGTGGGTCGCGGGTTGGTCGCGGGTGAGTCGCGGGGTGGGTCGCGGGTGGGTCGCGGGGCGGGTCGCGGGTGGGACGACGACAACAACAAACATTCATCAACAATCAACAAACAACAACCATAACAACAACAAGAATCCGCATCGCGGAATTCCACTTCAGCCACGCACCCAGGGACAGTGAATGACCGTTCGGTTCAGCCCCCATCACTCTGACTATTCTTTAATTTTCGTCCAAGGTCCACCTGTAGGAGGACACGCCCCACCTACCTCTAGGCCTCTTAGATTCGACGAGCACTCCAATGTTGGGTCATATCAGCGGCGTAGTCGACCCCCTACTCGAATGCATGCGCAGCGCGAGTGCGAAAGTTTAGGCCTCCTAGATGGGGTTGGAGTAGGTGGGGTCGGAGGATCGCGCCGCATCGCCGATGCATCGTCGATGCGGCTCGATATGGAATCCGATTTTCTCCACGCTGACATCACGGATGCGTCGCTCACGTCGACGATGCATCGCTGGTGCATCGCCGATACATTGCCGATTTATCGGCGATGCGGCGCGATCTTCCGACCCCATCTACTCGGACCCTATATCAGGGGCCTCTATAAACGGCCCTGGGCGTTTACTAAACAGCCCTGCCCTGCTCGATTCCTTCCATGGGTGCGTTTACTAAACGGCTTCGCTTGTCGGGGTGCTTATAATTGGGGTGGATTTCTTGCCATCTACAGCCCTGGGAGCCGACGTAGCGAAAAACATGCACCGTCGCAACCCAAAAAAATTCGAACGGAGCCCTGGACCCTATCTTCCTGCATCATTTTCCGAGCCGGATCGATCTGCGAGGATTCTCAGGGATCCTGAGATCCCAGCGTCTTCATTCTTTCGAGCGGTGCGTTTGTCTATTTTCGGGCCTTGGGACCCTGACAGATCGGTCCGGCTTGAAAAATGGCGCGGGAAGATGGGGTCTATGGCTCCGGGCGTGTTTTTTACAATGTTGTATTGTTTCCGGCTACTTCGGATCTCAGGGAAGGAGGGGGTCGATTACGTTCCATTTTCGGGGGTCCTCGTCTGTCCTTACAGATGGTGTATTTTCTTGTGCCTGGCGCGGGCTCGATGCGGACTCAACGCGGATTTGGCGTGGACTCGGCGCGCATTCGACGTATGGATTCGACGCCGATTCGGCGCGGATGGGACGCGCCAGACATGGGTTCGGCACGGATTCGACGCGGATGGGGGCGCGACAACGCAGACAAGGACGATTGTGCAGCATGATTCAAGTCGAGCCTCGAGGCTGGAGGAGGAGGAGGAGGAGAAGGAGAAGCAGGAGGCTGACCAGTGTAAACCCGAGAGCCATCAACAATGTTGGAATAATCCCTTTCTCCAAGCTCCCTCTTCACAGGCCCCTTACAACGGTTCACTTCGATTGAGGAAGTTGACCCGTTCGAGGACAACCGTTTGAAGACCCTGAAGCTTGCCAAAACATTATTCTCGGGATTCCATCGCCACGGATGAATATGACTGTTGCGTCCTGGCGATCCTGATTCTCGCCAGAACGCCTTTTTGGGACTTCAACACAGCGAACTCATGTAACTGTTGCACCCACATAATCCTGAATCTTTTCTAAACCTTATTTTTGGCACGTTGACGATGGGAATCCGAGAAATTCTTGCAAAGTTTGTAAACGATTGCGCGCGGCGCTAAGGCGAGAGCCACATTTTGAAAAGGAGACGCCCTCAACCCGTGAAACTCTTGCAGATGTTGAAGCGAATGTGCGCCCAGCTAAGGCGAGAACCACATCTTGAAAACGACCCGCCTTGAATCCGTAAAGCTCTGGCAAATTTTAAAACCAATGTGCGCCGCGCTAAGACGAGAACCACATATTGAAAGCGACCCGCCTCCAATCCACGAAACTCTTGCAAATTTTGAAAACGAATTTGCGCCGCGCTAAGGCGAGAGCAACATTTTGAAAACCACCCGCCGTCCATATGTGAAACTGTTGCCACTTGTCAGGCCTTAAGAGTCATACATGGTGAGGAAGTCTCAGGCGAAATGCCAGGACCGCCCTAACAACTTGCCTCGGGGTGCGACAGGGAGAAGTTAGTTGGAAGGACAAGGAATGGAGGAGGAGGAGGAGGAGGACGAGGAGGAGGAGGAGGAGGAGGAGGAGGAGGAGGAGGAGGAGAGGCAGGAGGAGGAGGAGGAGGGGGAGGAGGAGGCCCTCCGCGGTGAGGTCCCCCGATCGTGCGCAGCACGCTTCGGGTCGAGGCTCGAGGTCTGAGGGCCTCGACGGTCCGGGGCAGCGTCGGCGAGGACACGCCGAGGTCGGCGCGGGGGGGCCCCGGGGGAGGAGGGGCTGCAGCCTCGAGGTCCGAGGCACGAGGGCCTGGGCAGCGTGGGGATCCGAGGGCTCGAGGCCGCGGCTCCAGGTCGTGGCTCGAGGTCCGAGGCGCGAGGTCCTTCCTTTTGGCAGTGATATTGCAGCTGCGGGCCTGATAATTCGATGGGCGGACGCGGCTCTGGAGCTCCTGGCACTCGCAGAAGTACACAGAATCGAAGCAGAGAGCTCCTCCTCCTCCTCCTCCTCCTCCTCCTCCTCCTCCTCCTCCTCGTTCTCTTCTTCTTCTTCCTCCTCGTCCTCCACCTCCTTCCCCCTCCAACCTATGGTGGTGGTGGTGGTGGTGGAATATAGGCCCATCATCGGAAAGAGCGTGTTCTACCGCTGCTGGCGGAAAACCGGGGGGGGTCACTACCGGTTCGAACCCCTCCCCCCCCTCCAGAAAACCGGGAGGCTCACTACCGGTTCTAACCCCTCCGCGCCTGCCCACACGCGCCCTGGACGGGGCGCACGGCACGCGCTCCCTCTGTGCTAACCGCGCTAACGCCGTTTTGGCGCACGCATTCAACAACAAAAAACGCCCCGAACAGGTCGGTGTATAGATGCACGCGCGTCCCTCCCATCCGTTGTGCCTCCAGGAGCTTCCAGAGGTGGGGAAAGCAAGGGAGGAGGAGGGTCTGCCGCCATCTGGAGCTATATGGTGGCGATCTGGGCGGAAGCCGCGACGAGATGTCGATCCTTCCATCTCTTGTGGTCGCCCTGGGCATTCAATGCCACTGCGGATTGTCTGGCCGAGCTCTTGAACTGGCATAGTCAACCCGCACGGCAAGGATGGTCATCCTTCCCAAGGTACCCTTGCAGCCTTGCCTCCTCGGTCCATCCTTGGCCACCTTTCGCTGGCCGCGCTCCGCTCGAAAAGCTTCGAAATGGGCGCCCAAGGCCCTTGCATCCTTATCGCGTATCCCGATGATACGGGCCGACCTGCAGTGTGCGGACATGTCCCTTCCATCCAGATGAGATCCAACAGCATGCGCATGCCCACGGGGGCATCAAACAAATCGTATTGATGGAGGGTTCCAGGGCACATGCGATCATCGTGGCAATCAGCTGGGAGCCATCGGAACGGAGTTTGTTTCTGCGTGGCAGGGGTTTGCTAAGAGTTTTACTTCTGTGGCCGTAATGTTGCTCAAGCTAAAAGCCCTAGCATGATTGCGGGGACCGCCACGAGCAGTGCGATCGCCGCCTTGTGTCTGGCGGCTGGCGTGCTGCTCCACCCCGCCAACTGGGTTGGCGACGGGTGGTGCTCGGGCGGTCTCGTGGGGCTCATCTGGACGTCCAGTACCACCAGCACGACGGAGACCAGTGTGACCTGGACGCAGGTGGTCGTCGACGCTCCGCTCCCTTGCCCTCCGCCCGTGCCCCTTGAGTGCCCGCACGACGGGCCAGAGAGCTTCCACGTCCTGGGCGAGGGCGTGGCGGGCTCGACGGTGGAGATCCCCAGCTGGCTGCTCCTGCTGGCGCTGGGCGGCGGAGAGGCGGGGCTTGCCTGGGGCGCCTGGCGCTGCTGCGCGCGGAGGGCGAGCGACTTCCGTCGGAGGCAGCCTCTGGGCGAGGCCCGCCTGCCGATCAAATGATTCGCCTGCCCCCGAGGTCGCTCTTCGAGACGGTCGCGCATCCCACTCCAGGATCGAGGGGGCTGGTCACGTTCTCGAGCGGTCCCGGCTGGGCCCACGAGAGGCTCTTCTTGTGGCCTGTCCCGCCCGACGCTGACGGCGGCCACTGGGCCAGCTTCGTCTACACTCCGGGTGGCGACTTCTACGTGGAGCAGGAGACCGACTACAGCAGCTCGGCCCTGCTCACAGGGCGGAAGGGCTACCCAGCGGGCGTCCCGCAGGTGGTGGCCTTCAGCCGGGCGCTGGAGCCGGTTGAGGTGTCGGAGCTCGTCAAGAGGGCGCGAGCCGAGGCCGTCGTGACGACGGGAAGCGAGGGCCCTGACCCCAGCGTGCCCGACGCGGTGAACTGGAGGGGGGGTCGGCTGGACCTCCCGGCCTACTCCCCAGTGCAGGCGCCGCGCCTCAGCGCCTCGGGCCGACGGTTCCGGGGCAAGCAGGCCATGCCCGAGGGCTCGGGGGCTGCGCTCGTGCCAGCGTCGGAGCCGGGCGGTGGCACCCCCACGCCCCTGCCAGAGGCTGCCGACGGGTATGGCTGGCTGTGCAGCGACCTGGCCTGCTGGGACGGGGCCTTCGCCTTTGGCACCGAGTTGCGTCCCGGCCAGCCGCCGTGTGTCGGGCTGCGTGGGCGTGGCGAGTACGGCATCGCCACCGACCGCAGCGGAGGCCATCTCCCCGTGGAGCTCGTCGAGCTCGGTCGCGTGGCGGAGTGGCGCGAGGCCAAGCTGCTGGGGGCCTCCCGGCTCCGTGGAGGTGGCGAGCCGCTCGAGAAGAGGCTGCTCGACGACGGGCCACCTCGGCCGCCCGCGCTGGTGCCTTCACCGGCCCGAGCCGAGGCGGCCGAGGTCGACGACCTCCGCACTTGCTGGAACGACTACGACGACGCGGGGGTCAGATACAAGGAGTGGAAGAAGGTGCTGCAGGAGGCCACTCAGGAGAGCGTCCAGACTGCTGGGCTCAGAGGGCCCCCGGTGCGCCTCCCCGTCTGCAGGAAGTTTAACCAGCACGGCGGGACGCCCAAGGCCTGGTTCGCCGAGTGGGCTCGCGAGGTCGGCATCTCGCGCAAGGACCAGGCCTGGCATGAAGTCGAGTGCCTCATCGAGTGTCTCTGGGTGGCCGGCAGCTACGACCAGCTGAACGTGGGGGCCGCCGCGGCCCTGGAGGTGGTCGCCCGTCGGCTGCTGCAGTACGTGGAGGCCTACGCGAAGGGCGCGGACACTCCCAACTGGAGCGCGGCCAAGCACTTCAGCGCCACCTCCTCGGCCCTGGACCTCGCCCCCGAGGAGATGCGCGCGTGCGCCGCGCGCCAGGCGAAGGACGAGCTGGAGCTGGAGAGCCTCCGCGTCCGCGCCCGCGCGCCCCACTCGGGGGCCGCCCCGGGTGCCGACGCCGCGGCCGCCGCCGCCCTCACGGAGGGCCCCCCCTCGGCGGAGGGCGACCAGGCGGGCGGAGGCAGAGCAGGAGGAGGGAGAGGCAGAGGCGGCAACGGGCGAGGCGCGCCGCCGCCGGCCACATGACGCTGGACGCCCAGGGCGACGATGGCCCGACCGTCGCCCGCGAACCCCACGGGGCTCGCGCCTTCCTGCCTCTCCCTCCTCTGAGCGTCGCGGGTGTCCCCGCGGCCGCCGCGGGCGGGAGGCGCAGGCGGCTGCTTCGAGACATCAACGCGGCCATCGAGGCGCTGAATTGGATGCATGGAGGGGATCGTCGGCCTGCCCCACGGCAGATGCCGGCGCCCGCCGAGAGCAATATTTTGGGCCTACAAGCTGATGTGCGGCAGCGCGTCGTGGAGGCGGCCCCCCCGCTGGTGCGACGTTGGCAGCGCCGTCGGCGAACGTGGGGCCTTGGCCAGGCTCTTGAAGGGGCGCTCGGGGTATGCGCCGGCGCCTTCATGCAGCGCCGGGTCCTACGAGTACTCGAAGGTATCTATGCCGAGTGACTTGCATGACTCGCCGTCACTCATCTCGATGTTGCCATCGGAGGCGAGGAAGCACCTCGAGGATTTTGAGAAGCTCCTGCTCGGGCCCGCGCAGGAGTCGGAACTAAATCAACAGTATGAAGGGGCGCCGGGCTGTCACGCCGACCCGGCGCTGCAGAAGGATCCTCGCGCCTGCGGCCGCCTTGTGCGGTGGGTAGCGAGAGTCCGCATGGCGACCTTCACTCGAGACCCGGCCTGCGCGCTGGGCGTCTCTTTCGTCGCCAAGAAGGCCGACGAGCTCAGGCTGATCGTCGACTGCCGGCGAGCCAACCAGCTGTTCCAGAAGCCTCGGTGGAGATCGACGACCCCGAGGGCTTCCTGGAGGGCCTGCCAGTCCACCTCGGCGCCGGGGACGTCGCGGACTGCTTCCACAGGATGAGGTTGGCGAAGACGGCGGGGGGCGACGTTCGGCGTTACTTTTGCTGGCCGCCCCTCGCGTCCAAGCACGCCGGCGCCTCCGAGGTCGACGGCGTGGCTGCGAGGCCGGGCGAGAAGATTTGGCCCATGTGCGCGAGCCTCTCGATGGGCTTCTCGTGGTCGTTGCACTTTGCCCAGACGGCGAACGCGCAGCGCCTGGGTCGCCGGCCCGCGCTGCGGCAGAGCCAGGAGCTCTCGGACCGGGGGCCCTCCCTGGTCCTCGGCGGGCCATCCGCCTCGGCAGGGTCATGTCACTACATGTGCGTCGACAACGCTGGCTTGCTCTCCTTCGACGGCGATCTGGTGGGTCGCGCTCTAGCGGGGGCCCGGAGGGACTTTGACGCCGACGCGCTGCGCTTCCACGAGATGGAGGTTTTCGACCACGGCGGGCCCTCCCTTGGCTGGCATCCTGACGGCGACGCCCGAGTCGCCCGGCCCAGTGACAAGCGTTTCGCTCTGGTGCGCCGTGGCGTCTGGGCGCTGCTTCGGCCGAGGAAGGTCTCTGGCTGGCAGGTCGAGGCCGTCCTCGGACACGTCGCTTTCCTGTGTATGATGCGTCGGGAGCTCCTCTCGATCTTCCACGCGGTGTATCGTTTCGTTCGGGAGTCCTACGCCAAGTTCCAGCGGCTGCGGGACTCGGCTCGGTAGGGGCTCAACGCACTCCTCGGGGCCATGATCTTCGTCGAGGCCGACTGGGGCCAGCCGTGGGCGCCCTACGTCTACGCCAGCGACGCGAGTCTCCACGGTTTCGGCGTCTCCCAGTCCCTCTGGTCGCATCGGGGCGCGGCCGAGGTCGGGCGCGCGCCGGAGCTCCGTCGCCACCGCCCGGGCGGCACCCGGGCCCGAGAGCACGCCTTCGAGGGCGCCCGCTTCAAGGTGGACCCTGAGAGCGGCGACGTGGAGCGCGACTTCCTCGGCCGGCCCGCGCGGCTCGACAGGGGGGCGAGGGGGGTCCTGGAAGCGGCGCGATGGGGGCACAATGAGGATTTTGCCGAGGTGCCCAGCCGCCTCCTTGCCGGCGACCGCTGGCACACTGTTTTTGCTGATCGCTGGCTGCGCGCCGACGACATTTTGCGCCGTGAGGCCAGGGCGACGGTCAAGGCCAGAGCTCGCGCCGTGCAGAACTGTCGTGTCTTTTTGCTATGTGATAACTTGGCCATCACTCTCTGTTTTGCTCGGGGGAGGTCGAGAGACTACAGGGTGCTTGTGCAACTAAAGCGACTCTTTAGTTTGGCCCTCGCTCGGAATGTCTGATTTTATATCCGATTGATCCCCAGCGAGTTCAATTCTGAGGACGAGGGGAGCCGAATCTACGATACCTCGTATGACGCTGAGAAGACCCTTGTTCCTCACCTGGGCACCGAGCTGCCACGCGCGGAGCCCGAGCCTGAGGTCAGTCAGGCCGATCCCTCCCCCGCCTCGGACCTCCTCATTATCGGGGGAGCGCAAGACCCGGGTTTGCCAGGACTCGGGTTCGCCATCGTTTTTTGACGACCGCGCTTCGGATTTTGACGAGGAGGAGTTTCGTGGGATGTCTGCAGCGGGAGGCCCCGTCAAAATGCAGGCTCGGCCTCGTCATTTTTTTGACGACCTCGTCGGGGATTTCCGAGTCCCCCGTACCCGGGTCTTACGTCTCCCCGACATTAGCCATTTGGGCTCCAGATCTGTTCCTCAGGCCGACCCAGTTTCCGCGCCGAGCCTCAGCCAGACCGATGCTGCGAGGGCCACGGATGGACCGGCGCCGGCGGCTGCCGTCGGCCCCCGCCCGCCCTCTGGGCGGACGTCCGCCCGCGTCGTCGGCCCCTGCTCGCAGTCGCTGCTTGACTGCATCCCTGGCTCGGCCGAGCTCGGAGGGGCCGGCGACCCGCGCGCGCGCCCTGGCCCTGGAGCGGCGTCTGGCCAGCCGCCTGACGATGCGCAGCCGTGCTCTGGAGCAGGGCCCGCCCGAGCGTCGCGCGGGCTACGCTCGAGCGCAGACGACGGAGGCTTTCCTGGGGCAGGTGGCGGACGAGATCCCCGGCAGGTTGGCCAGGGCGCCAGGCCCGGCCGACCGAGGCGCACCCGCGGACACCGAGGGAGAGGACGGCAGCGAGAGCGACGACTCCTCGGACCCCGAGGAGAGGGCGGCGACAGCGGCCCGCCAGAGGGCCTTGCGCCGGCGCGGGAAGAACCACGTGCGCCAGTGCCTCAGCGCCCTGATGGGCGCGGCCCTCCTAGGCGCACGGCTGACGCCGCTGGAGGCCCGGTCCGTGACCGAGGCAGCTGCTGCCCAGTGCCGCCAGCGCGTCCTCGCCTTCTTGATCTGGGGCCCCGTCTCAGAGACGGTGCTGGAGGAGCCCGCGCGCTTGGGCGTCGCCCTGACCGACTTCACGAACCGCGAGTTCGAGCAGGGTCACAAGAGCTGGAGGGGAGACAAGCACCTAGCGGGCATCATCTTCTACTCACCGCGCTACGGGAAGAACGGCTACGGCAAGCTGCCGCGCGCCCTGCGCGCGCTGAAGGGATGGCGCAGAGCGTCGCCATCTCGCTCGAGAAGGCCCGTGACAGTGGGCATGTGGGTGTCCATTGTGGTGGAGATCGCAAGGCTGGGTTTTCTGATGGCCGCAGCGCTAACTAACCTTGATCATGGCAGAGGGGCGCCTGCGCCCTGGAGAGATGCTGGGCTCGACGCCGGCATCGTTCCTGCCACCCGCCCCCGGCGGGGTGGCCACGCGGGTCCTCCTGCTCTTCCCACAGGAGGGCAACCTGCGGTCCAAGACCGGCGAGAGCGACGACAGCATCCCGCTGGACTCGAGGAGATTCGGCTGGATGGACGCGATCTACCAGGTGCTCTCCAGGCGCCCCCAGGGCTCGGAGCGCCTCCTGGACTGGAGTTCCCGCGAGTACGTGGGCGTCTTCAGGCGCGCTGCCGCCATCCTGAACTGGGCAGCGGTGCCATGCCAGGGGCGTCGCGCGGGGGCCAGCTCCGACCGCGCCGAGAACCTCAGAACCCAGGAGCAGGTGATGAAGCGCGGGAGGCGGCAGGCCCTTCGAAGCGTCAGGAGGTGCGAGAAGGCTGGGCGCGTCAACGAGGCGTGGCGGGAGCTAGATGCCGAGGGCCAGGAGCATGTCTGGCTCTGCATCAAGATGATCGAAGGGATCTTCCTACGCGGGGACGCGGCGCCCACGCCGCCGTACCTCAGGCGCGGAGCGGAGCCCGGCCCCAAGCGCGTCAGGCGCTCTTGACGGCTCCGCGGAGACACGTTCTCGATCTTTTTGGCGGCGGCGGCGGGCTTTGCCGAGCCGCCGCTCGCTGGGGCCTCCCCGTAGTCAGTTTGGACTTGCGGAATGCTCCGGGCCAAGATTTGCCAACCAGTGTGAATGCGCGTTTGATTCTCAGGCGCCTTGCAGATGGCAGGGTGGTGGCTGTGATGATGGCACCGCCGTGCGCCGCTTTCTCAGTCGCGCGCAACAGGTGCCCTGTGCGCGACGCTCGGCCCGTGCGAGGCCTGCCCAATCTGTCCCCCCTCGATGCATATAAGGTGAAGGTGGGAAATGCTTGCCTAGATACCTGTATACTTGTTTTGCGGGCCTGCCGAAGGCACAATATTCCTTGTGCCCTCGAGAACCCACAGACTTCTAGGCTGTGGGCTGACCCGTCGCTGAATCGAGCTGTGCCGAACCTTGAGAGGGTGACTATCCATCAGTGCGCCTTCGGTACCAGATATCGTAAGGCAACCGACCTCCTTTTTTTCTGAACGTGTCCGACTTAGATCTTCTGAAGGCAGAGTCCTGGAGATACCGCTGCAGCGGGAAGCACGATTTTGCAGGCTCAGGCTAAACATGAAGCGCCTTACCCTTGAAGGTAGTTCAATGACGAGCAAGGCTGCTGCCTACCCCTCCAGGCTTTGTAATTTTCTAGCCAGCGCCCTCCTTCAGGGTCATGTCTGACGCCGCTCCGCCGGCCCAGGGTCCTGTCCTCGTGGGGTCCGAACCCCAGTGATTTAACACAAGGGCCTGCCGCTGCGCTGTGAACTTCCGTTTTTGCACAAGAGCTTGGATCTTTAAGCCCAGACTTCCAAGCATAGTTATGCACCGGCCGGCTCTGCCATCAAACGTTCACCGCTGTAGAATGAGTAGCATGTTTCTGCGTGGCAGGGGTTTGCTGAGAGTTTTACTTTTGTCGCCGTAATGTCGCTCAAGCTACCCCCCGACCTCACCCGCCTGAGCGCTCCCTGTGGGAGTAGGATCTTTAAGCCAAGCCTTCCAAGCATATGCATCGGCCGGCTCTCTTCCGGCACCGGCACTGGCAGCCTCCTGGACCGAGTCGCAGAAGCGTCTCTACATGGGCGCAGTACGAGGTAGGCCATCCAAGCCGAGGCAGCTGCAATAGATCCGGCAGCCCGTCTTCTCTGTGAGTGCGCACCGTGACGACGCAACCCGCTTCCATCTGTCGTGTGAGATTGTTGCTTGTGCTTCTCCGCCCTCTTGCTCTCACTTTGTGCCGTCATGGACATGATGCCTCTGTTGAGGAGCGTCGGCGCAATTCCTGCTTCGACTGTTGCCTCCCATGGCCGCTTGGAACCCAACGTGTTCATGGCACATGTTTCGCGACCTAGGCACGCGTGATTTCGCTAACGGTCGGGACAGACAAAGGATAATAATATGGCGAGGAGGAGGAGGAGGGAAAGGACGAGGGGACAAGCGAGGTACGCTCTCGCCATTTATGACATTCCACACTTCCTATCCATCTCTGTCCATCGCTGTTTCTCTACGTCCGCCAGCGGTTGCTATAGCGGACTTGGAACCCCCAAGTGGATCCCATTATGTGATGCGCAATCACACAGGAGGAGCTGCGTACAGTGGAGGAAGGTGGAGGAGGAGGAGGAGGAGGTGACGGATAAGCATGAGGATGAGCAGGAGGAGGCGGATGATGACGGAGGAGGACGATGAGGAACAGCAGCAGCAGGAGCAGGAATGGGATACGTTGGAGGACTCGGAGGATCAGGGGAAGGCGGAGGCGAGGAAAGGACCAGGGCGAACACCATGAGGAAACCATTGGATCCAGACGGATGGCTCGCGCTGGGGCGAGAGTTCCATTGGGAGCGATGGAAGCACCGTGCCGAGCCTAAACTGACGCCAGCGCTGCAGCGGGAGTGCCATCTTGAGACACCGAAGACGCTCCGATGAAAACACCAGATGAGGGACCAGCTCTTGACCTCCTGCGTGCGGCGATGATGCGCGGACGGGAAGGAGGGCGACTCCTCGCCGCCATCCTCGGGGGGGAGCAGATGATCAAATTCACATGGAGTCATTCAACACGAGGAGGGGGATATGGTGATCTCGTGAGACACACGACTGCCAAGGCGCAAACGCAACGCTGATTCGCGGCGTTGAATTTCCAGGGCTTGGGGTTTGGCCGTACTCTGATTCTCGAACGGCTGTCTTTCAATGGGTTAATTCCCCGCAGTGAACTGAACATCTTGCAAGGCCCGTTGAAGTGGGAACTTTGCGGGGGGCTTATTGCAACATGTTTGATGAGCCTTTGGCTTGCACTGGTCCTCTTCTTTCCACTCTTCCTTCTCCTCCTACCACCTCCTCCTCCTCCTCCGCCTCATCATCATCATCATCATCATCATCATCAGCATCATCAGCATCATCAGCATCAGCATCATCATCATCATCAACATCATCATCATCATCATCATCAGCATCATCATCATCATCATCATCCGCAACAGCATCATCATCAGCATCATCATCAGCATCATCATCATCCCCCCTGCGTTCCTCCTCCCTCTCGATATTCCCTTCCTGGCCCCCCTCCCTTCTCATCCTTCTTCTCTTTCATCCCCCTCTTGCTGTTTCTCCTCCTCCACCTCGTCGTTCTCCTCCTCGTCCTCCTCCTCCTCATGCTTTTCCTCCCGTTCCTCCTCCTCCTCCTTTTCCTGCTCCTCCCCTTTCGCTGCTGCTGCTGCCCCACCTCCGTACCTGTCCCCGTGCTCCTCCAACTTCCTCCTCGTCCTCCTCCTCTTCTGCTCCTCCTCCTCCACCTCCTCCGACGGTTACGCCCTGACGGTCTTGAAACGTGCCAGAACGCCCCGTCTGGGCTTCCGACCCAGCGACTCTTTAGAGCCGTCGCAGACTTTGACGAGCGTGCGCGGCGCCACGGCGAGAACCACAGTTTGGACAAGGAGCCGCACAGCATCCCAGAAGCTGTCGCCCTTTTGAGCTCGGCCCGCCCTCGATTCCTTCAAGGCGCAGCAAACTGTTCAAACGGACTTGCGCGGCGCTAGAGTTAAGTCGGGCCTGTCCCTCTACAGGGGGAATCATCAAAAATAGTTTAAATTAGTCTGGGGACGATTTTTTGAGTGTTGTTTTCTGACCATTTGGGGGTGATGTTTGACTAATTAGTTTTGATTTCTCGTCAAGGAGGACAGGCCCGACATGACGCTAGAGGGAGAGGCACATTTGGAAAACGACCGGACTCCATAAGCTCTGGGATTGTAGATGGCGAGGAAGTCTTCGGCGAAACGCCTGGTCCGCGCTACTGTGTGACAAGGAGGAGCTCGTTTTCCATGGGAAAGAATGGAGATTGAGGAGGAGGAGGAGAAGGAGGAGGAGGAGGAGAAGGAGGAGGAAGAGGAGGAGGAGGAGGAGGGGAGCAGGAGGAGGAGGAGGACCTGGAGGAGGGAAGAGGGCGAGGAGCATGAAGGGGGGAGGAGGAAGGGGTGGTGGTGGTGCAACGGTGGCAGGGCGGTCAGGGAGGAGGAGGAGGAGGGAGGAGGGCTGGGAGAGGACGACGGGCAGGAGCAGGAGGGAGGCGAGGGCGGAGGCGAATGCGGGAGGATGAACACTAGGGGGGGACGATGCCGACGCCGGCCGGGAGCGGAGGTTCGCACCGAGGAAGATTCTTAGGCTTACGCCACACCGCCGACCCCTTGTTTATGCCAATCTGGGGGTAGTAGAAGCTGCGAAGGGGTGAAAAGCGAGTTTTGGAGCCACTTGGGGGCCGTTTCGGAGCCTCTGGGGTGCTTCTTGGGGATTCCTTGGGGCGTCTGGGCGGCCTCGTGAGGGCCTCTGGGGGCCTCTTGGGGCACTCTTGGGGCCCCCTGGGGCTCCTGGGGGCAGAAAGCTAGAGTTTCAACATGTTTGGTCGCCCTCTTGGGCCCCTCTTGGTGCCGTCTTGGAGCCCTCTTGGGCCGTCTTGGGGACCTCTTGGGCCGTGTTGGGGCCGTCTTGGGCCGTCTGGAGGCCGTCTTGGGGGCCTCTTGGGCCATCTTGGGGCTTTCTTGGGGGCCTCTTTGGCCGTCTTGGAGCGTCGGGAAGCCGAAAAGGCGGAAAAGCAAAAAACATAGAAAAACACTATGGAAAATCAACAATTTTAGACTCTTGGGGTCCTCTTGGGAGGCTTGTTTGGGACCTCGGGGGCCGTCTTGGAGACCTCTTGGCCCGTCTTGGGGCCATCTTGGGCGTCTTGGAGCGGTCGTTTGGCGTCTCGGGGCCTTCGTGGGCCGTCTTGGAGGCCTCTTGGGGGCTTCTTGGCCCGTCTTGAGGCCCTCTTGGGCCCGGAAAAGCCCCGTGAACCGCTCGTCCCGGACCCCCCCCCCCTCCAAATCGACCGGACCGGGCTCCCGGGGGAGGGGTTTGGGGAGTGGGAAGCATCTCACACGCCGATGATCCCCAAGGGGTCGGCGGATTTGGACGCCCGAAATGGGTGCGGAAAGAATGGGCACAATGCCCAACAACAAATGCTGCCCCAAACCAACAGCGGCCGCTGTTCGGCAGGCGGCCTTCTGTCTCAGATGGACACAGGCCGCGGCGGCGCGGACAGCGAGCCCTGTTCAAAATGAACTGGAACTGCTGTTGGGCATCGTATTCATTCTTTCCGTGCCTATCTCGTTCGTGCAGAGAAGAGGACGGGCATCCAAGGCGCTGGGGGCGCTGGCTTCGACATCTCCCTTTGCTGTGACAGGGGCACAGAGGAGCCGCCGCGTCCGCGGCCGCGCCGCTCGCGCACGTCGCTGCTGTTGGCCGCCGTCGACGGGGCTCGAACAGATGTTCGGAGGTCTTTGGCGATATCCGCGGGTCTTCGAAGCTTGTTGCTCTGTTCCAGCGGTCCTCGGCGTTTTCGGAGGTTCCCGGAGGGTCTCGGAGGTTCCCGCGGATTCTCGTCGGACTTGGTCGTCGGTCAATCGTCTGCTCGGTCGGCGGTCGTCGTCTCACTGCTCCTCCTTCCTGCGCTTTCCTCGTATCTTCCTCGCTGTTTCTTCACTCGAACGGGAGGTCGCCGGGCTTTGCAGGGTGGTGGGGGGGCATGTCTTCCCGCTGCCGTTTTAGGGGGCCCCCGTACGCGCCCGCCTCATACACTGCGGGACACATCTTGATCCGTTCGACACAAATCATCCGCTTCATCCTTCTACTGCGGATCCCTTACTCTTGGTTTGTAGCGGAGCTTCGGCTCCGTGATCCACTGCCGCCACGGACAGCGTGGCTTTCTCTCCCGCCATGCGTCGACAACGATGGCATCCCACATTCACCGCCTTCGAATTGTCCAGGCCACCCAAGAGTTGGATCGCTTTCGCGTTGCTCTACCAATCCCGTGCGAAGAGGGAGCCGCGCATGTGCGTTTTTTTTTTTCGGAACATCGATTTCAAGGACCGCGGCCCCGCTCCGCCTCTCTCGCCGCTCTTTCCCAAGCTTGCCCAGATTACGTCTGAGCAGCTCGTGGACCCAGCGCCACCATGACAACCGCATGTGGGTATAGCAGCTGCTTGAACAACGTTCACAACGTTCACAATGTTCAGTGTTGGCGAGGGTCCCGAGCTCCCTGTGACTGGGTTGCGGGAGCCCTGACAGAACAAGGCAACGGGCACGGCGCCTTCATTGCATTCGCCCATGGGCGTAGCCGAATATGTGTCAAACAGTATGTATACGATGTTGACATCTCTGGTGTTGACACAGCGCCCCGAGCTAGTAGTGATTATATGTTGCCAGAGCCGGAGGAGACTCAGGCAGATAAGTACGACGCGAAAATGGAGGGTCCGGCCACAATGTGGTCAGCTTTCCGAGAAACCGCAGAATGAACTTGGGACCGTTAGTCCTCGATCTCTCGGACTTTCCGCGTTACCCGCGTACTACCTGCGACCTGGCAGACCTAGATCCCGATACATCCTCTTTTTGACTATCGTGCAGTCGGCGGT
Source organism: Prorocentrum cordatum (assembly GCA_963575745.1). Lineage (NCBI taxonomy): Eukaryota > Dinophyceae > Prorocentrales > Prorocentraceae > Prorocentrum > Prorocentrum cordatum. The sequence goes on from CAUYUJ010015426.1 coordinate 188,051, forward strand.
GCTTAGTACAATGGCAGCGTGACTATGTTGTTGGATGTTCCGAAAGCCGATCGCACGACAACCAATCCATTGCAGAAAATGTCCAACACATTGACGAGGAAGCACATACACGGGATTTACCCACGGTGGTTCCGCGGCAGTCTACCCGAGCATCTCCGACAGAAACGAAGTGGACGGCGACCATGCCAGTGAGAGGCTTGCTGCATCCGCTAACTATGTTGGTGAAGCGATCGACGTTGCGACACTTGAACATGCTAATTAAGCGAGTGCTGCCGTGCCCGGCAACGATCTTGTCGGAGTGGCCGTGCACATTGAGACGTGCTCCATCCAATCGTCTAGTGCCGCTAATTGTTATGCGTCTGTCTTTGTTTGTAACTATGTAGTGCGACCGTTATGTCGTGTTTCGGGGTGGTTCCGGCCATTTGCACCAAGAGTGGCGCCGGGGCACGACGGACTCGTTTGAATACCAGACTCGGACGGGAGGTTTCCAGTTTTTGCGTGGTGCGGGGAGGTCATGTTTTCCCGTTGCCATTGTAGGGGGTCTAGCGTTCGCGCCAACCTTATTCATTGCGCGACACGTCTACATCCGCCTGACACATAAACATCCGCTTCATCCCTTGCCTGCACATCCCTTATCCTTAGTTCCTCCTCGTCCCCCCCCTCCTCCCAACACTCGGCCCGCAGCCCCCTCCTCTCCTCGCCGCTCTCCTCCCTTCGATTCCCCGTGCGCCATCAGTGGCACACCCCCTGTTATCTCCACGCCCGCGGCTGGCGCTTGCAGGTGCGGCGGGGGGGGGGAACTGGAGAGGAGCATGGGTCAGGAGGGAAAGAAACACACAGACACAATTAATCGTCGATTCCCAAGAAAATATGGGAAAATATGGGCAGTGGGGGGGAAGACAGAAACCCAGAAAATATGCAAAAATATGGGGAGTATTTTTGGCCCCCTTCATTGGAGACGGGGCCCCTTCAGACTGGAGAGGAGCATGGGGACAGACGAGGCCGCGGTGGAGGACGGCGAGGAGGAGGGGCGGGGCGCGAGGCGGGCGGCGTGCGGCGGGCCTCCGCGGGATCTGCTCTCCTGGCCCACGAGCGCACCTGTGGGGAAAAGGACCGGACGGCCGCCAGGCCAGGCGGAAGCGGCGATCAGCGGGTCGGCTTCGTGCGCGGGGGGAGGAAGAGGAGGAGGAGGAGGATGAGGAGGAGGCAGGAGGGAGGAGAAAGGAGGAGGAGGAGGAGGAGGAGAAGGAGGAGGAGGAGGAGAGGGAAAGAGAGAAAAAAAGAGAGGAAAAGGACCATGAGGCCGACATGCTTCGTCCTCTCGGGCACCTCTAGAGAGGCCGTCGTCGCCACAGTTGGATCCGTTCCGGTAGCCTGGTCTGCATTCGTTCTGGAGGAGGGATAGGGGGCCCAAACAAGCGAGGAAGCGGGGGACCTCGTCATCATGTGAGCCGCCCCTGCACCAAGCAACGGACTTGATCGAGATAGGTGAAGAGCATGAAGGAAATAGCCCCTCTCCGTTGGGCCCAGCTGGGCAGAGCACCCGTTCGAGGGCCCCGAACAGCCCCTGGCGGCCCTGGGACGCGTTTGTGTTGTTGTTGTTGTTATTGTTGCTGTTGTTGTTGAACATTATTTATTCTAAAGAATAATTATTGTTGGGCCCCCTGGTGCGCGCCCCCCCTGCGCCGCCTAGGCCGCAGCTACATTTTCATCACTTTCGTGAGGAAGCCTCAGAAAAGAGGGTGTGTACAGGATCCGGTTGTTTTGTTGTAATCCGCTTTCCCTTGCAAAAAACAATAGAAAATGACATTTCTTGTTCTAATATAATCAAATTTCAAGAATCCCTTGCAAAAAATAAGGTAAAGTGGACATTCGCGCGCGCAAGACGAAATCCTTCCAAAACCTTAGTGTTCGCAGCGATTTTAACATAAAAACATCAAAAAACCAATGGTTTTTCAACAAAAAAATGTCAAAATCTCATCCCGCGCGCTCTTGCGGATTCGTAGGAAACCCAACACTTTTTAAACATTTCTGTCAAACGGGCTTTTGCGAGCAACTTTTTCGAACTTCTGCGACAACGGTTGCGCACCTGCCAGGGCCATCATCCCTGTCAAATAATACCATGCGGGACACATTCGTTTTTTTCGCTCACAACCATCGGGACAACCATCGGGACAACCATCGGAACAACCATCGGGACAACCATCGGGACAATCATCGGGACAGTCATCGGGACAACGATCGGGACAAGCACAACCATCAGGACAACCATCGGGACAATCATCGGGACAACGATCGGGACAACCACAACCATCAGGACAACCATCGGGACAACCATCGAGACAACCATCGGGACAACCATATCCTCTCTCTCTTGTGTATTCCCACATCCCTCAGGAATTTGCCCTAAAGATGTGATCAACTATCTTGTGAGTACGTATCATGTGTATCATGTGTATCATGTACCATATGCATCATATGCAACAGATGTTCTGTGGAAGGCTTAACAACTTCTGTGGGTTAACAAGGCTTAACAACTTCTGTGGGTGTACGAACGTAGGCTTAACAACTTCTGTGGGTGTGTACTCCACGCCAGTGTAGTAGCCACGGTCGTCCGCAGGCCACGAAGTGAAGTGTCCGAACGTCATAGGGCGGGAAGCTGGGTGTGGGTGGTGGCGAAGAGTCGTGTGGATATTTGGTAGAGCTTGCACTGCCCCCCCACAAAGTGGGGGTATTGGCTGGCGTCGCATGAAAACCCTGGCACTGGTGAGAACACTGAGCGTTCGGGTAAAGTGATTGTTGTTGTTGTTGTTGTTGTTGTTGAACATTATTACTTCTAAAGAATAATTATTGTTGGGACCCCTGGTGCACGACCCCCCCGCCGCGCCTAGGCCGCAGCCTCATTTTCATCATTTTCGTGAGGAAGTCTCAGGCAAAACGGGGGTCCGGATCCGGTTGTGTTGTTACGATCGGTTTTCCCTTGCAAAAAATAAGCTAAAGTGGACATTTCTTGTTCTAACATAACCAAACTTCAAGAATCCCTTGCAAAAATAAGGTAAAGTGGACATTCGCGCGCGCAAAACGAAATCCTTCCAAAACCTTAGTTGTCCTAGCGATTTTAACATAAAAACATCAAAACAAAAAAAAACAATGTTTTTTCGAACAAAAAAGTGTCAAAATTTCATCCCGCGCGCTCTTGCGGATTTGTAGGAAACCCAACACTTTTTAATCATTTCTGTCAAACGGGCTTTTGCGAGCAACTTTTTCACGTGCTTCGAACTTCTCCAACAACGGTTGCGCACCTGCCAGGGCCATCATCCCTGTCAAATAATACCATGCGGGACACATTCGTTTTTTTCTTCGCGCGCGCACGCCGAAATCTTCAAAAACCATTGGGTTTCTTAGGAATTTTAGCACCGCACAACATAAAATCATACGAATCGCACCGTAGGTCCTCGAAACACATCGTACGAATTTTCCGAATTCTACCCGGCACGTTACCACCAAAAACCAGTACAGGTGTCCAGTGTTGGAACAGGGGGAAAAATCGTATACTAAGCTAGCGTCCAGAAAATGTTACCACAACAAGTCACTGTACCCATGCGCCAGTGTAGTAGCCACGGTCGTCCGCAGGCCACGAAGTGAAGTGTCCGAACGTCATAGGGCGGGAAGCTGGGTGTGGGTGGTGGCGAAGAGTCGTTTGGAAATGTGGTAGAGCTTGAACCGGCCCCCCCACAAAGTGGGGGTATTGGCGGGCGTCGTATGAAAACCCTGGCACTGGTGAGAACGGAGTGTCCCCACGTGCTAGTAATTGTTGTTGTTGTTGTTGTTGTTGTTGTTGTTGTTGTTGTTATTATTGGTGTTGGTGTTGGTGTTGGTGTTGTTGCTGTTGTTGGTGTTGTTGTTGGTGTTGTTGTTGGTGTTGATGTTGTTGTTGCTGCTGCTGCTGTTGTTGTGTTCCTTTCTCTCTCTCTCTCTCTCTCTCTCCCCCTCCCCGCCGATGGCCCACGTGCGCACCCTGTTCGCCCAACCGCCCGGAGTCCTGCCTCCGTCGTGGCTCGTCGGGCTCTGCTGAGCCTAGCGCGCCCCCCGCTCACACGAGCACTTGGTGATCCAGATGAGAACCCGAGGCGGCGAGCCTCCGTCCTCCTGCCCCCTGTTACTCCATCCTTCTCCCACATCCTCCTTCTCCTCCTCCTCCTCCTCCTCCTCCTTCCTCCCCCTCCTCCTCCGCCTCCTCTTCGTCCTGTTCCTAGATCGCCAGCCTCCTCCTCCTCCTGTTCCTGTCTTGTCCTCTCTCCTCTTCCTCCTCCTCCTCCTCCTCGTCGTCCTCCTCCTCCTCTTTCCCCTCCTCGTCTTAGACCGCCAGCCTCCTCCTCCCTCTCCTCCCCACCTTTTCCTCCTCCTCCTCCTTCTCCTTCTCCTCCCCTCCGCCTCCTCCTCCTCCTTTTTTCTCCTCCTCCTCCTCCTCCTCTCCTCCTCCTCCTCCTCCTCCTCCTCCTCCTACTCTTAGACCGCCAGCCTCCCTCCTCCTCCCCCTCTCCTCTCCTCCTCCTCCTCCTCCCTCTTCCTCCTCCCTCCTCCTCCTCCTCCTCCTCCTCCTCCTCCTCCTCCTCCTCCTCCTCCCTCCCTCCCCCAGGAGCATCATCTGGGGCATGGTCCACTATTGGAACTGGGACGGGGTCAGAGCTAGCCGAAGACGAAAGCGCGCTCCTCCTCCTCCTCCTCCTCCTCCTCCTCCTCCTCCTCCTCCTCCTCCTCCCCCTCCTCCTCCTCCTCCTCCTCCTCCTCTCCTCCTCCTCCTCCTCCTCCTCCTCCTCCTCCTCTTCCTCCACCGCTTCCTCCTCTCCTCCTCCTCCTCCTCCTCCTCCTCCTCCTCCTCCTCCTCCTCCTCCTCCTCCTCCTCCTCCCCTCCTCCTCTCCTCCTCCTCCTCACTCTCTCTCCTCCATCCCTCCCTCCATCCCTCCTCCCTCCTTCTCATCCCCCTGCTCCTCCTCCTCCTCCTCCTCCTCCTCCTCCTCCTCCTCCTCCTCCTCCTCCTCCTCCTCCGGGCGCCTCCAGCGCCTCCAGCGCCTCCAGCGCCTCCAGCGCCTCCAGCGCCTCGGGGCCTCGGGCGCCTCGGGCGCCTCGAGGCCCAAGGCGAGAGGTCGGCGCAGTTGCTCCCGCTTCCTCCTCGTTCTTTGTTGGCGGCATTTCCTCGACGCCATCGCCCAGGCCGTCGGGGACGGCGGCCGTCGGGGACTCTTTCCACCACGTCCGTGCGCCCCTGAGCCAGTCCTCCCTCCTCATCCGTCGCCTCTTCCTCCGCCTCCTCCTCCTCCCTCCTCCTCCTCCTCCTCCTCCGTCTCCTCCTCCTCCTCCTCCTCCTCCTCCTGGAGACTCCTCGGGGCATGGTCCACTATTGGAAACTGGGGCCTTAAGAAAAGAACGGGCTCAGAGCTAACCGAAGACGAAGAGCGCGTTCCTCCCCCTCCTCATCCGCCTCCTCCCTCCCTCCCTCCCTCCCTCCCGTCCGCCACGTCCCCAGGGGCTACCAGAAGGGACCGGCACCCGCGAACGGGACCCCTGGGGCGGCCGGAATGGTCCATCCGACCGCACCCTCGCGGTAGTGACACCGCCGCCTTCTGCGAGGGGCCACGCATGAATTATCAATTAATGGCTTACTGGCAGGAGAAGGAGGGGGAGGCGAAGGGGCGGGAGGCGAAGGGGGGAGGCGCAAGGCGCGTGCGGCAGCAGGGGCGACCAGGTATGGGCGGGGAGAGGAAAGGAGAGGTGTGGCCAGGGGCGGGGGCGGTCGGGTCGGTGATGTTGGTGGTCGTGGTCGCGGCGCTGACGTGCTGGTGGTGGTCGTGGTCGTGGTGCTAGCTGGCGGTGTCCGTGATGGTTGTCGTGACGGCGGTGGTCGTGGTCGTGGTGCTGGCGGTCGTGGCGGTTGTCGTGTTTAGGGTCGTCGTCGTGGTGCTGGTTGTGGCGGCGGTGGTTGTCGTGCTTGTGGCGGTTGTGGTCGCGGCGCTGGTGGCGATCGTGGTGGTTGCCGCGCCGGCGGTGGTTCAGCTGGCGGTGGCCGTGCCAAGGGGCCGCCGGCCTAGCGCCCGAGCGCGCTCAGCAGCATCTCAGCATTACCCTTTTGGAGGGTTCTGCTGATCTGCCGCCAGAGGCCGCCCAGCAGCTCGGAGCGGTCGCCGTCGAGGCCGATTCCGTAGCTGCGGACGAAGCTGGCTGCCTCGTCGCTGGGCCGGCCCCCCGTCTCGAAGACCAGGGGGACCAATTCGGGGGTTACCGTTCCCGCTTCTGGTCCACCGCCTGGGCGGCCGCCCAACCATCTTTGTCGGCCAAGGCACCCCTGCGTGGAGCGTAGGTTGAGTGTACGCAGGTGATGCTCCAGTCGACGTAGGTAGACGTGGCGTCTGGTGGCTGGGTCGTTGGTGGAGAGGTCCAGAACCGCTTGCTGGAACACTCCCGTGCGGGGGCGTCGGCGATCCCAGGCGGGAGCGGATTGCTCCGTGGGCGCGGCGAAGCTGGTGAGCTCGGCGTGCTTCGCAGAGTGCCAGTCGCGGCAGCTGTTGTGGCGCTTGTTGCGGGGCTCCCCCACCTCGCACCTGACTGCGTGCCAGCCGTGCGGGTCCAGGAGCTCGTTGCACAGGCTGCCGTCTTGGCGGCGGTGCTGGCAGCGTGAGCCAGGCGGGCAGACCGGGATGCAGAGGCGCCGCTTCAGGTTGCCGCAGAAGTGCGGGTCGGGCTGGCGGGGGTCGTCTGGCTGGCGCGGGAGGAGCCAGCTGCCGGCGCCCGTGCCTCCTCTCTCCCGCAAGCGTAGGCGGCGGTCCTCGTCGAGTGTCCGCATCAGCTTCTCCCTGTTGGCCGCGGAGCCCGTCTTGCCCCAGTGGTTCTGCAGCTTGGGCCGTGGTTCTGCTGTGCAGCCTATCCAGTCGAAGGGCGCCTGGAGGGCGTCTGCTGCCCGGAGAGCTGCCTCCGCCTGGTCGAGCGTCTGCTGCGTCCGCGGGCAACGGGCTCGGAATTCCTCTAGCGAGCTGGCTCCGCGGCAGGCCATCACGTCGTGAAGAAGGAGGGCACAGCTAGCAGCGTAGGCAGCAGGCGCCGTCTGGGTAGCCACGGGGAACGCGCATCCGCCGTCGGCAAGGCGCAGCGTGGCCAGGAACCGCTGGTGGGGGTCCAAGGTTCCGCCGGCAATCTCCTCCAGGCAGCCGAACAGAACGCGGTCCAGCTGCTCCGCCCAGCCCCCTCGGACGGTTGGCGCGGAGGTGGTGCGTGACGCATCCGCGGGCGAAGGTCTGCAGGAGAGTGAAGGCGCTCTCGGCCCGCAGGCCCGCCTGTCGCAGCTCTTGCAGGCGGGCGGCAAGCGGCGCCGTTGCCTTGGCCACGGCCGTGGCCCCGTCTAAGTTGGCATGGACAGTCGCCCTGTCTTCCTCCTTCTCCTCCCTCCTCCCCGGCTCAAGCCAGGGGGCAGTGTTTCCCAAACGCGTGAGGTGGTCGACCCAGCGCTCTTAGACAGTGGCGGGCAAATGGCCGGCCCCCCCGCGGACCATGCCTGTCTTGGTCTGGTTGACTGCGAGTCCGTGTCGGGTGAGGGTGTCGGTCACGACCTGCATGGCTGCGTTCGCATGCTCTGGCAGGACGAAGACCATGATGCCGTCGAGGTAGCTGAAAACCCTGCAGGAGGTCGAGAGGGCCTGGAGGTGGCCGTAGACTTCGTCGAGCGCGTCCGCAATGCCGATTGCGAAGAGTGCCGGCGAGAGCGGGCAACCCTGGCCCCCGCCGCTGGCAGCCCGAATGCGGTGGGCGTCGTCTGCAGGGTCGTTCCACCAGTAGTGCCGCGTGGTGCCCGTGAGCCAGCTGTGGGTACTCTGGAACAGCCGCGGGGCCCGCTGGCGCACGCTGTCCAGCAGCCTGCCTAGCGGGATGCTGTTGAAGGCGTTGGAGCAGTCGAATGCCAAGGCGACCCCAAGCGGGCGCGCTTCCGAGAGCGCTGCGAGGCATTCGTGCACGTGTTCGCAACCCGCCGCGCGGCCGACTGCGCACTGGCGGGGGCCGACTGCGCCCTGCATGTCGTCTGTGTAGACGTCGCAGGCGGTCCTCGCAGCTAGGCGGCGGAGGACGGAGCCGCAAGCAATCGGCCGGAAGGTCCCGTTACGCTTGCGCTGGGCCAACAGCCGGGCCCCAAAGTTGGCGCGCGCGGCCCCTGGGCTGAGCTCGCCAAGCAGGAACGCGACCGCGACGCCGGCCACCGCCTCGAGAGCGGGAGTGTCCGCCAGCAGCGTGCGCCAGTGCTCAAACCTGCTGCCGTTGAGCCCCGGTCCAGAGCGGCGCGGGCTCTTCGCCAGGCTCTTGGCTGCGGCAGCGGCCAGGGCTGCGCGAGCGCCCTCGTCTGGTGCGGCAATTGTGAGAGGTGCTGCTCTGGCCCCTCTGGAAAGAGGCTCTGGAGGCCGGCCTGGGCGCCGGGCCCGGCGGCCAGTGTCGCGTCAAGATTTTGGTCAGCACGCCAGAATTGTACGTTTTCTGGCCCCCGCGCGTTTTCCCTGGCGTGAACAGCACCGCCCTGTCGAAACATGTGAAAGTCTTCTCTTCCCGGGACTGGGCGGCAGCATCGCCGGCGGCTCGATCGGCAACGCGCCCGCGGAGCTGGGCCAAGGCGGCGCCCGCGTTCGCCGGCGCCTGGAGGATCGTCGGGACGTAATGCCCCAGGGCGTCGTTGTCCGCAGTGCCCCACCGTGGCAGGTTAGCGGGTTGGGGCGGCATGCTGCTGGAGGGGCCCCCCGGTTTGGGCCCGAGCGCTCCGTCGTCCTCCTCCAGCAAGGGCGCGCCTAGCGCGGCGGCCTGGCGGGCGGCGTCGGGGTCCGTCCGAGCGCGTTTGGCTTTGCCGTGGTCTGCTGCGTACTCTGCCCGGGTGGGCCGGCCCAGGCGGTCGCAGTGGCCGCGGACGGCGTTCTGTTGCTCTGGCGAAAGGGCCCCCACTCCCCGCCCCCCCCGCCCCTTCCAGTAGCCATGATGGCTCAAGCTACACGCTGGCCCAGACTACAACTGGACCCGCTCAAGCTAACGGACCCTGTCTACCAGGACCTGTTCGCTGACGCCCTTAAGGCAGCCCCGCTGCCCAGCTACAGCGCTCACCCAGATGAGCATGCCCAATTCCTTAACCAACGCCATCTCCAAGCAGCGCCAGAGGCGCCCCCTATAGCTGAATCGGAGATTGGACGACAAGGAAGGCGCACCTGGATATCCAAAGGCTCTCACGCCCTGATGGGCAACATGACTGTCGGCAGACGTGATCTCCGACTGATGCACTTGCGGCTGCCCCAACTACTATTAACATGCGCATTCACAGCACGGGCGTCGGAACTGCCGCGTGGGGATTGGTTATGCTATCGCGCGCTGCGTTGGCGGCGCACATGCAGGGACGGGCCATTACAGCTAGCAGTCACACGTGCTTGCCGAAGCGTTACCTACGCCAGCGCGTAAGCCATGCAGGCCGCCGCGTTATCTACGACGCCCCCTACAGACCCCAGAAGGCCACCGAACCATACCCCCATCTTCGCCCGACCTCGTCGAAAGGTTACGATTATTTTGCGGGCTGCCCAACCCCGAGGAGCTTCGGGTTATACCCCAAGGACATATCATTCAGACACATACCGTGCTAGATTTGCGACGTGCCTGGCAAGGATTATGTTGGGTGTTCGGGGTCATATTCTTGCGATCAGCTGCGCGCGTTATACAACAATCTATGGGCCAGGATGCAGCGTGGCACTGCACGCGCATTGCGACGGAGGTGCAGTCCGCGTAGGATAGGAGACAGTTCGCTGAGGCATACAAAACCCGAAGAAGGATTGGAGCTGGCTCCAAGCGTCGACGCATGGAGAGATCGCTACCATCCCTTCATGGCGCTGATGGCCGAGCCATCGCAGACGCCCCCACGGTCGCTAAACGTTGGCAACAACACTTCGCCAGCCTAGAGCTGGCTGCTACCCTACCACTAGAATGCGCAGTTCATTTTCGTAATTGTTTTCGCCGCAAGCCCTACAGTGGAGTCGAAGTTGGCCCAGTCAACTTAGCTATTATCACGGCGTTGGCTCAGTTCCAGGCGCCACGCCGTCAGGCGCGTGATTCGGCCCCAGGATGCGATGGGATACCAGGTGCGTTACTACAAGCGAAACCTACCACGATTGCCGAATACTATTACCCATTCAGCTCAAGTTTCCCTTTGTCCCTAGTGGGGCCTGTGCAGTGGAAAGGCGTTTTTGTTGTGTATCGAGCGTAGATCAAGTCTGGTCAGCCCGATCCAACCAAGTGCGCCAGCTCACGGTCAACATTGGTACCATCCCAAATACGCAAATCCTCGAGAAGATGCCGCTGAAAAAAAAGCCCTCCTGCCACAGCTTTACGTTGATGCTGGTGAAACGCAGTTTGGTGGACTACCAGGACGGGGCACTACGCGCGCGCCCCGGTTGGTAGAAGTTGCTCAGCCATTGCCAAGGCCCGACGGTTATCTTTTGGTGCGTTATTTTTGGACGTTGTACAAGCTTTCTACAGAGCCATCCGTGCGCTCGCTATTCAAGCCAATCGAGATATCGACATGGATGATGAAACCATCGCAGCTTTGGTTCGGGCCTCGGGACTCCCACCCAGTGCAATGACGGAACTGGAGCGTAGGCTACGTGAATACACGCCGCGGCTACGACAGCACGGTGGCCAGGTCGACGACCCCCGTGCACTGGCTCAGGTGGAGCAATGCTGTCAGGCGCCGCGGCTGGTGCGCGAAGGTTCGGACCAGGTTCCCTTGCCCCAGCGGTCCTTTTTTCCCAGGCCAGCCCCTCGCAGACGTTCTCTTCGAGATGCAAATGGCCGAATGTATGGCCAAGATCCATGGGCGACTTAAGGGCGAAGGCCTTCCCGTGGAATTTCCAACGACCAACAGTCGCAAAATCACAGCCCTACTAGACTGGCAACAGCAGCCCGACACTGTTACCAGCCTTGTTGGTGTGTCGCATGCAGATGACGGTGCAATAATTGTTATACTACCTGCGTTGCACATGCATCCAGCTTTGTCGTTAGCGTTGGGAGTTGCGACGGGTGCATTTGCGAAGCGTGGGCGCAAGCTAAATGTTGGTACAGCGAAGATAGCAGCGATGATCATGTGGACGGGATATGGCATGCAGCGCGCACGTGGCATGGCACGAGCATTGTGGGCGCATACAGTGCACGCCAGGCATGTTTGGTGAGCTCAGTGCCCCGAGTGCGCATCGCTACGTGCATCTTGGTTCGGTCATTGACGCCGACGGTTCGCTGATCCCGGAGATCAAGTACCGCGCCACATCTACTGTGGCTTCGCGTCAATTTTTGCGATGACGGGCCTTCAAGACTAATGCGGTTCACCCACAGGTACGCATGACATTAGCAGACAGTTTAGTACTCTCAAGGAGAATGTACAATGCAGGCGCATGGGCACGGCTCACTACAGCTGAATCGAAGCTTCTACATGGTGAGGTTATGGATGTGCACGCGCAGAGCAGCAGCACGTGTACGTTTTCAGGAATCGCAGTCACAGGTGTCCGATGCCCTCGTGCTCGCAAGGCTGCGCAAACCTACGCCCGCTATGTTATTACGTGCTGCGCACTTGCGGTTATTCGAGTCATTGCTGCACACCGGTCCAACACTTGCCTTTGCACTCATGGCAGCAGAATGGCACGATGCGACGGATCGACAGCAGATGCAGGATCACATCGCGCTCAGACAGTTCACTGAGGACATGACGTGGTTACACAAAGCACCGCTACCATGCGCTAGCCTACCCGCACCAACGGACGACCTTGCAGCTAGGGAACAATACATCTAACAGAGTGCCACCACTTGGAAACACTGTATCCGCGTAGGGCTCCAAGCTGCAGCAAATCATCGCTCTCGGGCTGTTATGGCTGCGCACGTGGGAAAGAGCTTCTTTGATGCAGCTACGGATGCAGGGGTACCGCGCCGTATATACACGGACGAACGTGGATTATTATTTACCCCGCCTGCACCACCACCCGTTTTTCAGATGCACTGCCCGTGGTGTGGAGTAGTTTTCTTAAGAATGCGTGCGCTACGCATACATATTAGTCGCAACCACCACCAGCTTAATACCACGGCCAAGGGATATGCCTCGACGACGGGCTGCGGTACTACGTGTTTATCCATCTTCCACGCCCGCACCCACCTAGTCGACCATCTAGCAATCGATTCCCCACGCTGCCTCGTTGCAGCCATTGAATTGCACGACAATCCAGCCCACCGCCTCGCCACGCAGCCCACAATACACGCGTCGGCAACAACGACAAGCAAGGCATGTGCGCCAAGAAGGCGCGCAGTCGTACCCACACGCAACGCAGCTGACCCACTCACGAAGACCGCTACGGGGCGTCTGGAACAAATGACAGCAGAAGAGGCAAGGGCAGTTCTTGTCCAGTGCGATCCTTACCTCACCGCCGGAGCGTTTCCAATACTACTACCAGCTCATGACGAACCGGCGCACGAAGACCAAGAGGACATTCCTCCCTGGCCCCCGCCACAGGTCGAGCGCTATCATACGCGAATGTTTCTTACGAGCGAGTGCGCAGGTATGTCGGCGCAGGTGTTACTTAGTGCCATCAGACGGACAGAATCGTTCGCGCTGAATTTGCACGGTGGACGTAGAAGGCCTGGAGACATTCAGGCATGTCTAGAGCGGACACATGATGCTGTTGATTTTGCAGTCATTGTTTTATCGATTGATACCGTGATCGACCCTGTGTTCGGCTACATGATGGCGCATGAAACCTTTGAGATTTGACAAGAATATATACGCGCTAAAAGAGATGTTCTATCAGGCGGAGGGCCACCATGCGAGACTTAGTCAGCTATCCGATGGGCCTCGGACAAGGGGCCCCCGCCCCTGGGGTCCCACGATGATTACTGGGGACTGCTGGCCGTGACCCCCAGACAGCAAGAGCAACTTCGGGTTGGAAACGAATTGCTCGGAGCCATGATTGAGCTTTTGTTCACGTGCAGGTGGGCGCACGCTGTTTGACGGATCACCTAGTTCCCGCCAGCTGGCGCCAAGCTGCAGTCAGCGAATTGTTATGTGTACCTCTACTGGCTGTGATGGCGACTCCATCAGCAACTGCCGCTGACCCAGACCAGTGTGGGTACGGCCAGAAGGCCCGAGCACCAACGCGTATTCTTGCACTACATATGGCGACACTATCAGACCGCCTAGTACAGACACTAGGCCGTGGGAGATGCTTCCACGGACGCCGGGCTCACGAGGTCCTCGTGGGGTTCGATTGGACACGGGATGAGTGGCGCACTTCTAAGGAGAAGACTTAGCCAGAGGGTTTATGTCGGACCTTGGCTGATGCGACGGTGGATTGCAGAAACCAAATGCATGTGACGTGAGCCGACATTACCTATCCCCTTGACATTCGAGAAGATGAGGAAAAGCTTCGAGCCGAGTTAATCCGGTTTCACGTTGCATGGGGCCCATACCTAGGTTCGGACGAAGGTTGTGCACCAGATGTTGTTTCGGCCAAGGCTAGGAGAGGCCATGATCGGGCCGATCCTGAAATTTACCGTTTTTTGTCACCTGAGCCTCCAGCAAGTGAACAGCAGGCCGAGGGTTTAGTTTTTGACCCAGAGGCGGAGCCACTTCCAGTGTGCCCACGGGGAGCTCGCGAGGAGCAAGCCATAGCAGACGTTGTCGCTCTTCTCGAGGAGCCGCCGACAGAGCGTCCGCCACCGACCCCTATCCAGTTGTCACCGGCGACACGTGCTCGCATGGAATCGAATCGGATCGAAGCCCGCAGGCGACGTTTAGAGAAGGCCACGCGGACAGGAGAGGAGCACCTTAGACATATTGCGCCATGGAGGGGCGATCCCACGTCTGGACGCAACATTTTCAATTCGTAAATGCACGTGCCTTTGTGTAGTTGTCAAGTGGAGTTCAGTTGAGGAGCGAGGAACCTTATCCCCTCTCTCCCCGCGCACGTTTCCCTCCACCTTCTCATCCAACAGACTGTGTGTTTGAGTTGCTGTACGTGTGCATCTTCATTGTTATTTGCCACGTTTGCATTGCTGTCGATGGCCGCCCGAGGGAGAGCCCCTCTCCGCCCGCCCTGACATGCACTTGCAGTTCGAACAGGTGCCCCGTTGCACTGCCGCTTCCCCCTTGCAGCGGGGTAGCGACAAGAAGAGGCTCTCACGCTCGGCCCAGTCGGGCTTGCGGCCCAGGGCCCGCGTGAGGTCAGATCGACTTAGTGGCACATCCGTAGCGCGCCGCACGCGCGATCCCGAGTTTCCTCTCATGCATTGCCCGCCAGCCAGGCGCTGACGGACATTCACCGTTGCCGCCTGCGTTGTTGCTCTCTCTTCTTTCCTTTTTGTTGCCTCCTCTATGCACGGCTGCTCTCGGTAATATATCAGGAGAGAACCATTTTGGTAACGCTCTGTGGTTAACTGCGCATCGCCTTCAGATCACGTCGCTTTGGCGCTTGATACGAGGACGCGAAGATAGCCGGCAGGCTCGTGTGCCAAGACCTGTCAGTCATTTTGTTGTCCGACGTCTCAGGGGGGACATCGCTGGTAGAGTTGCACGTGCAGCCACTCTGTGTAGATACTGCCCAGCAGTACAGGAATGGTCAAGGTGCGAGTTTTGATATCGTGCAGTATCGTTGCTGCTCACTGCTCGGCTTTTTGGCAGGAGAAGAATATGTTCTTCCAGTGGTCATGCTCAGACAAGGCGAAGATGATTGCGTCTCGCCTTGTCTTGCTGGATGCTAGGGTGCGAAGTTAGACAGCACACTCGTGCGTCACACTCGTGCTGCCGCCCCGTTGGCCACTGCCTCAAGGGATACGCGTCATCGCTGGCAGGACCGCCCACCTGCTTTCTGTGCCCTGCATGTGTGTAGTACTGACCACGGTTTCACAGCCTGTGGTGAACTACTGTCCGTGCGTCCTTGGTGCCCGTGCAGAAGATTTTCGCCTGACTAGTAGTTTGCTAGCTGCAGTGCCACCCAGTCTCGACAAGCCATATGCTCCAGCGAGGAGCCAATCAAACAATCCCTTCTCTGTCCTGTTCCTCTTCCTGGTCCTTCTCTTCCTCCTCCCCCCTCCTCCCAGCTCCTCGTCCTCCTCCTCCTCCTCCTCCTCCGCCTCCCCCTTCTCCTCCTCCTCCTTCTCCTTTTTCTCCTGCTTCACCTCCTCTTCCTCCTCCTCCTCCTCCTCCTCCTCCCTCGGCCGCGCGCCCGCGGGGCGCAGGCGATCGGCCCAAGCTTCCGCCTCGAGTGCAACCAGTCCATGGACCGCTGGACCCTCGTGAGCCTCAGGCGCGGTTTCACAGCCGCGGCGGGGGCAAACCCGATCCCTTGCCCCGTCCCTGCTCTTTCGTCGTCGTTGTGGTTGTTGCTGGTGACGATGTAGTTGTTGTTGCCGTCAGTGTCATTGCTGTTGTTGTTATTGTTGGCGCTGCTGTTGTTGATACTGGCGTTGTCTTGTTGTTTGTGTTGCTGGTGTTGTTGTTGCTGCTGGTGTTGTTGGCGTGGTTACCATTGCCAGTGTTGTGGTTGCTGTTGTGTTTGGTATCGTTGTTGTTGATTGTGTTGTTGTATTGGTGCTGCTGGTGTTGTTGTTGCTGTTGCTGTTGTTGGTGTCTAAGTGTTGTTGGTGATGTTGTTGTTGCTGATGTTGCCGTTGTTGCTGCTGTTGCTGTTGCTGTTGTTGTTGTTGTTGTCGTTGTCGTTGTTGTTGTTGTCGTTGTTGTTGTTGTTGTTGGTGGTGGTGTTGTTGTTGTTGTTGGTGTTGGTGTTGGTGTTGCTGTTGCTGTTGTTGTTGTTGTTGCTGTTGTTGTTGTTGTTGTTGTTGTTGGTGTTGTTGTTGTTGTTGTTGTTGTTGTTGTTGTTGTTGTTGTTTCGTTGATGTGTCCCTCTCTCTGTCGTTCTCGCTCTCTGTCTCTCTCTCGCTCTCTCACTCTCACTCTTTCTCTCTCTCTCTCTCTCGGTACACGGTCGGAAACTGTTGGACAGCGTGTCGCTCCGCCTGTTCTGGCCCACCGCGCTTCGACGCGGCACGGTGTCCTTTTCTCCGAGCCACATGCGTCATCGTCCCGAGCCTTTTCCGCGCAGCCCGTCCCCGCGAAGCGGAGCGACACGCTGTCCACTTGCAGGGCACAGCGTGTCGCCGGGGCCGCCGGGGCGACTTGCTGCGTAAAAGGGTCCCGAGCTGTAGATTTGACGCAGACATCTCGCTGCCGTTTGTGGCCGCGAGCTCCCGTCATGGCCCGCCTTGGATCCCTCGCCCACCCCTCTCTCCCTCCCTCTCTGGCGTGGCGCGTACACATTTGGGCGCATGGCTTTCTCATTCTGCGGCGGCGGGGCTTCTCAGGGGAGGGGAAGCAGCCCTCTGGCTGTGCCTGCGCAGTCTTGGATGACTGCTCGCGTGGGACCGTCGGACGTTCGACCCTGCCGCTCTTCTCCGTCCGTGGCGGAGCCCGTCCGTGGCGGTGGCCGCGCGCGCGGCGGTGTCCTCCTCCTCCTCCTCCTCCTCCTCCTCCTCCTCCTCCTCCTCCTCCTCCTCCTCCTCGCTCTCTCTCGCTCCTCTCGCTGCCGCTGCTGTTGCTGTCTTGCCGAACTCTCGGGGCGCGGCGGCCGACCTCGACGGGCTGGCCCCGTGCCGGGCCACGCCGACCGCCCCCCCCTTCGGGCCCGCGCCGCGCGTCTGCGCGCGGCGGAGGATCGGGGGAGCGCAAGACCCGGGTTTGCCAGGACTCGGGTTCGCCATCTCATCTCCTCCTCCTCCTCCTCCTCCCTCCTCCTCCTCCTCCTCTCTCCTCCTCCTCCTCCTCCTCCCTCCTCCTCCCCCTCCTCCTCCTTCTCCTCCTCCTCCTCCTCCCCCTCCTCCTCCTCCTCCTCCTCCTCCTCCTCCTCCTCCTCCTCCGTTTTTTGACGACCGCGCCTCGGATTTTGACGAGGAGGAGTTTCGTGGGGATGTCTGCAGCGGGAGGCCTCATCAAAATGCAGGCTCGGCCTCGTCATTTTCTTGACGACCTCGTCGGGGATTTCCGAGTCCCCTGTACCCAGGTCTTACGTCCCCCTGAGAGGAGGGCCAGTGCAAACCCACGACGCACCAATGGTGTTGGAATGCGCCCGTCCTCCAAGCTCCCTCGTCATGCAGTATCGTTTATGCGACCCCCATCCCCATCCTCATCCCCTTCGAGACTTCCCCAGATTACCACCCCTGTTGGGGATACACCCCTCGAAACCCGAAGGGGACGGCCTATGTCCCCATCTAGGGGGGTAAATCGGCCAGTGGGGCCCAGGCCACGCCGTTGGGTATGGGGATCGGATAAACGATGCCCTAGAAGGGTTTGTTTCCAGCCGTGTGAAACTCCGGGGGCGCACCAGAGTCCCACCACTTTCAGGATTTCAACGCCACGAGTCATACTGACCGTTGCTCCTTGATGATCCTGAATCGTGCCATAATGCAACTCCTGGGACTTCAACATCGCGAATGCACGTAACTATTGCGCCCTGACATTCCTGATTTTCCCGAAACGCAGCGTCTGGTACGCTAGTCATGAGAACCGGTGAAACTAGTGCAACATTTTAGAACGAATGTTCACGGCTTCAAGACGAAACCGCATTTTGAAAAGGAGTCGCCCTCAATCAAGCAAGTGTTTGGAAACCAGTTTGAGCGGTGCTCAGGCGAGAGCCGCATTTGGGAAACCACCTGCCCTCAATCGGTGAAACCCTTGCAACCTGCTCAACGAATGTGCGCGGCGCTAAGGCGAGAACCACATTTAGAAAACAACGTGTGCTCAATCTGTGAATCGCTTGCAAAGTTTGAAGACGAATGCGTGCGGCGTTAAGGCGAGAACACATGTTGAAAACGATTTGTGTTCAGTGCGAGAACCTCGAGCTAATTTTGAAGACGAGTGTGCGCGGGACGAAGGCGCGAACACCACATCTTGAAAACCATGTGTCCTCAATCCGTGCGAGGTTCTACACATTTTGACGGCGAGTGTGCGCGGCACTGAGGCGAGAGCCTCATTTTGAACACGATTTTTCCTCAATCCGTGAAGCTCCTACACATTTTGAAGACGAATGCGCGCGACGCTAAGGCGAGAGCCACATTTTGGAAACGATCCGCCCTCCATCTATGAAACCGTCGCCAGTTTTTAAGTTTCAGGCTCATTAGTGGCTAGGACGTCTCAGGCGAAACGCCCAGCCCGCCCTTCCCACTTGCCACGGGGTGTGACAGGGAAGAGTTTTCCACAAGGAAAAAGAAAGGAGGGAGGGGGGTTGATGGGGGGATCCGACGATGGGAGGATGAAACCTCGTTTCGCTCTTTCTGCGGCTGCCCACGCGGGCCGCGCAAGGATCCGCGGCGGCGCCCTGTCCCTTCCACCCCCCGCCCGCCCGCCCAGGTGCGACCAGTGCGAGTCCAGGCAGGCCCAACGCAGGAGAAGAAGGGGGGGAGATGGGAGGGAGGGAATTGTAGGGAGGAGGAGGGGGGGAGGGAGGGGGCGGGGCGGAGGAGGGAGGAAGGACGAGGAAAAGGACGGGGGAGGGAGTTGAAGCGGTAGGAGGAGGACGGAAGGAGGGAGGGCGGAGGAGGAGGGAAGGGAGGGAGGGAGGGAGGAGGGCGGAGGAGGGAGGAGGGAGGGAGGAGGGAGGAGGGAGGGAGGAGGGAGGAGGGAGGGAGGAGGGAGGGAGGAGCAGGGGGGTAGGAGGGAGGGAGGAGGAGCGAGGCCGAGGGGCGCCCGCGGGGCTCGACAGGAAGCGCCTGGGGCCGGGTCTCGGACGGCCCGCTTTCGTGAGCATTGAAGGGGCCCCAGGACACACAAATAAATACACAAAATAATAAAAATATTCCCCATATTTTCATATATTTTCGTTTTTTTATCTTCCCCCCCATTTCCCATATTTTCTTATATTTTCCTGGGAATCGACGATTAATTGTGTCTCTGTGTTTTTTCCCCTCCTGAAACATGCTTGGCTCAAGTATCAGGAGGGGAAAAAACACACAGACACAATGATTCGCCGACTCCCAGAAAAGATGCGAAACTATGGGAAGTGGGGGGGAAGGCAGGAACCCCGAAAATATGTTAAAATATGGGGAATCGTTTTCTTTGTGTGTATTTCTTTGTGTGTCCCTGGGCCCCTTCAGAGTTTTGGCGAAGCGTCCTGGGGTGCCTGTAGTCCCACCAGACACTGTCCTAAGAACCGCTTGCGGTTCCCGCGAAATGTTCTCCGAACATTTCTGGCTGGGGCTGTTTTGTTTTAGCACACCGGGCTTATGTTCTAAGAACATTGCTGTTGTTATTCGAACTCTTTGGGGTTCTAAGAACATTTCGTGGTAGGATTGTAGGAATGCCGGGACGGCCGGTCCCTGCTCAATGGGTGCGTGCGCCGCGCCGCCTCGGATCTAGTCGTGCGCGTAAGGGTGGCCTTTTGCCGGAGTGGTTCGTTTGGTGTTGGCCCGCAGAGGTCCTGACAGCTACTCTCTTAAAACGACGCGAAGATCGGGACAACATCGGATCGGGATAACTCGAAATCTATGAGAATCGGCGGGTTTGGAGGATGTATTGGGCGCCGCGGCCGCTCCAGAGCGTTCCCGAACGCTCTGAGAGCGCTCCGGAACGCTCTGGAGCGATTTATCCCGATCCTATAGCCCTGTTTTATCCTAGATGGGGTCGGAGTACATGGGGTCGGAGGATCGCGCCGCATCGCCGATGCATCGCCGATGCGTCTCGATGTGCAGCCCGATCTTCTTCACGTCGACGTCGCCGATGCATCGCCAGTGCATCGCCGATGCATTGCTGATGCATCGCCGGTGGAGGAGGAGGAGGAGGGGGAGGAGGAGGGGGAGGAGGAGGAGGAGGAGGAGGAGGAAGAAGAGGAGGATGGGGAGGGCGACGACGACGAGGTGGAAGAGGAGGAGGAGGAATCTGAACAAGGATTCGATCTAAAGCCATCCACGCGTCACGGAGTACGGGCCACCTCAGCGAGAGGCGATGGCAAAAGCTGACATGTTGCCCGCCGGTCGTGGGTGGACTGCGGCGGCAGCGGCTTGCCAGGCGCGCCGGGCCCCCACGGGCCCCCAGGAAAGCGACGCGCACGAAGGGTCGCTCTCTCCCGGGGCCACTCCTCTTGGCATCGCTCGGACGTGTGCATGTTCCCCCGGCGAGAGCCATCGAGGACCATCCTGGACCATCGAGCAAAACAAAAAGCACGCACGGAACCGACACATGCACGGGAAAGGGACGTCCGAGCGGCGGCAAGTCCTGCGTGTGGGCGATCGGATGCCAGAAGGATGGCTCAAGCTCAAGGCCGAAAATCTCAAGGTTGCACGTCGCTTACCGAACATCACAGCCCACACCACTAACTCTCACGAGTCGGCCTGTGATGATGAAGGAGGGGGTACGGAAGGCAGATGGTTCCGCAGGGTCTCCAGAGGCGAAGGAGTTGAAGACGGACGCGGAACAAGGACAAAATGAGTAAAGATGAGAAGATCGACAAAATCTATGACATGCTATCTGATCTCACCAAGGACGTCGCCCAAACTAAACTTATTGCACACACCGCGAGTGCCACAGCCGAGAAAGCGATGGAGGCCGTCAGGGAGGTCAGGGACACCGTCAAGCAGGTCGAAGCTTCGAATACGGCACTACAGAGGGACGTACAGGACATCAAGAACAAGCTACACCAGGACATGGAGTATCCTCAGATCACGAAGGTCTACGACGACAGAGCCAAGCAAGTGGCAGCAATAGAATTCTAAGAATGCCTACCTCAGATGAGTTGATCAAGATGTTGGAGGGCATCTTATCGAACATCAAATATGACACCAGCGGCTTGCAACTCCATGCCTTTACTACCCCTACGAAGATGGGCATGATTACCTGCCCTACAGTATCCGATAAGACGACGCTTTACAATAACGTCCAAAAACCGGGAAGGAGCCGTGGTTGGAAGGAGTATTTTTCCAGAACAACCAGACGAAGGAGGAGCACATTCATGACAAGAAGATGGGATACACAAAGTATCATGTGACAAGGATGGACAAGCACAAACAGGACGATGTGAATTTACTACGGTCGAAGAGGACGGTTGCACTGAACGGGAAGAGGATTGCATGGTACGACGTTCACGGACAATGGAGAACAACAGACAATGGGAAATTTGTGGAAGGGCAGGTGGATGAATCACTAAATGCGTTTCGCGCTAAAATTAACCCAGACCCTGACACAGACAGTGATTTATAGGAGAGGGGGGCATGACAGCCAGCGCCGTCAGCTTCAAAATGACGGCACTGACGCTTACATCTCATATCACTTCGGAACAACATCACAATATTCAGGTTCATCTCCGCCCAAAGCGTTGGAAGGACACGTTTCACCGACTCTGGCGTCCCAGGCTCCGACTCCTGCAGCTCCGGCGTGTGCTGACCAACCTTATGTTTCACCTTCGTCAGATCCTACGGCGACCTCCGATGAACGTGGACATGCCGAGCAACGTCGATCAGGGCATCAGCATCACTTGGCGGCTTCTCAGACTCTTGCTATATTTTCCGACTCCCGACCCTCTGCATTTCGATTACATGCCGTTCATCGATTGCCAACACTTGCTGATCTTCCCGACCTTCTTGCATCCCATATCTGATTAATTTCGTCCACCTCCACTTCTCGACTTGTATACGTCACTAGCTTACCTTCCCGACATTCATTCTTCAGCATCTAGCTCTTCGCCTCCATTTCTACTTTTACCCATCGACCTCCAGCCCCCACCAGACCAACATACCGACATTCAGCATCCACCGTCGGATTTTCCACTTCTAGCTTTGACTTTCGACTTCCAACCTCCACCAACTCAGCGCTCCAAATGTCAGCCTCGAGCGACCGACTTTCGACCACTACCCCCAACCATCGACCTCCAGCCTCCGCCAGACCAGCATGCCGACCTCCAGCATCCACCACCCGACCTTCCATTGCCAGCTCCGACTTCCGACCTCCAGTTTCCACCAACTCAGCGCTCCACCTCTCAACCTCCAGCGCCCGACATTCCACCACCTCCCCTCGTCGACCTCCAGCCCCCAACAGACCGGCATGCCGACCCCCAGCATCCACCGTCCGATTTTCCACTTCCAGCGCCGAAGTTCGACCTCGAGCCTCCGCCCGCCAACTCAGCGCTCCAACTGTCAACGTCCAGCGTCGCCCATTTCACCTCCACCGCCGCCCAAAGACCTCTGGCCGCCACCAGACCAGCCTGCCGACCTCCAACATCCACCATCCGACTTTCCACTTCCCGCGCCGACTTTTGATTTCCACCATCCATCAATTCAGCACTCCAGCTTCCAAGTTCCAGCCTCCAACTCTTCGCCAACAAGCTCACCCATCGACTTCCAGCCTCCACCACGCCAGCATTCCGACGTTTAACATCCACCATCCGGCCCTCCATTTCCAGCTCCGACTTTCGACCTCCAGCCCCCGCCAACTCAACGGTCCAACATCGAGCCACCAGCGACAGACATTTCACCAACGCTTCCGCCCATCTACTGCCAGTGTCCACCAACTCAGTAGTCGGATTCGCAACCTCCAGCATGCGACACTCCACCACCACATCCACCCATCGACATCGAGCCCCCGCCAGCCCAGCATGCCGACCTCCAGCAGCCGCCATCGAATTTCCCACTTCCAGCTCCGACTTCCTACCTCCAGCTTCAGTCATCACAACGCTCCGACGTTCATTCTCCAGCACCGGACTCACGTTTTCGACTTCCGCCCAACGACCTCCGACCTTCACCGGCGCGGCATTCCGACGCCCAATCGTTGGCCAAGCAAAGCGCGCCTAAGCCGTGCATCAAACTCTTGTCCAAATGATGCACTGAACTGACCGCCTCTGTTCACGCGGAACGCATGGGCAGACCATCCAACATATTGCGCGTAACGGAGCATGGAGAACCCCTCAGCCCATTACTCTTCAGCTGTGTCTCAGAGAGTATAATGAGACGGGCCAAATCACAATGGGCACTGGGAAAGTACGGTTTCACGCTGCGGCTACATGCCAACGACTGAATGACCAATTTACGTCTCGCCGATGATATTATGTTACTTGCTGGGTCACTCGACCACCTCAAGGACATGCTTTCTGACCTGATCACCGAGGCGGGCAAAGCGGTTCTGGAATTGCATCCAGACGAAACGAAGATCTCGCACAACGGCAACCGACCACCACGCGGCATGCACGCGCCCGACAGCGTGACTGTTCATGACATGACGATCGAGGTTTTGCCGCCCTACCGCGCCACGAAGTATCTCGGACGACATTTGCGGTGCAGCACGCCCCACGCATCCGAAGTAGAACGTCGAATTGCCGCAGCATGGCGGCAGCGCCACGCACTCAAGCAAGAGTTGACAGTGCCGACATATTCACAATCAGACCGCCTTCGCCTCTTCAACGGGGCCGTCGCGCCCACCATCCTGCATGGCTGCGAGGCCTGGGCGCTAACGACCGACTGGGAGAACCGACTGCGGCGCACACAACGACAGATGTTCCGCATGATAGTCAAGGTACCCGGGCGCATCAGCACAAGCAACGCCCAACAAGCACCACGAGCAGTTGAGGCCATCCACGGCGACGACGACGGGCGCGATAACGCCCAGCAACACTACGACGACGACGACGACGGACATGACGTTGACAGCACGCCCGGCTCCGCACCGTGCATTCACGATGTGGAAACCGAGACAGAATGTTTGAAATCGCGGGTTGATCGGGCAAAGCGCGCCACCCGCAAGGCCGAGGCGGCAATGGAGAGGCTGCAGATCGCAGACAGGGTCTCCCAAGTACGAGTACGAAGGTGGCACTGGATACGAAAACTGGCCAATACCGCCGAGCACGAATGGGCGCGGCAGGTATTTCAATGGGCTCCAGAACGCGACCCTGTTTACACGGCGAAACTCAGAGTGGGGAGACCCAAATCCAGGTGGATTGACGACGTCCGACGTTATCTTGGTTTTGCCATAGAATGGAACGATATGAATATTTCAGATGTTTTGTCCTTTGCGTCGACAGATGCGCGGGGGCATGTGGCGCCATCTTTTGCGGCATACGACAGAGGAACAGGCCAAGCGAGGCGCCACACTGGCAGCACCCCGGTGTGATTCTGACCGCTGCCGCCGCCAATTGACGACACCCAGTCGTGCTCCTCCAACTCTCGACTTCCACTTCTCGACTCCCAATATTTCACCTCGAGCTTTCGACCTCCACTCGCCGACTTCACTTTACCCGACCAACCTCCAGCTTTCAACCACTGCTTCCACTTCCGCCGATGACCTCCCACTTCCACTTGTTTAAAATTTCGACTTCCGGCATCCAACTTCGATTTTCCCCCGCATCTTCGTCTATCGACCTGCAACCTCCCTCAGTTCCACGCTCCACCCTTCAGCTTGCAACGGCCAATTTCGCATTCCAGCCTCCATATCGACCTGCAGGGTCCATCATCCCACCACCCCGACCACCACCACCCAGCGCCCGACTCTCCATTCCCACCCTCACATGTCGACCTCCAACCACCACCAGCTCAACAAGCACCCTCCCGTCGTCAGCAGATCCTTCACTTACACCTCCATCTATCACCCAACCAACCCCACCAGCGCACCTTTTTACAACTTCTGGCGTTCAGCGTCCAATTTTCCACCACCACCCCCACGTCCGCCTATCAACGTCTAACCTCCACCAGCGTGGCACCCTGACCTCCAACTTCCAGCATGCATCATTCCACTTCAACCTCCGAGTATCAACCTCCAGCACCCATAGTTCAACATTCCGATGTTCAGGCTCGAACATCAGACTTTCATGTTCCACCCGCTTATCGACCGACATGCCCCGCTCGAGCACCACTCTGACTTCTAGTGGGTCCACTTACTGACCTCCAACCCCCACCAGCTAAACACTCCGACCTCCAGCATCAAGCATCCGACCTTCGACCTCCGCTTACGACTATCCACTTCCAGCCTGCGCCACAGGAACAAGTATACCTTCAGCGTCCAGCATCTGGCGTTGAGTGTCGATCTCCACCCACCGACGCCAAACCTCTTCCATGTCAGCACTCCGACCTCCAACCCCGGCGTCGAAGGTACCACTTCCACCTCCGTTTCATAACCTCAAGCCATCGCCAATTCAGCACCCCGATACCTAGCCACGAGCATCCGACGTCCCGTGTTGATCCCAGTTGCATGTTGGAGGGAGATCCTGAATGCAGCATCGACGGGTTCTTGGCAAGAGAGCTGCTAACAAATCGCCTCGGACAGAACAAGAACAGCTTGCGCAAATGATTCAAATACGATAATTTGTCGCAAACCGGTTTTGGAACGGGATCGAGCTGGACTTCTGATCGGGCTTCGTTCTTTCTGTTCTCCTGGTGCACCGGCGCTCCGGCGCCGCACCCGCAGCACCCCCAGACGGTGCCTATATGCGTTCGTGTTCGTGTTCGTGTTCATGGCCCCATAAATACCCGACGATTCGCTGCGGCCAGAAGCTGTTTCTGACGTGCCGCGTTGCCAGTTCTGGCCACCACGCTTAGGCTCGACCCCCAGCTTCCGAAAGTCCATGTCCCGAGCCGTTCGCAGCCGCCCGCACCGCGGAGCGGGGCGACTCGCGATCAGCTTGCAGGGCGTAGCGTTTCGCAGGCGCCACCGCCGCGACACGCTGAGCAGCCGCACGAAGAGGGGGGTAGGGGGGAGGAAAGCTTCTTAGAGGCACCCCTGCTTCTTAGAAGGCGCGGGCCCTACATCGATAGATAAGGCCGGCGCATTCTAAGAAGCAGCCTTCTAAGAAGCATCCCCCCCTCGCCCTACCCCATTGTGCACGCCGCCAAGAGTCTTGCACTGCAGTCCTCTTCTTCAGTTTCCTTAAATCGTGGGCTCCACTATTGTCTCTGGGGATTGCATTCACCAGATGCCCTGCACGCTCGCCGCGCGGACTGGGCCTCTTCCGCCCCGCTCCACTATTCTCCGATCGACTTGCGAGAAGCAGGCCAGAGAACAAAGCGAGGGTACATCTAACGCAGTTCTATGCGGATCCAGGCAGGTCACCAGCTCGAGTCGAGGGACACCAGAAATCGTGAAGCCTTCAACGAGATGGGGCTGGTTTTCTGAGCCCTTGTTGGAGAGCCGGTTCTCAGTGTCCTGGAGGAGGTGCCCTCTAAGCAGGGCCTTGGGAGACTTGCAGGCGTTTGCGAGGGCGTCTTTCTTACCCTCTTAGGTTTGTGTCTTGTCTAGCGCCTGACTGCTATATGGCGCGTTCCAGCAAGGACCCCGCCTTTAGAGCATCCTTACCTGCTGCGAATTCCGGTGGAAGCCCAGCGAAAGCCGACGGAAGTAAACCGGCGGCGGGTTTGTGAGCGGAAGGTTGGTGGAAGCAAGTGGGACTCCATCATTTTTGTGTGCAGGGTTCCCGGAGCCGAAACACACACAACGGCATAAACATAAATTGTTGATGG
The DNA here is from genome assembly GCA_963575745.1 of Prorocentrum cordatum. Classification (NCBI taxonomy): domain Eukaryota; class Dinophyceae; order Prorocentrales; family Prorocentraceae; genus Prorocentrum; species Prorocentrum cordatum. Next base: position 214,569 of record CAUYUJ010015426.1, read on the forward strand.
TCCGCGCAGATTTCATGGATCTGCGCTGGGACCCCCTTGGCGGCGCCTCCGGCGCCGCCCCTGGCGCGCTCCGATCCAAGAAATCCGCGCGGACCGTCGATAGTCCATGATGTTCATATGCCATTGTTCCTTCTTCAGAGTCGGCCACATCGTCCCTTGCGGCTCCCCTGAACCAAGGTGCGGAACGTTAGTGGAAGCAAGTGAGACTTCTCCTCCTCCTCCTCGTCGGCCTCCTCCTCCTCCTCCTCCTCCTCCATCATTCTTGGGGTGCAGGGTGCCCAGAGTCGGCCATGTCGCCCGCTGATGTGTCTGGTCGCAGCTTGCCAGCAGCGGGCGGCTTCCTTCAAAACCAAGGTGGTGGGGGGGGGGGCGTTGGGCCACAGCAGTGTCTTTTTCGGGTCCGGCGAGAGGGCGGGGAAGCGTGGGGTTCGAGGTGCGCCGGAGCTCGGGGCTCGCCTGCGCTTTTTGAGGAGCCCGTCCTGCATCTTTAGCGGGAGGAAGAGACGGAGGATGGTGAAGGAGACGGACCACGAGGAGGAGGTGGCGGAGGGAAGAAGAGGAGGAGGAGGAGCAAGAGGAGGAGGCGGAGGCGGAGGGGGAGGCGGAGGCGGAGGTGGAGGAAGAGGCGGAGGCGGAGGAGGAGGAGTCGATCGCAAACTTGGATTGAGGTGGCGTGGATTAGCGACGGGTCCCGTTGCCATAGGAAATTGCGGATTTCCGCCGCCGAACGAGGCGGCACCGGCCGCATTTTGGGGAGGGCACCTCCCCCGATCCATGGATTTGGCGACAGCGTGCAAACCCATGGATCGCTAATCCATGTTTGTGCGCCCCCGAGAGGAGGAGAAGGAGGAGGAGGAGGAGGAGGAGGAGGAGGAGGAGAGGAGTCTTCATGTTGGGACCTCTTCCGGGGTTCAGTTCTCGTGGGATGTCTGCAGCGGTAACTCGTGTCAAATTTCAGATTAGGTCGTGCCATTGTTATGGCCCCGGCGGGCCAACCCGAGCCCCCTTAAACCGAGTCTTACGTCTCCCCGAGAAGGGGGGGTGGAGGACGGGGGGGGTCGAAAACTCCTGCGTGCACATGCTTTCGGCCACTCCGCTGGGCGGGCGCCACGCCGGGAGGTGCCAGGAAGATCAGCTGCGCGAGCTGCAAGGCCGACGCCAGAAGTCAGGAGGGGAAATATTCGTCGATCCCCAGGAAAATATGGGAAAACATGGGAAGTGGGGGGGAAGACAGAAACCCAGAAAATATTGGAAAATATAGGGAATCCTTTTATTTGTGTGTGTTTATTAGTGTGTCCCAGTTTCCCTTCAAGAAGAGGGCTGAGGAGGGAGGAGAGAGGAGGAGAGAGGAGGAGAGAGGAGGAGAAAGGAGGAGAGAGAAGGAGGAGGAGGAGGAGGAGGAGGAGAAGGAGGAGGAGGAGGAGGAGGAGGAGGAGGAGGAGGTGGAGGAGAGGGAGGAGGAGGAGGAGGAGGAGGAGGAGGAGGGCCGAGGCTCACTGGGGGACGCGCCGGCCCCCAGGGAGCCCACCGATCGCCGATCAGGGGGCCGACAGCCCACCCCGCCCAGGAGCGCTCGGCTTCGCTGTCGGGGGCCCCTCGTCGGTCTAACGACGACGTGTCGCCGAGTCCAGCTCGGTGTCTTTCAGGAGGGGAAAAAACACGGGAAGTGGGGGGGCAGACAGAAACCCAGAACATATGGGAAAATATGGGGAATCCTTTTATTTGTGTGTATTTATTTGTGTGTCTCAGGGCCCCTTCGACTCCGCTGGGCGGGCGCCACGCCAGGAGGTGCCAGGAAGATCAGCTGCGCGAGCTGCCGCATCTCCGCCTCCTCGGCCCCCCTGCTCGTCCTCCTACTCCTCCTCGTCCTCCTCCTCCTCCTCCTCCTCCTCCTCGTCCTCCTCCTCCTCCTCCTCCTGGGGCTGAGGCTCATTGGGGGACGCGCCGGCCCCCCAGTGAGCCCACCGATCGCCGATCGGGGGTCCGACAGCCCACCCCGCCCAGGAGCGCTCGGCTTCGCTGTCGGGGGCCCATCGTCGCTCTAACGACGACGTTCAGGAGAGGAAAAAACATACAGGCACAATTAATCGTCGATTCCCCAGAAAATATGGGGGGGAATTGGGCGGGAAGACAGAAACCCAGAACATGTTGGAAAATATGGGGAAGTATTTTATTTGTGTGTATTTCTTTGTGTGTCCCAGGGCCCCTTCAGATCTAACGACGATGTGTCGCCGAGTCCAGCTCGGTGTTTTCCCCGCTGGGCCCGCCCCCCGTAACGTTCCCCCGCAGGGTTGGCTCGCCAGCCTCCCTTTTTTACTGCGTCCAGGTCTTCCTCGGTCCGCTCCCCGCCAGCCGCAGGCATTCTGCCCAGCGAGCTTCGGGAGGCAGAGCCCACGGTTGCGGGATGCACCAGCCTTCCAGCGCGACGACTTGCCTCACAGCGTGTATTCTACGGCTGATGTCACCTGCTGGGCCTGTCTAGCCTCCCCTTTACGGCCTCCTCTTTACTACCTCCCCTTCGCTGCTTCCCATTTCCTTCCCCCGACCGAGACCTTCTTCGGGGGCCTATGGGCGCGAGCTGTCGAGCGGGAGTGCGGGGGGAGCATCTGTGCCCACAGTCCAGGCGCCACGGTGTGGCTCGGGGGCCGAAGAAGAAGTTACACCAGCAAGGCACCTTAATTCCAGCAGGGCACAATCGGCGGGCCCAGGAGTGGGCGGTGGGCCAGTGAGAACGTGCATTCCCAGGTCTCCCAGGAGATCCCTGGGGAACGCACGACCATGTGCAAACTGGTGTACCTTTGCAATCGGATCGTGGCCGTCGAGACCAACATGTGGGGCGTGCCAGAAAAGGCCGTGCCCTCGGAGATCGACGGAGGTGCCATCTCTTCCGCGGCGGAAGGCGGCAGAAGGTCGGCGGAAGTAAAACGAGGCCGCCTCCACCGGCGGAACCTCGGCGGAAGCTCGGCGGAAGGCGGCGGAAGTGAAACATGTGCTCCCTAAGAGATGAAAACGTATTGGGTTTCAGGGTTTCCGAAATCGCGCATGCAACCGGGATTCAGGAGGGAAATCAACACACAGACACAATCAATCGTCGACTCCCAGGAAAGGATGGGAAACTATAGGAAGCGGGGGGGAAGACGAGAGTCCAGAGAATATATAGGAACAGATGTGGAATCTGGTGTGTAACTATGTGTGGGAACAGAGGACGACATGTGGACGAGTTTCAGAAAAAGATGTGGCATATGGGAAAAGGTTGGGACATCCAGAGGATCTGGGAGCAGATGTGGAATCTGGTGTGTAGATGCGTGGGAATATAGGACGACACGTGGACGAGTGTGGAAAAGAGGTGGCATAGAAGGAAAGATGTGGAAATCCAGAGAATCTAGGAGCATATGTGGAATCTGGTGTGCAGATGCGTGGGAATATGGGACGACACGTGGACGAGTGCGGAAAAGAGGTGGCATAGAAGGAAAGATGTGGAAATCCAGAGAATCCAGGAGCATGTGTGGAAGTCCAGAGAATCTAGGAGCATGTGTGCGTCTTTGCTTCTGTGTGTCCCTGGGCCCCCTCGACGTCGGGCGCAATCGGCCGCCCGGCCGAGGCGGGGCCTGGGGCTCCCCGGTGCCCCCTTCCTGCGGGGGCTGCCCTGCAGGCTTAGGCCTCGGCTTCGCTCGGCCGTGTGCATTTATCTCAGGAGGGGAAAAAACACACACAGACACAATCAATCGGCGATTCCCAGAAACTATGGGAAAATATGGGAAGTGGGGGGGAAGACAAAAATCTAGAACATATAGCAAAATATGAGGGATATTTTTATTTGTGTGTATTTATTTGTGTTTCCCAGTTCCCCTTTAAGATGTGGAAATCCAGAGAATCTATAGGCGCATGTGTGCGTGTTTGCTTTTGTGTGTCCCTGGGCCCCCTCGACGTCAGGCGCAAGCGGCCGCCCGGCCGGTTGGGACCTGGGGCTCCCCGTGCCCCCTTCTGTTTGGGGCTGCCCTGCATGCTTAGGCCTTGGCGTCGCTCGGCCGTGTGCAGTGATCTTCGGCGAGAAGCCAGGGCTCATTTCGACTCCTTCGATTCGATTCCATTCGATTTCGATGGCTTCCGATTCCGATTCGATTCGACTTGGGATTCCGATTTGGATTCCGATTTCCCACTGAGGCATTGCTACTCTGCCGATTTCTGCCGATTCGACTCCTCCCGACTTGGCTGCCGATTTCCGCCGATCCGTGTAATTTCGATCGCCGATTCGACTTATCGATTCGATTCTGGGCTCTCCGGAGAACCCATCGAGGACCATCCTGGACCATCGAGCAAACAAAAAAAACACGCACGACATCGAAACGTGCGCGGGGAGTGGGCGTCCGAGCGATGGCGAGAAGCTGGGCCTGTCCCTCTACGGGGGGGAATCTGCAAGCATAGTCATAAGAATAGTACGGGGAGGGTGTTTTGACTATTTTTGTTTCCCCATTCTGGAGTATGCTTAGGGTTGAGCCCGCCGCTTGTGCTACCAGCGGCGGGGCAAGCCTCTTCCCCGCCGCTAATTTCCCTTTAATGTTTCCCGATAGCTGTCTTTTAATTGTCTTTTAATTGTGTCATATTCCCTCTAACTGCCTTGCATTCCCGATAATTCTCTTGTATTTCCGATCATGGTATACACCATACAAGCGACAAGCCAGCCTTGTCCTGTTCCTCCTCCTCCTCCTGCTCCTCCTGCTCCTCCTCCTCCTCCTGCTCCTCCTGCTCCTCCTGCTGCTGCTCCTCCTCCTCCTCCTCCTCCTCGTCCCTCTCCTTTGTTGAGTTGGTCAGACTGCAATCCTTGGCATTGCTCGGGCGTGTGCGTTTTTTTCCTCTGCGAGGACCATCGAGGAGCATCCTGGACCACGTAGCAAAGCAACACGCGCGAAACCGACACATGCACGGGGAATGGACGTCCGAGCGATAGCAAGCCTCCTGCCCGCTCTGGGCGATAGCAAGCCTCCTGCCGCGAGGGCTGGGCACGGGAATTACCGTCCAGGCACTAGAAGGAAAAAATCCTCGGGAGGTCCCGGGAGGTGGGGCCCCGGGAGGTGGGGGCCTTCCCGCTAATTCGTCCCTGTGTTTTTACAGGGTTTCATTCCCGGGAAATTATCGGGAAGGGTCCCCGGGAGGTGGGGCCCCGGGAGGTGCCCGGGAGGTCCGTTCATTCTGGACGGTAATCCCCGAATCCCTGGACGGTAATCCCCAGCAATGAAAATCATGCGGGGCGAGGGGTTGGGGAGCTCGGGTTGCTCTCTTGCAGTTGCGCCTCGCCGAGAGCCTTCCAGAGCCTCCTCCTCCTCCTCCTCCTCCTCCTCCTCCTCCTCCTCCTCCTCCTCCTCCTCCCTCTCGGTGACGTGGTGACGGCCCTCCCTCCTCTCCTCACCCTCCTGCTGCCCCTCTCCCTCCCCCTCTTGCTGCTCCCCTCCTGCTGCTCCCCTCATTGTTCGGCTCCTTTTCCCCACTTGTTCCCTCCGTCGCTTCCTGGTCGTCGTCCCCTCTCGTCGTCTTCCCCTCACCTGCATCCTTCCTCCGCGTCTCGCTTTTTCGACTCGTTCGATGTGTCGTGCCATCATACCGTCGCCATATCATCATAGTGTACGTCTTATGCTCATATCATGTTCTACGTGCAATTTTGTAGGCCAACCATGTGAGACCGAGTATGGCTGACGCCCATACGCATTCATTGGAACAGGGGAATTAGCGGGAACGGTTAGAGGGGAACCAGGGGAATTAGCGGGAACCAGGGGGATTAGCGGGAAATTATTTTCCATGATTTTTTTGGGATTATCGGGAAGAGGAATGCGCGGGACAGCTCTGGTAGCACAAGCGGCGGGCCCAAGCTTAGGGTGTTTGTTTCTAATTTGTCGTTGAACATCCCCTTGTAGGGGGACGGGCCCGACTTACGCTTGGTCTGGCCTGTCCCTCTACAAGGGGAGTGTGCAAACATATTCAAAAGATAGCATGGGGACGATCCGTGTTTCTGTGTTTGACTTTTGTTTGCGCATCGTTGGGCAAACTCCCAGAAGAACTCTCAAACGACACTAGGTAGGTGGGCTCCTGCTGCTGCTCCTTCCCCTCCTCCTCCTCCATCTCCTCCTCCTCCTCCTCCACCTCTTCTGCTTCTTCTTATTATTAGTATAGTTATTATTATTCTCCTCGACGCATGTTTGACATATTCAAAAGATAGCATGTTTCGTCCCAAACTCACCCTGAAGGAGGACATGCCTGACCTAACTGTAGACCTTTTTTACTTGTTCGGGCAGCGCCAGGAGGGCGCGATCGGGACGAAAGACCGTTCCCCCGGGAGGTGATCCTCCTCCCCCCCTCCTCCTCCCTCCTCTCCTCCTCCTCCTCCTCCTCCTCCTCTCCTCCTCCTCCTCCCTCCTCC
>CAUYUJ010015426.1:223480-248908 GCA_963575745.1 Prorocentrum cordatum
CCCGGAGTACTGGTTCCCCTCCTCGGCGCTCTGCGAGTCCGAGAGGCCCACCGCCCTGCCGCTGACCGACCTCGGAGGCGCGGCGCCCGAGAGGTTGACCTTCCGGTCGGACGCGTCCGAGAGGATGCAGAGGGAGAAGCATCACACAGGCACAGTGGATCGTCGATCCCAGAGATCCCACGTATTCAAAACATCAAGACGGAGTTTTTTTTAATGCCTCGGCCTCCAGGGTCCCCCGCCGGGCCCCGGGACCGTCCCGGGGGAGGGGTCGAGACTTCGGGGGACCGCGCATCGAAAAAAGCACGACGTCGCATCTCTGGGCGGTTGATCGTCGATGCTCAGGAGAAGATGTGGAAGATGTGGCAAGGGTGGGGGGGAAGACGAAGCTCCAGAGGCTACATGTGAGAATCATTGAGGGCTCCTGGGGTTTGTGCGTCCCTGCTCGTGAGCCCCTAGGCCCCGCCGCGAGGATCAGCTACGACTCGATGGCCTGGGGCGCGCCACCGGCGGAGCCGCCGGGGCGGTGGGCCCCGAGCTCCGCGGCGGGAACCGCGCCCGGGTGCTGGGGCGCCCCGCCGTCGCCGATGGGCGGCCCTCGGGGGCAACGATAGGGGGGGGTAGGCATAGGTTGATCGACCAGGCGTAAGAGTGACCTGTCCCCGGAGTGACCTGTGGTGCGGGCACAGAGGGGCCCCCAGATGGCCGAACGCGAAGCGGTGGCAGCGGCCAGCGCGCCTGGATTTGGCGTCCCCGCGGCCCCCCAGAAGCCGCGCACCAAAGGTCACTCTTACCCAGGGTCACTCTTGCGCGTAGCCGAGTTTATGATGTTGCAACCTACATTCGCCTGGAGCACCAGAAAGAATTGCGAGCACCAGAATCGTGCACCGAAGTTCCAGGGGTTTCACGTGTCGGGCCCTGGGACACACTCGTCCGACACTGTTTCGACACGCTTTCGACACTTTTCCAGGGGCAAGTACACTGAGAGCAACATAACTATAGGTTTAAGTCGGGCCTGTCCCTCTACAGGAGGAGAATTCAAAGATAGTCAAGCAATAGTCTGGGGGCGATTTGTTCTACCCATTTTGATCCTTTTGGGGTGCATTATTTGACTATGTTGTATTTGTCGTCCGAAGTCCACCTGTATGTGGGGCAGGCCCGACCTGAGCATAGGCTGAAGAAGAAGAGCATCAGACACATCAGCGGGCGACGTGGCCGACTCTGGGCACCCTGCACCCCAAAATGATGGAGGAGGAGGAGGAGGCCGACGAGGAGGAGGAGGAGAAGTCTCACTTGCTTCCACTAACTTTCCGCACCTTGGTTCAGGGGAGCCGCAGGGGACGATGTGGCCGACTCTGAAGAAGGAACAACGGCATATAAACATCATGGACTATCGACGGTCCGCGCGGATTTCTTGGATGCGCGCTGGGGCCCCCCTGGCGTCGCCTCCGGGGCCGCCCCGGGCCTGCTCCGCGCGCCAGGGAGGGGGGGCCCAGCGTAGATCCAAGAATCCGCGCGGAGCGCCTCAAGTTTTTGTCTGTGGCACGGCTCGGCAGTTCATTCGCGATTCATTCCCCTCTCCTTTCCTCCTTCTTCTCCCAAAATAGCGCTGGGGAAAAAAAACAGTTTTTGTCTGTGGCGTTTTTTCTTCTTCTGATTGGGGGGGACGCATCGACCCCCAATCGTGCACTGATCGCCGATCGAGGGCCGACAGCCCCAACCTGAACAGGAAGGTGCTGATTTTCACTCTCGGGGGGCCCCTCGCCGATCTGTCGGCGACGTGTCGCCGGTTCCAGGGCGATGCATCACTCCCTATGCCAGCCCCTCCCTGTCATTACCCCTCAGGCCCGTGGGGCCCCGTGCGGTGTGCCAGGGGCATGCGCCACCGAGGCAACGCGGCGCCGCCCGAGCTGCTGAGCGGTGGCGAGGAGGCTCGTCGTTTTTGTGGCAAGTAAGTAGTTTTGCTTCAGGAGCGGCTTCCTACTTCAAAGGCCGACTTGCTAGCGTCCAGAAAACGGAGAGCAAAGAGGCACTCACACTCGAAAGCTTTCCTGACGAGCTCTGGGAAGCTCTCCTGAAGCGCTTCTGAAGCGCTGCCAGGCACGCTTCCACGCGTGCCTGCACGCGTGCAGGCACGCGTGGACGCGTGCCGGAAGCGCTACCGGACCAGCTGCCGGTTCCGGCTTCCTACTTCAAAGGCCGATCTGATTTGATGGTGTTTTGTTCTTCTATGCGAAGTTCCTGACCCCGATCTAGTTGATCCGCGCGAGGATCGGGAAAACGTGAGACTCGAGTGCGCCGGAGCTCGGGTTTCCCGACGCTTTTTGACGAGCGCGTCCTGAAGTTTGACGATCCGGTGTTCGCGGGATGTCTATCTACACGAGGAGCTCGCGTCAAGTTTCAGACAGGGCCTCGTCATTTTCATCGATGGCCCCGTCGTGCCAACCCACGAGTCCCCCGCGCCCGAGTCTCGCGCCACCTCCCCGAGAGGATGGGCACAGCGACAGCGAGGAGGAGGAGGAGGACGTCGCCGGCGAGGACGAAGGCTTCCCTGCGAAGATCCCCATCTCGGAGGAGGGCAACGTGAGACAACGGCCGTGAGACAACGGTGGCCAAGTCGGCTCAAAATCGGACCCCGGACCCCTCCCGGGGTCCAAACGCACAGATTTTTCACGCTGCGTCCAGCCGTGGCGACGAGGAGGCCCCTCGGAGGCGAAAAAGGCAAAAACGTCACCCTTGTCTCACCCTGCCCTCCTCTGACCATCTACCCCCCCACGGACGACGAGGGCGAGGGCGAGCCGGAGATGAAGGCCGCGTGGGAGCTCTGGCCCGTGCGGGCGCCGAGGCCGCGCGCGGGCCGCCCCGCCCGCGCCCCCGCCGCCCGGGAGCCCGCGGCGCTGCCGGGCCCCTGCGCCCCGGCCGGGGCCATCCTGGGGACGCGCCCCCGCGAGGCCGGGCCGGCGGCGGCCCGCAAGGCTTGGGCGGGTGCTGATCTTAAAACGACGCGGAGATCGAGACAAAATCGGATCGGGATAACTCGAAGTCTCTGAGAAGCGGCGGGTTTGGAGGATGTATTGGGCGCCGCGGCCGCTCCAGAGCGTTCCGGAACGCTCTGAGACCGCTCCGGAACGCTCGTAACGTCCAACGGGAGGATTTGAACGATACCACCTGTGCTTGGGGAACCTAGGGCCCCGAGACCTCCCCAAGCGTTTTTGTAACGGTTGTCGCCAGGTGAAACCATCAGTTTTGAAAAGCAATTCCAGGTGAAAACAACAATTTTGAATAGCATCCCCATGAAAACATCAATTGTGAAACGCAACCCGAAGTGAAACCATCAGTTTCGAAAGCCCACACACAGTGAACACATCAGTTAACCCCAAGAGAGACATCGATTTTGAAACGCAGCCCGAAGTGAAAACATCAGTTTTGAAAAGCAGCCCCGGGTGAAAACACCAGCTTGGAAAAGCCACCCTCAGTGAAACATCGGTGAACTCCAGGAGAAACATCGGTTTTAGAAACGCAGCGCGAGGTGAACACATCAATGTTGAAAAACAACTCCACGTGCAAATAGCAGGTAACCCCAGGTGGAAACATTGATTTTGAAAAGCAGCCCGACATGAAAACACCAGTTTTGAAACCCAGCTCCAGGAGAACACCTCAATGTTGATAAACAAATCCAGGGCAGCACAAGAATTGCGGCTGGAAATCCAGGCACATGACAAACACATATGTATATATATATATATATATATATACATATATATATATATATATATATATATACGGAACGGTCCGCGCGGTGTCGCCTATGATTTCGAACCGCTTCCAGGCGGCATCGAAGTCATCCCGGAGGAAGAGGACATGGAGACGAGGATGCGAACCAGGGGGAGGAGGAGGGATCAGGGGGCAGCAGAGGGGATGAGGAGGGAGGAGGGGCGGGTGATGGGGGAGGGAAGGAGGGAGGGGGAGGAGGGAGGATGGACAAGGAGTAGAGGGGAAACTGAGGAGGAGGAGGTCTACGCAGAGGAGGAGGAGGATGAGGAGGAAGATGAGGCGGATGGGGGGGCAGGACAATCGCCCCCCCCGCAACATCAGGGGACCGCCCGACTCAGGGATGGGGAAACGGAGGGGGAAGGGGGTGTGCAGGGGAATGCTGCAATGCACCTCCCTCGTTCACCTCCTCCCCCTCAGCCATTTTGGCTACGAGGCCTTTGAGGCATGTCGCTTCTAGACCTCCTCTCCCGCGTGCTGCCGCCATTGTGTCACCTGAATGACACTGGCGCGATCAGCATGCATGGCGCGGAGCTGCCTCGCCTGGCCCGCGTCGTGGCCTCGTCGGCGGCCGCCGCTGCCACGATCGCCGCGAGGGCATCGCAGGACCTCGGACCCTTCCGCATCATATCCCCCTCCTCCTCCTCCTCGTCCCGGATTTCCCTGGGGGAAATCATGTTTACGAGGTCTATGCCCGCGTTTTTGGGGATTTCGGCTTCGGCCCGCAACGTGTAATGTTGTGAGAACCTCTAAGGCCCACCCCCCCTCTCCCTCCCCCCTCCTTCTCCTCGTCCGAGTCCTCGTCCTCGTCCTCATCTTTCCTACTCCTTCTCCCTCAGCTTCTCTCTCGCTCCCTCCTTTTTCCTCTCCTCCGCCTCTCCTCTTCTTCCTCGACCCCCTCCTCATCCTCGTCCCTCTTCTCCCGGGCATGCGGCGTCCTCCCAGGACGCGGCGGTGGCGGACCCCTTTTCCCTGGGCCACGTGCTGGTCGAGCCCGCGCTGGCCTCAGTGCTGGCTGGCGCGCGCGTGCGGCCTCTCGGCGCGGCGGAGACGATGGCCCTCGTCGGTCGTCTTCGAGCGTCGCTCAGCGCTGCGCGCCGCACTGCAGGCGCGCCTCGGGGGCCCCACCGCCACCGACGCTACGTCGCGGTTCCCGGGCCCCCCCTGCCTCCCTCGTCGCCGCGGCTGGGCGCGGCTCGATGACTGGGCGCGTTCGATGTTTGGAGGTCGCTGAGTCCCAGGATTTTGACGAGAGGAGTTGGAGGAGGGGGGGGGATGGGTGGAGGCGAGGAGCCAAGGAGGAGGAGGAGGAGGAGGAGGAGGAGGAGGAGGAGGAGGAGGAGGAGGAGGAGGAAGATGAGGGGGAGGAAGAGGAGGAGGAGGGAGAGCAGGATGTGGAGGAGGATCAGCTAAACAATCCCCCCAGCCCACGCCGCTGCTGGGCCAGCTTGGCCGGGGGCAGCTTGCGCCGGCGTCGAGGCGGCGGTCCGGCTGTCGGAGCCGGCGGCGGCGGCGAGCAGCAGCGGCGGCGCCGGCAGCGGCGGCTCGAGCGGCGTCGCCGTCGCGGCCGAGCCGCAGGGCGCGCCGCAGGGCGGCGTCGTCGTTGCGGCCGAGGCGGCGGCTGCCCGGGCGGCGGCGCAGCTCGCAGTTGCCGGTCGGGATCGACGGGGATAGAGAAAACGAGGAGGGGGGGGAGGAGCAGGAGGAGGAGGAGGAGGGGTGAGGACTCAGGACTGGCAGTCTGGAAACTCTCGGATGCCCTTTCGAAATTTCGTTTTTTGGAGTGCGAGGGAAGGGGGGGTGGGAGAGGGAGAGGCCGGGGGGATGAGGGAAGGATGAGGGAGGAGGGAGAGAGGAGAGGAGCGAGGGTGGAGGAAGGGACGGGCCTCTAGGCCCTACCTCAGACCTCTAGGCATCTGGGGGGGGCGCTTGTTCCCTCTCCAGGAGAAGCGGCGGCTGCGCCAGCTGGCGGAGCGCCGGCTGCAGAGCATGCAGGCCAAGGACCTGGTCATCGCCGAGATGCGGGCCGCCCTCGAAGGCGCCGGTCCGCCTCTCCTCTCCGCCCCCTCTCCCCTATCTCACCTTACTTCCCACCCCTCGGCGGAGATGCGAGGAGGAGGGGATAAGGAGGGAGCTCCATCTTCCTCCTCTCAGCTCACTCGGGCCTCCTCCCCCTCGACCTCTCACTCGACCCTGCGTTTGCTGCCCCATCGCATCCCCCTCCTCAGGACTTCACCTCCTCGTCGTCGTCCTCCTCCTCCTCCTCCTCCTCCTCGGCTCCTCCGTTTGGCCCATTGGCCCATTGGCCCTTTCTGGCTCATCTTAGGCTCATCTTCCTCCTCCTCATCCTCCTCCTCTTCTTCCTCCTCCTCGTCCTCTTCCTCCTCCTCCTCCTCCTCCTCCTCGTCCTCCTCCTCATCCTCCTTCTCCTCCTCCTCCTCCTCCCCTCGCCGCCAGGCGACGTGCTTGCGCTTGCCAAGACGAGCGAGCGCCGCCTGACTGTGCGGAGTTTGCTCGCTCTTGGCGTGCGTCGCAACATGTCGAACGTCTCGTGCGCGGACTTCGGCCCGACGGTATTGTGTGAGGTGTCCCGGCAGACAGTCGCGCGGGCGGAGCTGCGAGTCGGCGCGGCGCTGATCGCCCACGCTGTCAATTTTGGCCGCTGCGCGACGTTGCCTTCTGGGCCGCCGCCGCCGCCATTGCCATCGCCCACTTGCGCCAGGCAGGTTCGGGTGTTCTCCTACCGCAGCGACGCCACCAACAGCGGCATATGGCAACGACAGAAGTTGGTGGCCCTCGAACTTCTGTCCTACGCAGTGGACATCCCGCAGACCGCGGACGACGCCGCGCACGGGCCCATGGGCGTTGAGTGGATGGGGAGGGCCGTCCGTTGGATGAAACGGTTGTCCGACCTCCAGGCCGTGACGGCTGGCACGGGCGAGGCCACCTTCGCGCTTGCGCAGAAGCAGCTCGCGGCCCTCGGCGCGCAGTTGTTCTCGGAGACGTGCAGTGCCGGCGTCAGGTGGTACGTCACCACTTCGGACCAGGGCCCTGGCCAGGTCAAGTGCAGGAAGTTGACGGCCGCCAACGCGGCAGACAGCGTCAACTCCATATTCATGTCGACCGATTGCCTCGAACACGTTGGCCACCTCATCATCCACGACCACTTGAAGCTCGTGGATCGGCTGTGTGCCAAGTGGGGCACGGGATGGAAGTACTTCTCCTCGCTTGCAATATGCTGCAATACATGGCGCGACGTTGCACGCGCAGTATGCGCCTGGTGGGCTTCTTCGGAGGGGTATGGCGTCGTCGACGCCGAGGTGCGCGCCGGGAAGTTGCGCCCTGCGCCAATCGCCCAGCGGCGGGGCAGGGTCGAGGGCATCGAGGAGCGATTTTGCGCCGTCGGCCCGAAATTGCACGCCGCCTTCGCCGCCGTCCTTGCGAAGAAGTCTTCGCCGAGTGACGACCCCGCTGGCGACGGCGCTGGCGAGCCCGGCGGGCCTGGCGGCGATGCGGCCGCAGACGGCGACGACGCCGCCGCCGCGCCTGGGCTGCGCGGAAACGCGTCGGTCACGAGCATCTCGGCGAATGCGAGCAAGCAGTGGGCGGTCATTCTCGGGAGATGGAGACGCCAAGCCTTGCGTGTCACTTCAGATCGGAGGTTTTGGTCGACGATCTCGATCAGCCGCCGCTGCCGGGGCCCGACGTCGCACCTGTCGGCGTACCTGCACTCGGTTGTCCTGCAGACCGGCGAGTTCGGCCACAGTCATTTGGCGGCGCTCGTCCTTGGGAAGGCTCGAGGAGGAGGCGGAGGAGAGGGATGAGGAGGGGGGGCCATGGGAGAGAGGGGGGGGGAGGATAAGGAGTCCTCCTTATGATAAGGAGGAGGAGCAGCAGGAGGAAGAGGAAGAGGAGGAGGGGGAGGAGGAGGAGGAGGAGGAGGAGGAGGAGGAGGAGGAGGAAGGCGGGGGCGGGGCGACGACGGCAGCGACGACGCCGCGCGCCTGCAAGGCCCGCAAGATCTTCAGCGAGTACGAGTCGATCGTGGACCTGGACTGGCGGGCCGAGCTGGACTCAGCATGCCCGAAGGAGCGGGGCGGGTGCTGGGGAGGGGGGTGGGAATGTGGATGAGGGGCTGAGGGGGGCTGAGGAAAAAGGGCATGGAGAGTGGATGAGGAGGCGGCGGCGGCGGCGGGCGGGGGAGGATAGGAGGAGAGAGGAGACTGAGTCTGAGAATGAGTCGCGATGAGGATGAGGAGAGGACGCGGGGCCAGGAGCAGGAGCAGGGAGCAAAACCATGAGCCTGAGCATGATCATGAGGTCCATGAGACTCACGAGGCGCGGCAGGGCGACGAGGAGACGGATGAGAGACTGAGAGGATGACGAGGCGGAGGGGGCATGAATGAAGTCGAGGTGGGCGGGGGTGGGGGGTGGGGTGGGTGTGTGGGGGGGGGGGGGGGGGGGGGGGGGGGGGGGCCGGCAGGAGAAGAGAAGAGGGAGGGTGGATTGAGAAGGAGGGGGGGGGAGGAGGAGGAGGAGGAGGAGGGAGGAGGAGGAGGAGAGGAGGGGGGGAGGAGGAGGAGGAGGTGAGGAGGAGGAAAGAAGGAGGAGAGAAGGAGGAGGAGGAGGAGGAGTCGCGCTCGCGAGGAGTGCGCCGAGCTGAACGAGTTCGCCGCCGCCAGCATCCTCGTGCATGCGTGTGGCTTCGCCCGGCGCGTGGTGATGCCGCTGAACACCTTCCCGCTTCGGCTGTTCGAGCTCGTTGCGTCGGCCCGCCTGGTCGACTGCCGCAGGAGGCGAGCATGCGCGCAGTTCGCGCTGGCCAGGACCTGATGGACTTGGACATCGCGACGCGGAAGGTGCGGATCCTGTACGAATGTGACCTTCGCGCCGCTGGAGGCACTGGCCGATGCTCTGCGCATCTGTGGGTCGCCCTGCAGTGCGTGGCGCGCGCGTGGCGCGCTGACGCCAGGGAGAATGAGCGGGCGAACAAGATGGTCTCCCTCGTTGCCGAGCGGAGCCCCAACATCGGCATCGACCTCCTGAGCGCCCGCGTCGTCACGAAGCACTTCCTGGGGAGAGCGCGCGGCGGCCAGGGGAGCGCGGGGGAGTTCAGGGAGAGGCGCGATGTTGCAGAGGAGGCATGTCAGCCGTTCTAACCGCACGCCCCCCCTCTCCCAGCCTGACCGCAAAACATTAAACCCATCATAACTCCATAACATGAGCACGCAGCCCAACACGAACACGCAGCCCAGCAACAACAAGTTCAAGTTAAGAAGTTAAGTAAGTCAAGTGAATGATATGGCGTTAAGTTAAGGGGTTAAGGGGTTAAGGGTCCCTAGCAAGGGTAAAGGGTTGCTGTTACAGCAACCCTTAACTTAACGCCATATCATAACATGAGCACGCGCGCCTCCTCCCACGCTCTCCTCTCCCAGGCAGTTCAGCTGTGCCTGGAGATGGTGCCGCGCATCGCTGACGTGCAGGGTGCCCCCGACCGCTGGGCGCACTTGCGAGTCGTTCCCGCGGAGAGTTCGCTCGTGCCGATCCCCGTCCCGCTCAGGACGGTGTTGCCAGATCTTTTCCCTGACATGCGGGTAACTGTGCGACAGGCTTGGGCTGTTGCGATGAATCGGCAACTCCATCACCATTGGGAATCCTGTCCAGCTGGCTTGCCCGTGGGGATCGTCTTCGGGGACCTCCATAACGGTTGCTCTGTGTGGCTTAGTGGCGAGCGACAGAGGTCTCGCCACATGCTGGCTCGTTTTGTCTTCAGGGCGGCGACGCAGACTATACATATGGCGAGGCCGATGGCGCTGATGAGATCTGTTGTTGTCTTGGGTGATTTCTACCAGGGCGCCCTCGACATCGGGGAGCTGCCCGCGCGGGCCCTCGACGTCGCCTGGGACAGGATGTCCGTGCAAGAGGCCTCCGTGAACGACCGCGGGGTTGCGTGGTCTCTGCGGCGCATCGCGCCGCGACCCAGGAAGCCCGAGCCAGCTGAGACTGATCCCGGCGCTGCGCCGCCAGGCAGTGAGGAGGGGGCTCGGGCGCCAAAGCGGCGCAGGTTTGGCGACTTCGGCGCTGACGGCTTCGCTGCAGCTGCGCCTGCCCCCGCTGCCGCCCCGATCGATGGCGGCGCCGCTGCCGCCGCCGCTTCGGATTCGCCGGCGGCTGCCGCGGTCGCAGCAGCACCAGCCCCAGTCCCGGCGCCAGCGCCGCCAGGGCCGCCAGGTGGCGGCGACGACGACGTCGACGACTTCGCGCTCCACCTCGCCAGGATCATGGCGGCCAATGGCGTTCAGGATGGCGATTACAACATCGATGACCCAGAGGTGGCGGCTGAGGTGTGCAAGCACTTCCACGACGACGACGATGGGGGAGGACGGCGATGACGACCTCGCGAAGGAGGCGGTCGATATTGACGCTGCTAGGGCCGAGAGCGAGTCCAAGAAGATCGCGCCAGCCATTGCCGAAGTCGTTGCCGCTGTCGGCTCGGGCGCGGCAGCAGATGTCGCTCTTGGCGGGTGCGCTGACGTGGATGAGGCCGCGGACGTGCTCCTGGACGCGGCCGCGTTCGGCGGGCCCGACTTGCTGCCGTCCAAGCCCGACGAGCTGAACGACGACCAGCGCAGCCGTGCCAGTCTTGAGTGGCAGTGCGCGTATGCTGATGCCATCGTCGCCCTTCGCCATCGGATGGACGCGCCGTTCATGCCTGGCAAGAACGGGCAGCTCTCGCTGGTGAACGTCAGCCAGGAGGTCGCCGATTCCTACGGCATCGCTCGTCAGGCTGGGGTTTGGACAAAGGATGCGGGGGGGGGGGCGGAGGAGGAGGAGGAGGATGCGGATCGGATCCAAGCCAAGAGGCGTTTGTGTTCAAGGTCCTGGGGCCATTCGTTCAGAGCGCGAATTGCCTACCTACCCCGCTGTCGCTTCCAGGCAAAACCAAGTCATACCATACCGCGCGCCCCCTCGTCAAGCGGCCCGACCAGTACAGGCCGTAGTTTGGCATCGCTCGGTATCTCCTCTTGGGAGCGAGGGCGGTCAAGAGCAATGGTAGGTGTGTTTGCCCCCTATTCGCAGCGGTCTCTTTTTTTCTGTCCGCTTTACACAACTCGCCGCCCCACTTTGAGGTTGCCTTCGTCCACTGGGTGAACCCTCGCAGCTGCTTCGGCCGCATCGTGAAGCTCACCGACGCTCACCCGATCAGGCCTGCGTGCAACGCCGTGGGCCCAGCTATACACTTCAAGGGGCGCGGCCTGGCCCACTCGAACATCGGCATCACTGGCCGCCCCGTGGACAAGGACAAGGCGGTGGCACCGCCCGTTCGCCGGCTCCAGCGGATGTTTGAGACCAGCCTGGCCCATGGCGGCGTGGCCGCGGCTGCGTCGTGGGCTGCCGGCTTGGGGCCGTGGGCTAGCTCTCCTTGCGTTGCTTGTCTGACATCAATCCTGCGCGCTTCGCGCATTCCCGCCAGCCGAGAGTTGGATTGGCCATTGGATCGCTGGCTTCCCGCGGCAGCCTTGGTCGAGTGGGCGCCCGGTCGTCGTCGTCGCCAACCCCCGGCGCGCAGCTGGCGCGCGCGCTTCGCGCGGCGAGCGACGACGTGCACCCGGCAACCAAGATTGCCACGGGGGGCCCCCAACCGAATGCCGAATGACGCGTCGAATGCGCACGCGGGCCCAATGCATTATCAGGGCAGCTCTGCAGGTACCTTCGGCATCTTGGATCTAGCAAGGTTTTCCTGGGAGACCTGTCGTGGTTGATGCAGCGCACGCAGCCTCGCGTTGTCGAGTTGAACAGTTGTCGAGGTTCTTCGAGGTCCTGGAACCATCTTGGAGGCCACGCCGCCGCGCGTGGGTGGGCCCCGCGTGGGCCGCGGGGCCGACGGGGCCGCTGCCGACCACGTGGCCGAATGGGGGGGGATCGCCCCCAGAGAGTTCAGAGAGTACCAGTGGGCCAGTGGGCCCCGCCAGGGCCGTGGATTAGTTCGGCTGCTGCTCCTTTGTCTCAGTGCGCCATGTGCTTGTGCGTTTGGCACGAGCAGTGTTGCGACGACGTCTGTCGCACATTGGGGGGCATGGCGTCGCGCCACTCGGCAGCCCACCCGTTTGGCCATAAGGCCCCGCCGGCACTCGAGAAGTGGGCGCGCGCCCTTTGTTCCGCGGCGCTCGACGCCCGCCCAGATCCAGCCGCCCCGGCGGCGTCGTCTCCGGCGCGAGTTCGGCCCGAGGAGCCGAGGAGTTCCGAGGAGAGAGGATGAGAGGATGAGGGATGAGGATAGGACGATGGTGATGGCGGTGGTGGGAGGGAAAGTGAGAAGAGGGCGATGCTGAGATGATCAGAATGAGAAGGGAGGGGAGGGGGGGGAGGAGGAGGCAGGGAGGAAGGTTACGAAGCACAGAAGGATCCAGTTTCGAGCCCAACTCGCCGCGTGCGTTGCATGATGCTGCTTTTACTTTTGCTCGGCAAATCTTCTGCTCTGCAGAGGCTCTGCAGAGGCTCTGCAGCCCGAGAGGCCGCCTCGGCCCAGAGCTGAATCGGCGCTGGGTGCGCGCTGTCGCGGGCATCATCTCTGGGCCCAGGCCTCAAAAACGAACCCCTTGAAAGACGCGCTCAGCAGGGGGAGTGCCAGGAGGAGGAGGAGGAGGAGGAGGAGGAGGAGGAGGAGGCACGAGGAGACCCTGGGGGTGACCCTGGGTGCCCAGGGGCCTCGCCGTGACGATAACGATGCAATGATAACGATTCTCGTCTCGCATGCGGTCAGATCTCACGAGAAGCACCGTCAGTGTCAGGCGCGCAGTGTCTGCTCGTCTCCGACTCGGTCCGACTCGTCTCCAACCAATGTTCCTTCCTCTCTTCTCTTCATCCCCTCCTTTGGTCCTTTTCCCTTCCTTCCTTCGCCGCGAGGTCCTTCGCCTCTCCTCTCCGCTCCTCCTCAGCCTCTTCGCCCCCTTCTCCTTCTCCTCCTCATCCTCCCCCTCCTCATCCTCCTCCTTATGACAAGGACCCAAGGAGTCCTTATTCTCGGACCCAGGGCCGCCGCCCGTTCGCCCTCTCATCGCGTCGTCGGTCAGCCCGACCACCCCGCTCACTGCTGCCGCTGCCGCTTCTGCTGCTGCTGCGGCGCCTCCTCCTCCGACTCCACCGGTGTCTGTGTCTGGGGAACAATCCCGCCCGCCCGCCGCCTCTCGTGCTCGTTCGCGTTCGCTGCTGTGGACGCCGCCGCCGCGAACGCCTCGATGGGCCCGATGGGTCTCTGGAGCAGCTCCCGCGGCGCGGTGGGCAGCAGGCCGAGCGCGGCTTCGACCCTCGCCTCAGGGGGGGAACAAACGAAGTGGCGACGGACCAAGGAGGGGCCTAAGGAGGGGGGCGGAGAGCATGAGAACGCGAGGCAGGAGGAGGCCTGAGGAGGCCCGAGGAGGAGGAGGAGGAGGAGGAGGAGGAGTCGGAGGGCGGGGTGGAGAAGAGGGAAGGGGCGGCGGCAGAGGACATAGGAGAGAGGCTCGGAGAGAGGCCCAGGGGGGGCGACCCCCGACGGCCCGACGGCGACAACATGAGGAAATCAAGTCGCCAATCGTTCCGCGAGCCCGTCGACGCGGCCCAGCAGGGCCGACATAGTTTGGTTCAACTCGATGATGCGGCCCAGGACGGCCAGAACGGGCAGGGTCGCGACGTTGTCAAGACCCAGGCCCACGGCGGCCATGGCGGCTGGAGTCCCACGGGCCGCGGGGGCGGAGGGGGGCCCTAGCGCGCTGCGTCAGCTTTGATCCTGGACGGCGCTCGGGACACGTAGGCCACATAGGCGCAGGTTCTCTCGGGCCTGCGGGGGTTGCAGCGCCGCCCCCTTCCCCCCCGCCCCTCCGCCCTTTCATTTTTCAGCCGTCCCTTGGCCCAAGGTCCTTGGGCCCCTCCCCTCGGCTCCTCGGGGCCTCTTTGGCGGCCCAGGCCATCGTTCGAGGTCCGTTCTCGCGCCCGCGCCTTGCCGCGACGCCATGGGCGCCATGGGCCTCCGCGCGGGCCGTTCGCGCAGCCCGCGCCCATGCAGGATGCTGCTGCGCGAAGGTTACCAGCGCCCAGACGAGTTGGCCGACGCCCACGACCGCGAGTCTGAGCACTCGCATCGCGTGATCGACCACGAGCTCGCTGGGAGCCGCAGGGGGGCCTAACGCCCGCGCCCCGCCCCGCGCCCGTGCCCTGCCCACCCCCCCCCGGCCCCCGCCCCCCAGGAACCGCGAGGGAGATGAGAAGGAGAGACAGATAGTGAAGGCAGGATGTATGGTGAGACGGGGGGTCTGGAGGGAGGAGGAGGGAGGAGGAGGGAGGGGCGCTGGCAAGGCGGAGGAGGCGGCGAGGAGGGGACGCAAGGGGGAAGGGATGAGAAGGAGAAGGAGGAGGGAGGAGGAGGGGGGGGCCGCCCAGGGTCTACGGCCCGAGCCACGACCTGCGCCAGGTGCGCACAGTCGCGATCTGCAAGATGTGCGGCGTGTGGGGCAAGGACCGACTCGTTCACCCCAGTCCATCCTTCCATCCTCGCTCGTTTTCCCCGTGAGTTCCCCCCCCCTGCCCTTGCGAGGACTCCGTCCAGCGCGGGGTGACCCGACCGTGCTTAGGCGCGCCTGCGTCGTCATATCGGCGAGCTTGCGTCGACAACATGAAGATTGGTTTGTTCCCGCGGAAGGTGAGCGGCATGAGCAACGACCAGGCATTCAGTTCTGTGGACCATAGGATTACCAATGACAGAATCTTGCAGCGCGGCCCGAACGGGCGCGTCATTCCCCTTCTTCCTCTTCCCCCGGCAGCGCCGCCGCCGCCAGTGATGCCGCAGCCAGTGGTGCTGCTGGCCATCGAGGATGCCCCGAGAGTCTCGCAGCTTCCGCCGGCGCTTCCTGCCATCGAGGACGCTCCGAGGATGCCGCCTCCGCCAGCGTCCCCCATCTATGTCTAGGGCGGTCGGTCGATCTTCCACCGACCGACAACGCAGCCGACGCTCGTTCAGCACCAGTGTGGGATATGGCGCGGTAGTTTCGGCATGCTGAATTTAAGCACGAGCGGCTATCCTCTTCTTCCGTCCCCCCCCCCCCCCCCCATCCACAGGGCCCCTCCTCCACCTCCTCCGCACCTCGCGGACCTCGCCGTGAGGTCACCTCGCCTCCTCGTGTTCCGCCTCCTCCTCCTTCCTCCCTTACCCTCCTCGCCCCCCAATCTCCTCCTGGCTTCATTATTATTCGTGGATTCGTGCATCCTCTATCTTACTCCCTTATCTCCCCCCATATGCCCACCCTGGTGGCGGGCAGCAGCTGTTCTGTTGTGCAGTTCCGAGTTGTCGGTCCGCTTTGCGCGGCCTGGCCCAGCGTGGTAGCGCTACTCATCTAGGCTCTACTTCGATATTGTCATACACAGTGATGTGAAATTGCGTCGCCGAAGGACCGAAGGAGGATGCGGAGGAAGGATGTGATATTGGGGGAGGACCCCGGGGAGGGGTCGTAGCATAGCAGTTCCAGCCGCCCCCTCATTGCCGCCTCCTCTTCTTGCTTCGGACGTCTGACGCCCGTGGCCACAGCGTGGAGTCGAGATGCTCGCGCTGCCAACGCCCCGGTGGCACTGGCGCGAAGACTGCTCAAGAGGCCCCCAAGGCTGCCCAAGACGCCGCCACAATGGCCCCGATCTACGTGGGAATCGGGCGGGAGGGGGGGGGGGGGGGGGGGGGGGGGGGGCGCGACCTAACGCAAACGCGGGGCACCGCGCATACAAACGATGGTCCCCAGGCTTCATGGGCCCCCCAAGACTACCCAAGATGCCTCCCAGAGGTCCCAGAGGGCTTCAGCCCATTGGGACATCGGTGGACGGGCTGGTAACCTGACGCGCCAGCGCAAGAGATGCAACGCACAATATGCAACCAAGATCGGCGCAACACGGTCCAAGAGAGGCCCACGGGGAACTCTGCGGGTGAGGGGACAGGAGGGGTGGGGAGATGAGGCTGGTAACATCAAACAACGCACGTGCAGTGCGACGTGTGAGAGGCCACCCGCATCGCTCCAAGACGGCCTAGGACTGACCATAGAGGGTCCACGACGATCCTGGGGGGCGGCAAGTGATGCCGCGATATCTACACGACGGCCACGCACAGTTCAACTAATATCTCAGCGTGATTGGAGAGGAACGATCCCCCTGCTTGCGTGGGGACGTGCCTACCCACGTTTGCTTGGAGATGTGCTCGTCCCCAGCTTGCCTGGGGGGGTGCGTCTCTCCGAGCTGGCGCGGGGGGGGCGCCTGGTGCCTCCCCGAGCTTGCTTGGGGCGACGTCTCGTCGCGCATGATTGGGGGGGCGCCTGCCCAAGCTTGCCTGGATGGCGTTTGTCCAAGCTTGCTTTGGGGATGTGCGTCCCCGATCGTGTTCGGGGAGGCATCCCCGCTGCGCTTGTTGGGGGAGTGGGGGGGGGGGGGGGGGGGGGGGGGGGCGTGGGGTGGGGGGGGGGGGGTGGGCAGGGGGGGGAGGGGGGGGGGGGGCGGTCTGCCGCCCCCGGCCGGTTGTGAGGTGACTCCCCGAGCTTGCGCGTGGTCGGCGTCGCTTCGAGCGTGTTTGGGGAGGGCCTCACCGCGCTGGCCTGGGGATGGCGCCTCCCTCGCGTGTTCGTAGGCGGCAGGGCCTCCGAGCTCCCGCGTGGGGATGTGTCCTCCCGCTCCGCTCTCCCACCCATCGCTGGAAGCTTGAATCGGGGAGGTGCCCCCCAACATTACATGGCGTGGTGGTGGCGGCGCGTGCGTGCTCGCGTTCGTCGCGTGCGCGTGCGCGTGCGCGTGCGCGTGCGCGTGCGCGCGCGCGCGTGGGTGGGTGGTGGGTGGGTGGGTGGTTGGGTGGTGGGTGGTGGGTGGTGGTGGTGGGGTGGTGTGTGGTGTGTGTGGTGTGTGGTGTGTGTGTGTGTGTGTGCGTGCGTGCGTGCGTGCTTTGCGTGCGTGTGTGTGTTGTGTGTGTTTGTGTGTGTGTGTGTGTGTGTTGTGTGTGTGTGTGGTGTGTGTGTGTGTGGGGTGTGAGTGTGTGTGTGATGTGTGTGTGTGTGTGTGTGTGTGTGTGTGTGTGTGGGGGGCGGTGGGTGGTGGTGGTGGTGGTGGTGGTGGTGGTGGTGGTGGTGGTGGTGGCGGTGGTGGTGGTGGGTGGATGGAGCGTGCGGGTGGAGGGCTGAGCTGCGCCACTGTGCACTTGCTTGGGGATGTGCCTCCCCGAGCTTGCGTTTGGCGCGCGTCTCTCCACCGCGCGTGCCTGGGGGGGCGCCTCTCCAAACTTGCCTGGCGAGGTGCACCCCCCATGCTTGCTTGGGGCGGTGCCTCTCCACTCGTGCGCGCGGAGGTGCCGCCCCCGGCGTGCGCGGGGGAGCGCATCTCCAATCGTGTTCGTGGATGTGGCGAGCCCCCTGCGACGCCATTGTGTGGCCATTGTCTTCCCGCGATTATTCGTGGTCGGGGCTCGCTTTGGTGCAGCAAGAAGAATCTAACTTTAACTTGAATGCGTTGGGGGCAAAAGTAGGCTGGCCCCCTCCCCCTCGGGCCCCAGGAATGTGTTACCCCGCGCGTGCTTGGGGAGGTCGCCCCCCAAGCTTGCGTAGGGGGGGCGCCTCCCCGCGCCTGCTTGTGGACGTGCCTCTCCAGGCTTGCTTGGGGAGGTGTCTCTCCAAGCTTGTTCGGGGGGTGTTGAATTACGCCAGCTGAAGGGGGGATTCGCCCACCCCCCCCCCCCCCCCATCTCCACCCCGCGCCACCTCTTGTTTGGGGAGGCGCCTCCCCGAGCTGGCCCAGCGAGGTGCCTCTCCAATACGGCTTGGGGATGCACCTCGCCAATCCTGCGCGTGGATGCGCGCCCGTCGCTCGGGGAGGTGCATCCCCACGTCTGTTTGGGGATGTGCCTCCCCGATCTTGCGCGCGCGGGTCTCTCTCCGATCTCGCGCGCCCCCCCCCCCGCCCCCCCCCGTCCCCTCCCATCTTGCGCTGCGCCCCCCCCACCCCCCCTCTCCATCCACTCCCGCCAAATCGTTCTCGGAGGGTGGGGGGGGGGGGGGGGGGGGGGCCCGCTTGTTTGGGGAGGCACCTCCCCACGCGAGGCGGGGGGCGCACCTCCCCATTCGTGCTCGGGAATGCGCCTCTCCGCGATTGCTTGGGGAGGTGCTCCCCAAGCTTGTCCCCCAAGCTTGCGCGGTGAGGTGCCCCCCCAAGCGTGCTCGGGGAGGTGCATCTCCGAGCTTGCTCGGGGAGCTGCGTCACCAGGCTTGTTTGGGGCCGCGCTTCCCCGCGCTTGCCCGCGGAGCTGGCACCCCGCCCCATGTAAGCTTGCGCGCTTGGCGGAGCTGTGCGCCCACGAGCTTGCTTGGGGAGGCGCCTCCCCAAGCTTGCTCGGGGAGGTGCCCCCCCCGACGCCTACTTGGGGAGGCGCATCCCCGCGTTTGCTTCGGGAGGTGCTTCCCCACGCTTGTCTGGGGGTGCATCCCTCCAACCTTGCTTGGGGAGGTGCCTCCCCAACCCTGCTTGGGGCGACACCTTCCCAAGCTTGCTTGGGGATGTACCTCCCCGAGCCTACTCGGGGAGGCACCTTCCCCCGACGCCTGCTTGGGGAGGTGCTTCCCCACGTTTGATTGGGGATGCCCCCCCCCCCCCCCCCCCGCCGCCCCTCCAACCTTGCATGTGGTCTTTTCTCGTCTCCCAACCCTGCTTGGGGGGCTTCGCCTCCCCGGGCGATTGCGTGGGGGAAGCGATCCCCAAGCCTTTGCAGGGGCGCCACGAGATTCCGCTTGGGGAGGTGCTTCCCCCGAGCGCGCCGCCCCCCCCACTCCCCCCCCCCCCTCCCGCGCCGCCGCCCCCAGCCCCCCCTGCTGCGACGCTTGCGTGGGGAGATGCCTCCCCGATCTTGCGTGGGGATGTGCTTCGCCGCGCGTGCTTGGGGAGGTGCCTCTCCACGCTTGCTCGGGGAGGTACCTCCCCGCGCTTGATTGAGCGGTGCCCCCGCCACGCATGCCGGGGGGGATGCCCCCCGACGCTTGCTTGGGGAGTTGCTTCCCCGAGCTTGTCGGGAGATGTACCGTTCCACGCTTGCTTGGGGAGGTGCCTCCCCAGGCTTTGCGCCCCCCCCCGCCCCCCCCTCCCCCCTCCCTCGCACCTGCATTGGGGGCGTGCCTCGCCAAGCTTGCGCGCGGCCGTCCATCCCCGAGCTTGCTGGGGGAGGTGCCTCCCCAAGCTTGCTCGCGGAGGTACCCCCCCGACGCCTGCTTGGGGAGGCGCTTCCCCGCGTCTGACTGGGGATGCACCCCCCCCCCAGCCTTGCTTGGGGAGGTGCCTCCCCAACCCTGCTTGGGACGGCGCCTCCCCACGCTTGCTTGGGGAGGTACCTCCCCAAGCCTGCTCGGGGATGTACCCCCCCCCCCGACGCCTGCTTGGGGAGGTGCTTCCCCATGTTTGACTGGGGATGACCCCTCCAACCTTGCTTGGGGAGGTGCCTCCCCAACCCTGCTTGGGGCAGCGCCTCTCCGCGATTGCTTGGGGAAGCACATCCCCGAGCTTGCTCGGGGCGGTGCGCCCCCCAAGTTAGCTCGGGGGATGCGCCGCCAGGCTTGCTTGGGGAGGTGTCTCCCGAAGTTTGCTTGCGCGCGTGCATCGCACTGTTGCATACGATGGGTTGGGGAGGTGACTTCCCCAAACGCTCCTAGCGATTAGTTGCATGCATCACCGATCCTGCGCTGTCAGGCACCATATTGGGGATGTCTTGGGCGCGCCGCTGTAGCGCTTGGGGCCGTCTTGGGAGCATTGCCGTCGGCTCACATGCCTGACTCTCGGTGCCCCATCGTAGCCATTTTGGCTCAGCCGTGTCATCATGCCAGGTCGCAAGAAGGCCCCCGTTGCAGGCGCTGGGGCGCCCGCATCCCACAAGTCCCACGCGACCGCTCGTGCAGCGCGCGATGCTCCGCCTGTCGGCGTCGCGCACCCGCCTCGCGTTGGCGGCCGCGGGCGCGGCAGGGGTGGCGGCGCCGATGGCGGCCGATGCGCTCGCGGGCGCGGGCGCGGACGTGGCGACGGCGCTGGGGCATCGGCGGCGGCGCCGACGGGGGCGCAGCCCGACGCCGCTGCGCCCGCGCCGCAGCAGACGCTCTTGTACCAGTTCGCGAAGCGGTCTGCTACCAAGGCGAAGTACGCTGCCGCTGCCCATGAGGACAGCCCCCACGATGATGCTTCTGCTGAGGATCAGGCTGATGATTACGTAGTCGGCGAGGGCACGCCCGATGCTGCTGGCGCCGCCCGCTCCGAGGGCGGCCCGCCCGCGGCCGCGTCGACGGCGATGCCAGTCAGCGATGCCGTCGCGCCATCCGCGGCGGACGGGGCGGATGGCAGCGGAGCGGCCGATGATGGTGATTCCGCGTCGGACGCTCAGACCCTTCCTGCTGATCTGGCAGACGTCGCCGCCATGACCGCCGCCGAGCTGGAGCCAGGTGGTGAGCCTGACGACGTCACCTCCCATCCAGATGATCTGCCAGACGACGCTGCTGCGCGCGGCGACAGCGCCGCCGCCGACACTGGCGCCGCAGCAGAGGGAGGTGCGCCAGAGCCGCCGCAGCACCTGGATCAAGATGCATCGCGGTTGCCGCCGCCACCTGCGTCGCCAGAGCGCGCAGTGCCACCAGAGGCGCTGCTTGCGCCCTCAGACGCCGCGGGCGCACCGCGCCCCGAGCCGCCCCTGCCGCAGCCTGGGCTGTCGCTCCCGAGTGGGGCCGCTGAGGAGACGGGCGCGGCGACGCCGCCCTCGGAGGCGCCGCGGGCGCAGCTGGACCACGCCCAGGTGGCGCACGCGGCGAAGCAGGAGCCAGCCCAACCCCAGCAGGTGCAGCAGGAGCCAGCCCCAGCCTCAGATGCAGCGAATGTGAATCATGAGGCATCCCCAGCAGTCCCCGTGGATTCGGAGGCACACGAGCAGCCCGAAGATGCTGGCGCAGCGACGCTGCCCTACTCAGCAGCGGACTTGCTACTGCCGCCACCGCCGCCGCTGCCCGCCATCGCGACCGCTGCGCCTGCAAAGCGACGCCGCGTGGTTGCCCATGCCGCGGCGCTGCTGACCTCCGCAGAGCGCGACCGCCACGCAGCTGCACATGCTGCTGCATCATCGGCAGCGGCGGTGGCCCCTGGGGCTGCTAGCGCCGAGGTCACGCGGCCGCTGGATCTAGCGGCGGCGTACAGCGGGTACAGCAGATTGGACCGCAAGGTATGCAACGACCTCCGCGACAGCTTCGAGTGGGCGAACGATGCGCTCGACGAGCTGGGGGCGGCGTACGGCGAGGACGATGGATTTGGTGATGTGGATGATATGATGGTGGGGTTTGTGACCTATGTGTGCGGTGGATGATGCATTCGATCAGCCCGTTCAGGTTGTCCTGGGCCCCACGGGCCCCCCCCCCCTGGGTCTCGGGATTCTCTGGGAGCCCCCCCTGGCACCTGGTGGGCCCCTCCGAGTTTGATCCGCGGCGCCACGCGGGATGGCCCACAGTCGGGCTGAGGACGCCCGAATGTCGCATCATCGTTCTCTGGCCTGTCACCCCGCCCCCCCTGGCCTGGCCCGACCTCGGCCTCTCCCCCCCCTGCACCCCGCCCCCCCCCCCCCCTGCCCCGCCGCTGCGCCTCGAGGACGCCCTGGAGACATTGGCCGCCAAGACCGAGACGGACACGCGATCCAGCGCGTACTCGGGCATCGGGGCGCCCGCGGTCTCCGTGCGATGCTTGCAGGCCGCCTTGGCGCGGCGGTTGGGCAGGCCGCTCGTCCCCGCCACGATCCTGCACTGCATCGAGATCGACAAGCACTGCCAGCTGCCAGGATCGGCGTCAGCCCTGACCAGCTGCAGCAGCCTCGCCGCGCGGCGCTGGCACGAAGGTCTGCCAGGACGGGGACGGGGCATCAGGTTGTTCGCAGTCGCTCGCCTCTGCGCAAATCTGGCAGTTTCTGTAGCAGTTCTGCTGGCAGTGCGACCGTGGCCAGCAGCGGGAGCCGCAAAGCAAGCGCTGTCGCCCGGGCAGCCTCTGTGGCTTCCTCGGCGTCGCGCCGTTCGGGCGGAGGGTAGGATAGCTCGACCAGCTGCTCGCGATGATGCGGGGCGGGGCGTGGGCGTGGGTGGGGGAGGGGGAACAGGAGGATCAATGAAGACCCCACCGATGCCACGACGAACAAATGACGACGGTGCGACGACGCCTCGACGCCGACGCGACGCCGCCGACCGACTCAACATCGATTACTTCGATTACGATTACGATAACAGCCCGATAAGAACCACTGCGGGAAAGATCACATCGCGGAGGCAGGAGCAGGGAAGCATGGGCGCATGAGGGATGGGATGACTCGAAGAGCATTCAAAGGACAGTTCGGGCAGACAGCGCTGGAGCCGTGGAGCCGTGGGCAAGCCACGACGTCGCCGCCGCCCAGTCGTCGCGCCCAGCATGGCAGTCAGCCAGGCAGCCAGCGAGCGCTGTGGCATCGCGGCATCTGGCTGAGCCCGTCCGTTTTGCAATTAGTATCACAGTTTCAGTGTGTATCTCGTCTCGCTCTCGCCCTCGCCCTCGCTCTATACTCTATGCTCGATACGTTACTTGCCGTATATCCCGCTGCGTCGTCCTTATCATCATTCGTTCCTTATGTTTCTTCGTCACATTGTTATTCGTGCGCCCTGCCGCGCCCTACTTCTGTCGGCCCAAGCTCCAAGCCCCATCCGCCACCCTGCCGCCCCTCCTCCTCCTGCTCCTCACTCCTCCGACCACCGCTCCCTCTTCCTCCTCCTCCTCCATCGTCGCCCCCTCCTTCTCCTCTTCGCGCGTCGTCGTCGGACTCTCCTTCCCTGGGGTCCGCCTTCCCGCTCGTCCCTCCTCTCCGAGCTCACTGCCTCTCTCGCGCAAGATATCCCGCTGGGCGCCGACCGCCAGCCCTGCCCTCCCTCTGCCGGCCCCTCCGCGGATCTGCCCGCTAAGTTGGGTCCGCCGCCTCCAGCCAGCGGGCCGTTGAAGTGCAGTAGTCGTAGTCGGCGTGGTCAGCGCCTTGCGGCAACGGTCAGGGGATCGCGGTTGCGACGACAAATTCCTCTCCTCCACTCCTCCCCCCCCCCCCCATCCTCTCACGTCCTCCCCCCCTCCCTCCTTCGCCAACTCCTGGAGCCCTGGCGCCCCTCCTCTCCGCCCCGCGCCCCAACCCCGCATTGCCCCTCTCCGCGGTGCGACGTCGATTCGACGTCTTACGCTGGGGGCACATTCGGTCGGCGTCGGCACGGCGGCTTGACGACGTCGAGACAACTCAGCGATGACGAACTCTGCCGGCGCGGTCTCAACAGTCCGCGGGGACGGGAACCGGGAGAAAGAGGGAGATATATATATAGAGAGAGAGAGAGAGAGAGAGAGAGAGAGAGAGAGAGAGAGAGAGAGAGAGAGAGAGAAGAGTCAGAGAGAGACGAGCGAGACGAGAGAGAAGAGAGTTATAACGTATATAAATATATATAATAGAGAGAGAGAGAGCAAGAAGAGAGGAGGAGAGAGAGAGGGGGATAAGAGAGAGAGAAGGAGAGAGAGAGATAGAGAGAGATGAGAGAGGAGAGACATACATAAACACTGAGCACCAGAGAGGAAGAAGAAAGGGAGATAAGAGAGAGAGAGGAGAGCGAGAGAGAGAAGAGAGAGATAGGCGAGACGAGAAGAGAGAGAGAGAGATAGAAGAGGAGATAGAGAGAGAGATAGAAAGAAGAGATAAGAGTAGAGCGAGAAGAGAGAGAAAAAGAGAGAGAGAGAGAGGAGAGAGAGAGAGAGAGGAGAGAGGGAGGTTAGAGCGAGAGCGAGAGAGAGGAGAGAGAATATATAGATAGAAGTAGTATGGAGAGAGAAGAGAGAGAGCGAGAGAGAGAGAAAGTGGAGAGAGAGGGGGGGGGGAGGAGAGAGAGAGAGAGAGAGAGAGAGAGAGAGAGAGAGAGAGAGAGAGAGAGAGAGAGAGCGAGACTAGAGTGGGCCCAAGAGGGCCCCTTGCCGGGGGGCCGTCCGCCCCAGCCCTTGCCGGGGCGGCGAGATGCTCTCGCACCCCTTTTCTCTTGCAGTCTTACAGACAGCCAGACAGCCCCCCTCCGCCGCCCCCTCCTTCCCGCGTTGCCATCTGTGCTGCAGGCCCGAGCTCGCCAGAGCTTCCCGTGCTCAGCAGCAGCAACTCTCTGCTGCAACTCTCTGCTGCTCGCTCACTGCTCACGCTGCGCCCGTCGCAGCCTCAGCCAAATCCGACTCATGATCAGCAAGGTGGCCGCCGGCGGAGGAGGCGAGATCGTTCCCGCCGCCGCCGCCGGCAGCGCCGAAGGCAGCATGGTTGCGACCTTCGGCAACTACCACGGCGCAATCATGCTCAACAAGTTCTGGGAACGATGGGACGCAGGCTACGTCAACCTGAGGTGGTTCGCCGAGGCTGCGCCGCCGTGCAAGCCTCGCTCCATCGAGCCGTCGCCGCACAACCGCGACATCTCGGAGACTGTCAGGGATTCCTACAAGGAGCGGATCCTCCTGAGTGGGCTCTCGTTGGGCGTCCGCGGTGGGGCGTGGATGCACTTCCGTGACACGGCACCTCCTCCTCTTCCCCTCTCCTCCCTCCTCCACCTCCTCCTCCTCCTCCTCCTCCTCCTCTCTCCTCCTTCTTGCCTCCCTCCCACTTGCCTCCCCTTCGCTCTTCCGCCGCCCTGCCCGGCCCTGCCCCCCCTCCTGCCCGGCGGCCCCCCCCCCCCGCCACGCCGCCGCGACCCCCATCGGCGCCGTCGGCATCGGCTCGTCAGCCACTCAGCTCCTCAGCGCCTCCCCCGACGCCGCCTTCCTCCTCCTCCCCCTCCTCCTTTTCCTCCTCCCCCTCCCCCTCCTCCGCCTCCTCCGCCCCTCCGCTTCCGTTCGCCTCCTCGAGCCTCCTCCCCCTTCCCCGGCCCGCGCCGCCCGTGCAAGGCTCGCGGGCTGCCAGTCTTCGCCGTGACCTTCAACCACCTTTCGCAGGCCTTCTACTGTGCCTATGACGAGGCGCCAGAGAACGCGTTCGTGGAGGCTGCCCTTCGAGCCGGCATCAGAGTTCGAATGATATCAGAGGATTGCCCAGACTTCGCGCTCATCTGGCTGGCGAACTACCACAACAAGTTCCACGAGGGGTCAGCATGCACGTTCGTGCAGACTCTGAAGGGGGCGCTGGACATGGAGAAGAGGTTCAGGGGGCACTGCCAGCGCAACCAGATCAAGAGCACCATCCCCGGCTACGAGCACCATCCCCGGCTACGAGAAGCTATATGAGGAGTTCGTGGAGAAGGTGCTCGAGGACGAGCCAGATAACCCTGTGAAGCTGGAGTCGTGGAACCACTTTCGGCACTGCAAGTCGCTGTGCCGCAACCTCGCGCGTTACGGCGTGTACGATGAGTTCATCGAATGGTGTCGACTCCATGCCAACTTCCTCGACCCCAGCCTCAACGGCTTCACGTGCATCACGCTGTGCCACAACTGGGCCCTCAAGGCGCCCGCCGGCACGGCCCGGCACGGCGCGCGGAGGTAGAGCGGTAGAGGTAGTGCGGGGGCGGACCGTTGATTCTGACCGATGATGCGGACGCGGGGCGACAGGCTTCGGTTTCGAAGGCGGTGGAGTGGAAGAGGAGAGGG
>CAUYUJ010015426.1:254008-284008 GCA_963575745.1 Prorocentrum cordatum
TAGGAGTCAAGCTAGCCAGCTCGAGCGAGTCAAGCATGGCATGCCCAGTCCCACCCGCCCTCCCACAACATAAGAAGCAAAGCTGGCACAACTGGGGGCCGACGTCACACCGGCCAGCCGGTTTGGTACAGCTGATGCGGCCGCGATGGCGGTTGCCGCCGGGAACTGGCGAGCGCGTGTTGAATGCCGCGCACGCATTGCCAGACGAGTCGAGAGTGGCCCGGTACACCGCAGGAAGCCAGAGGTGGCCGGAGGAAACCCGACGGTCTGACAGGACACCCCAAAACATTTTTGTGAAAAAGCATTGGGTTTTTGATGTTTGTATGTTGAAATGCTTGCAAACACACGGTGTTCGGTAGGATTCTGACATGAACGCGCGAGTGTGCTCTTTGTGGTATTTTTGCACAGGATTCGCGGCCTGGGTGCATGACAGAGCATCGCGAGTGCACCGCGCGATGACGTGAAATCGCTGGATTTGACAGAATTATTAAGATTCCTATGGTTTTCCTATGATTTCAGCAAGAGAGCCCGGGCGGGAAATTTGTACAACTTTTGTGAAAAAAGCATTGGGTTTTTGATGTTTTTATGTTGAAGTGCTTACAAGCACACGGTGTTCGGTAGGATTCTGACATGAACGCGCGCGTGTGCTCTTTGCGGTTTTTTTGCAATGGATTATCGCCGTGGACGACAGGACGTCCATGTCGAGAGGAAAAAATAAGAAAAATGTTGATTTTGTATCGTTTTTTTACAGGTTAGGATGGGACCCCCCGGATGCGGCCCCTAATGGCCGGCCTGAGGGGGGAGTAGGAGTATATTCTAATAAGGAATAAGGATAGGAGTAGGAGTAGGAGTAGGAGTAGGAGTCAAGCTAGCCAGCTCGAGCGAGTCAAGCATGGCATGCCCAGTCCCACCCGCCCTCCCACAACATAAGAAGCAAAGCTGGCACCACTGGGGGCCGAAGTCACACCGGCCAGCCGGTTTGGTACAGCTGATGCGGCCGCGATGGCGGTTGCCGACGGGAACTGGCGAGCGCGTGTTGAATGCCGCGCACGCATTGCCAGACGAGTCGAGAATGGCCCGGTACACCGCAGGAAGCCAGAAGGCCCCAACTTGTATTGTTTTTTTATAACGGGGGGGTTTGGATGGGCGGGCGCGGGGTGCGCGCCGCATCCCATTCCTGCCAAGCATTTTGCGACGTGGACGACAGGACGTCCATGCTGAGAGGAAAAACGTTGGTGCGCGGCGCCGAGGCGAGAGCGGACTGTCAACCTTCGCGCGGGTGTGCACCGAGTTCCCATTCCAATGCCACGCATTTTGCGAAGTGACGGACAGCACGACCATGTTGACAAGAAAACAAAAACTGTGTATTGTCTTTTGCAGATTAGAATGGGACGGATTGGATGGGCGGGCGCGGGGTGTGCGCCGCGTCCCATTCCTGCTATGCATTTTGCGACGTGGACGACAGGACGTCCATGCGACGGTGCCAATGACGGCGACGACTCTAGAAGGATTTGAGCATGCGCTCGCGGCGACGCGCGCGCATGTCGCCCGCGTGGTATTTTGTTGCACAGGATTCGCGGCCTGGGTGCATGACAGAGCATCGCGAGTGCACCGCGCGATGACGTGAAATCGCTGGATTTGACCGAATTCTTAAGATTCCTATGGTTTTCCTATGATTTCAGCAAGAGAGCCCGGGCGGGAAATTTGTACAATTTTTTTGTGAAAAAAAAAACATTGGGTTTTTGATGTTTTTATGTTGAATGCTTGCAAACACACGGTGTTCGGTAGGATTTTGACATGAACGCGCGCGCGTGCTCTTTGTGGTATTTTTTGCAATGGATTATCGCCGTGGACGACAGGACGTCCATGTCGAGAGGAAAAAATAAGAAAAATGATGATTTTGTATTGTTTTTTACAGGTTAGGATGGGACCACCCGGATGCGGCCCCTCATGGCCGGCCTGAGGGGGGATGGCCGGCATGAGGGGGAGTAGGAGTATATTCTAATAAGGAATAAGGATAGGAGTGGAGTAGGAGTCAGGAGTAGGATAAGGAAGTCAAGCTAGCCAGCTCGAAGCGAGTCAACCCCGCGCAGCCCAGTACCACCCCGCCCTCCCACAACATAAGAAGCCAAAGCTGGCACAATGGGGGCCGAAGTCACACCGGCCAAGCCGGTTTGGTACAGCTGATGCGGCCGCGATGGCGGTTCCGACGGGAACTGGCGAGCGCGTGTTGAATTGCCGCGCACGCATGAAGACGAGTCGAGAAGGGCCCCGGTACACGCAGGAGCCAGGAGGTGGCCGGAGGAAAAGCCCGACGGGTCTGACAGGATACCCGAAAGCATTTTTGGAAAAAGCATGTGTTTTCTTTTGAATGTTTTTATGTTGAAATGCTTGCAGGAAGACACGGTGTTCCGGTAGGATCTGAACATGAACGAGCGAGTGTTGCTCTTTTGGTATTTTTGCACAGGATTCGCGGCCTGGGTGCATGACAGAGCATCGCGAGTGCACCGCGCGATGACGTGAAATCGCTGGATTTGACCGAATTCTTAAGATTCCTATGGTTTTCCTATGATTTCAGCAAGAGAGCCCGGGCGGGAAATTTGTAGATTTTTAGTGAAAAAGCATTGGGTTTTTGATGTTTGTATGTTGAAATGCTTGCAAACAAACGGTGTTCGGTAGGATTCTGACATGAACGCGCGCGTGTGCTCTTTGTGGTTTTTTGTTGCAATGGATTATCGCCGTGGACGACAGGACGTCCGTGTCGAGAGGAAAAAATAAGAAAAATGTTGATTTTGTATTGTTTTTTACAGGTTAGGATGGGGCCCCCCGGATGCGGCCCCTAATGGCCGGCCTGAGGGGGGAGTAGGAGTATATTCTAATAAGGAATAAGGATAGGGGTCAAGCTAGCCAGCTCGAGCGAGTCAAGCATGGCATGCCCAGTCCCACCCGCCCTCCCACAACATAAGAAGCAAAGCTGGCACAACTGGGGGCCGAAGTCACACCGGCCAGCCGGTTTGGTACAGCTGATGCGGCCGCGATGGCGGTTGCCGACGGGAACTGGCGAGCGCGTGTTGAATGCCGCGCACGCATTGCCAGACGAGTCGAGAATGGCCCGGTACACCGCAGGAAGCCAGAAGGCCCCAACTTGTATTGTTTTTTTATAACGGGGGGGTTTGGATGGGCGGGCGCGGGGTGTGCGCCGCATCCCATTCCTGCCAGGCATTTTGCGACGTGGACGACAGGACGTCCATGCTGAGAGGAAAAACGTTGGTGCGCGGCGCCGAGGCGAGAGCGACATGTCACCCCTTCGCGCGGGGTGTGCACCGCGTCCCATTCCTGCCACGCATTTTGCGACGTGACGACAGCACGACCATGTTGACAAGAAAAACAAAAACTGTGTATTGTCTTTTGCAGATTTGAATGGGACGGATTGGATGAGCGGGCGCGGGGTGTGCGCCGCGTCCCATTCCTGCTATGCATTTTGCGACGTGGACGACAGGACGTCCATGCGACGGTGTCAATGACGGCGACGACTCTGGAAGGATTTGAGCATGCGCTCGCGGCGACGCGCGCGCATGTCGCCCGCGTGGTATTTTTTGCACAGGATTCGCGGCCTGGGTGCATGACAGAGCATCGCGAGTGCACCGCGCGATGACGTGAAATCGCTGGATTTGACAGAATTCTTAAGATTCCTATGGTTTTCCTATGATTTCAGCAAGAGAGCCGGGCTGGAACATTGTAGAATTTTTGTGAAAATGCATTGGGTTTTTGATGTTTTTATATTGAAATGCTTGCAAAACACTGTGTTCGGTAGGATTCTGACATGAACGCGCGCGTGTGCTCTTTGTGGTATTTTTTGCAATGGATTATCGCCGTGGACGACAGGACGTCCATGTCGAGAGGAAAAAATAAGAAAAATGTTGATTTTGTATTGTTTTTTTTACAGGTTAGGATGGGACCCCCCGGATGCGGCCCCTAATGGCCGGCCTGAGGGGGGAGTAGGAGTATATTCTAATAAGGAATAAGGATAGGAGTAGGAGTAGGAGTAAGGGTAGGAGTAGGAGTCAAGCTAGCCAGCTCGAGCGAGTCAAGCATGGCATGCCCAGTCCCACCCGCCCTCCCACAACATAAGAAGCAAAGCTGGCACAACTGGGGGCCGAAGTCACACCGGCCAGCCGGTTTGGTACAGCTGATGCGGCCGCGATGGCGGTTGCCGACGGGAACTGGCGAGCGCGTGTTGAATGCCGCGCACGCATTGCCAGACGAGTCGAGAATGGCCCGGTACACCGCAGGAAGCCAGAGGTGGCCGGAGGAAGCCCGACGGTCTGACAGGACACCCCAAAGCATTTTTGTGAAAAAGCATTGGGTTTTTGATGTTTTTATGTTGAAATGCTTGCAAACACACGGTGTTCGGTAGGATTCTGACATGAACGCGCGAGTGTGCTCTTTGTGGTATTTTTTGCACAGGATTCGCGGCCTGGGTGCATGACAGAGCATCGCGAGTGCACCGCGCGATGACGTGAAATCGCTGGATTTGACAGAATTCTGAAGATTCCTATGGTTTTCCTATGATTTCAGCAAGAGAGCCCGGGCGGGAAATTTGTACAACTTTTGTGAAAAAAAAGCATTGGGTTTTTGATGTTTTTATGTTGAAATGCTTGCAAACACACGGTGTTCGGTAGGATTCTGACATGAACGCGCGCGTGTGCTCTTTGTGGATTTTTTTTGCAATGGATTATCGCCGTGGACGACAGGACGTCCATGTCGAGAGGAAAAAATAAGAAAAATGTTGATTTTGTATTGTTTTTTTACAGGTTAGGATGGGACCACCCGGATGCGGCCCCTATCTGCCGGCCTGAGGGGGGAGTAGGAGTATATTCTAATAAGGAATAAATAAGGATAGGAGTAGGAGTAGGAGTAGGAGTAGGAGTCAAGCTAGCCAGCTCGAGCGAGTCAAGCATGGCATGCCCAGTCCCACCCGCCCTCCCACAACATAAGAAGCAAAGCTGGCACAACTGGGGGCCGAAGTCACACCGGCCAGCCGGTTTGGTACAGCTGATGCGGCCGCGTTGGCGGTTGCCGACGGGAACTGGCGAGCGCGTGTTGAATGCCGCGCACGCATTGCCAGACGAGTCGAGAATGGCCCGGTACACCGCAGGAAGCCTGAAGGCCCCAACTTGTATTGTTTTTTTATAAAGGGGGGGTTTGGATGGGCGGGCGCGGGGTGTGCGCCGCATCCCATTCCTGCCAAGCATTTTGCGACGTGGACGACAGGACGTCCATGCTGAGAGGAAAAACGTTGGTGCGCGGCGCCGGGGCGAGAGCGACATGTCACCCTTTCGCGCGGGGTGTGCACCGCGTCCCATTCCTGCCACGCATTTTGCGACGTGACGACAGCACGACCATGTTGACAAAAACAACAAAAACTGTGCATTGTCTTTTGCAGATTAGAATGGGACGGATTAGAGGTGTGCGCCGCGTCCCATTCCTGCTATGCATTTTGCGACGTGGACGACAGGACGTCCATGCGACGGTGCCAATGACGGCGACGACTCTAGAAGGATTTGAGCATGCGCTCGCGGCGACGCGCGCGCATGTCGCCCGCGTGGTATATTTTGCACAGGATTCGCGGCCTGGGTGCATGACAGAGCATCGCGAGTGCACCGCGCGATGAAGTGAAATCGCTGGATCGACCGAATCTTTTTTTAAAAAAAAAAAAAAAAAAAAAAAAAAAAAAACACCCCAAAAAAAAAAAAAAAAAAAAAAAAAAACCCCCTCTCCCTCCCCCCCCCCCCCCCCCCCCCCCCAAAAAAAAAAAAAAAAAGATTCCTATGGTTTTCCTATGATTTCAGCAAGAGAACCCGGGCGGGAAATTTGTAGATTTTTTGTGAAAATTAAGCATTGGGTTTTTGATGTTTTTATGTTGAAATGCTTGCAAACACAAGGTGTTCGGTAGGATTCTGACATGAACGCGCGCGTGTGCTCTTTGTGGTAATTTTTGCAATGGATTATCGCCGTGGACGACAGGACGTCCATGTCGAGAGGAAAAAATAAGAAAAATGTTGATTTTGTATTGTTTTTTACAGGTTAGGATGGGACCCCCCGGATGCGGCCCCTATCGGCCGGCCTGAGGGGGGAGTAGGAGTATATTCTAATAAGGAATAAGGATAGGAGTAGGAGTAGGAGTAGGAGTAGGAGTCAAGCTAGCCAGTTCGAGCGAGTCAAGCATGGCATGCCCAGTCCCACCCGCCCTCCCACAACATAAGAAGCAAAGCTGGCACAACTGGGGGCCGAAGTCACACCGGCCAGCCAGTTTGGTACAGCTGATGCGGCCGCGATGGCGGTTGCCAACGGGAACTGGCGAGCGCGTGTTGAATGCCGCGCACGCATTGCCAGACGAGTCGAGAATGGCCCGGTACACCGCAGGAAGCCAGGAGGTGGCCGGAGGAAGCCCGACGGTCTGACAGGATACCCCGAAGCATTTTTGTGAAAAAGCATTGGGTTTTTTTAATGTTTTTATGTTGAAATGCTTGCAGACACACGGTGTTCGGTAGGATTCTGACATGAACGCGCGAGTGCGCTCTTTGTAGTATTTTTTGCACAGGATTCGCGGCCTGGGTGCATGACAGAGCATCGCGAGTGCACCGCGCGATGACGCGAAATCGCTGGATTTGACAGAATTCTTAAGATTCCTATGGTTTTCCTATGATTTCAGCAAGAGAACCCGGGCGGGAAATTTGTAGATTTTTTTGTGAAAATTAAGCATTGGGTTTTTGATGTTTTTATGTTGAAATGCTTGCAAACACACGGTGTTCGGTAGGATTCTGACATGAACGCGCGCGTGTGCTCTTTGTGGTGTTTTTTGCAATGGATTATCGCCGTGGACGACAGGACGTCCATGTCGAGAGGAAAAAATAAGAAAAATGTTGATTTTGTATTGTTTTTACAGGTTAGGATGGGACCACCCGGATGCGGCCCCTATCTGCCGGCCTGAGGGGGGAGTAGGAGTATATTCTAATAAGGAATAAGGATAGGAGTAGGAGTAGGAGTAGGAGTAGGAGTCAAGCTAGCCAGCTCGAGCGAGTCAAGCATGGCATGACAGTCCCACCCGCCCTCCCACAACAAAAGAAGCAAAGCTGGCACAACTGGGGGCCGAAGTCACACCGGCCAGCCGGTTTGGTACAGCTGATGCGGCCGCGATGGCGGTTGCCGACGGGAACTGGCGAGCGCGTGTTGAATGCCGCGCACGCATTGCCAGACGAGTCGAGAATGGCCCGGTACACCGCAGGAAGCCAGAGGTGGCCGGAGGAAGCCCGACTGTCTGACAGGACACCCCAAAGCATTTTTGTGAAAAAGCATTGGGTTTTTGATGTTTTTATGTTGAAATGCTTGCAAACACACGGTGTTCGGTAGGATTCTGACATGAACGCGCGAGTGTGCTCTTTGTGGTATTTTTTGCACAGGATTCGCGGCCTGGGTGCATGACAGAGCATCGCGAGTGCACCGCGCGATGACGTGAAATCGCTGGATTTGACAGAATTCTTAAGATTCCTATGGTTTTCCTATGATTTCAGCAAGAGAGCCCGGGCGGGAAATTTGTACAATTTTTGTGAAAAGGCATTGGGTTTTTGATGTTTTTATGTTGAAATGCTTGCAAACACACGGTGTTCGGTAGGATTCTGACATGAACGCGCGCGTGTGCTCTTTGTGGTATTTTTTGCAATGGATTATCGCCGTGGACGACAGGACGTCCATGTCGAGAGGAAAAAATAAGAAAAATGTTGATTTTGTATTGTTTTTTACAGGTTAGGATGGACCCCCCGGATGCGGCCCCTAATGCCCGGCCTGAGGGGGGCCGGCCTGAGGGGAGTAGGAGTATATTCTAATTAAGAATAAAGGATTAGGAATAGGAGTTAGAAAAATAGTAAAAAATTAAAAAAATAAAAAAAAAAAAAAGAGTAGGAGTAGGAGTAGAGTAGGAGTAGGAGTAGGAGTAGTAGTAGTTAGTAGTCGTAGTAGTAGTAGTAGTAGTAGTAGTAGTAGTAGTAGTAGTAGGTAGTAGTAGTAGTAGTAGAGTAGGTAGTAGTGTAGTGAGTATAGGTAGTAGCTGCGATTAAAACTAGTAGTCAGTTAGTAGTAGTAGTTAGTAGTAGTAGTAGTTAGTAGGAGTAGGAGTAGTAAGTAGTAGTATAGTAGTAGTAGTAGTAAGTTAGTAGTAGTAGTAGTAGTAGTATAGTAGTAGTAGAGTAGAGTAGTAGTAGTAGTAGTAGTAGTAGTAGTAGGTAGTAGTAGTAGTAGTCGGAGTAGTAGTAGTAGTAGTAGTAGTAGTAGTAGTAGTAGTAATAGTAGTAGTAGGTAGTAGGTAGTAGGTAGTAGGTAGTAGGTAGTATGTAGTAGGTAGTAGGTAGTAGGTAGTAGGTAGTAGGTAGTAGTAGTAGTAGTAGTAGTAGTAGTAGTAGTAGTAGTAGTAGTAGTAGTAGTAGTAGTAGTAGTAGTAGTAGTAGTAGTAGTAGTAGTAGTAGTAGTAGTAGTAGTAGTAGTAGTAGTAGTAGTAGTAGTAGTACTAGTTCGGAGAGCCCAAGAGGCTCTTCGGAGAGCCCAAGAAGCGCTTCGGATGCCCCAAATGGCTCTTCGGAGGCCCCACGAGGCTCTGCGGAGAGCCCAAGAGGCTCTTAGGCGGCTGCAAGAAGGTCTTCGGCGGCTCCAAG
This sequence comes from Prorocentrum cordatum, assembly GCA_963575745.1. Taxonomy (NCBI): domain Eukaryota; class Dinophyceae; order Prorocentrales; family Prorocentraceae; genus Prorocentrum; species Prorocentrum cordatum. The sequence goes on from CAUYUJ010015426.1 coordinate 262,717, forward strand.
AGGCTTTTCGGAGAGCACCAGAGGCTCTTCCGAGAGGCTCTTTGGGCCCCCCCTTCACCGCATTCGATAATTAATACACTCGGGAGGACCCTTGGCCACACTAACACCCACGGGGCCGCAGTAACAACCAACGGGCCGCAGTAACACTTTATCTCCTCCAACAGGACCTCATAAGGCCGCCAGACGGCCCAAGAGGGCCCCAACTGGCCCCCAGGAGGCCGAAGAGAAACCCCGAGAGGCCCTCAAACAGTTCCCAAGGAAAACGAAGCGCCCGCCAGCAGGCTTCGACAAGGCAACCAGAAAAAAGTCACCAGAGCGCTCGGAGGGCCTCCCCACGGAGGCTCACGACAGGCGAAAAGCCCCCCAAGACGGCCTAGGAGACTCTCCGTCAAGACCCGAGACGGCCAAAACACTAATTCTCCATTGCTGCTTGAAGGATTCCCAGGCTCTTGCCATCCAATCCCTAGAACGGCCCAACACGGCTCCAGGACCCTGCGAGGTCGTTCCAACACGGTCCGAGAGGCATCCAAGAGAACCCCAAGACGCTCCAAGAGAGCCCCGAGACGGTCCCACGACGATCCAGGGCGGCCCCGCGACGGCCCAGGAGGCGCCCAACACGGCCCAAGAGGCACCCGAGACAGCCCCGGACGGCCCAGGAGGCGCCTACGCCGGCCTCCGAAGGCCCCCACACGGCCCAGAGGCACCCAAGACGCCCGAACAGAACCCCCCGTAGCCCCCAAACGCCCACAAGACGCCGCTGGACCCCTTCCTGCGGACCGTTCTCTCCTCCCGAGCTACTTTGCTCACCGTGTCCTGGGGCCCTGCGAAAGCCCCCAGGAGCTGAACATTACCAAACATGTTCTCGGGCCTCCAAGGTGAGGTCAAGGTAGACGGGGTCGGAGTATTGAGCCGCATCGTCGATGCGGCTCGATTCGGAGCCCGAGTTTCTCACGTAGACCTCGGCGAAGCACCGCCGACGTCGCCGCTGCATCGCCGATACATGTGGAAGGCCTTTCATGTGCCGCCTCGATTCTTGGACGACGCGAGGGGGCGTCTCCCGCCCGCCCGCCATTACAGGGCGATGTGGGAGGCGAGCGCAAATCACCTGTCACTTCGTGGCAGCTTACAGTGGACGGAGTCCACGGGTCAGCCCTAGTCATCAGCTGCAGCGCTGGGATCAGCGCGTGCGAGAAGGGCGAGCAGTGGCAGCGGGCCCTGGCGCTCTTCAGCGAGATGCGGGAGGCGAAGCTGGAGCCCGACGTCATCTGCGCTGTAATTCTGGCCGCTGTGCGTGCGACATGTGCCAGCACTGCGCCAGCTTTAGGTCGGCCATGTCCCCCCACAGGCGGATTTTGGACGAACAAATAGGAATAGTCAAAACAGATTCAAGAGTAGTCAAAAAATATTAGAAATCGTTTCCATCACATTTTTTGATTTTTTTCAATAATCCTCCTGTAGAGGGACGTGCCCGACTTAACGCCAGCTGCCCCCGACCGCCCGGAGCGCTCCGCCGCTCAACGACGGCTCCCGAGAGCCCCCGGGCTGCTCTAACATTCAAGGGAGGAAAAATCACCTGGACCGGACAATTTCGTTTATTGAACGGCTTCGGGCGTTTACTGAACAGCCCTGCCCTGTTCGGTTCCTCTGGTGGGGGCGTTTACGGAACGGCTTCGCGTGCCGGGGTGGTGATTATCGGGGTGGATTTTCTGCCCTTTGAACACGGCCTCGGGGTGCCCGAATATGGATCCAACGTCAAGGATTTCGGAGATACGCCACATGCAAGTTGATTGCAACAATTTCAAAGTAGTTTCGCGTCGGTGATGTATAATTGCTTCACAACTTACTCCTAACTTTCTGCAACTTTCTCGCTCGTATCGGTTTCGCTCGTGCTGCCCATGATAACTTTTCTCAGAGCGCGAATTACCTACCCCGCTTTCGCTTCCAGGCAAAGCCAAGTCATACCACGCGCCTCCTTGTCAAGCGGCCTGACCAGTACAGGCCGCAGTTTGGCATCGCTTGGTATCTCTTGGAAGCGAGGTCTGCTTGCCCCCTATTTTCATGAGTTTCCATAACTTTTCGCCACTGTTCATCATTCCCCACTGGGCCTTAAGGCGCTCCGGAGGGCGCGAGGAACGGGACGGCCCGCCCCCCGACCGCCCGGAGCGCTCCGGTCCGCTCTCCGACGGCTCCCGGGAGAGCCCCCGGGCTGCTCCACACAACACGGCCGCCCGGCGGCCCGAGCGTGGCCCCCCCGGGTGCGCCTTGGACGGCGCGAGTCAGGAGGGGAAGAAACAAGCAGACACAATTAGTCGTCGATCCTCAGGAAAATGTGGAAAAATATGGGAAGTGGGGGGGAAGACAAACACCAAAAAATATAAGAAAATATGGGGAACCATTTATTTGTGTGTATTTATTTGCGTGTCCCAGGGCCCCCTCAGTGGGGCCTGTCCCCCTGCAGGCGGATTTTGGGCGAAAAATCAAAGACCACCCAACAACAAGGCACCATAATGAATCAAGATAGTCAAAACATCGTCCCCAGAGTATTTTTGGACTGTGTTTGAATATTCCTCCTGTAGAGGGACAGGCCCGACTTTTTTCCAGACGGAGCTCCATGATCACCATCCACCAAATCACCCCAACCCGACCCGACGGATTCAATCTGCCCTCCATTTTCTAGTGGGGGGGGGTCGGGGAACATTGAAAAAACAGATGGAGCCCGTATCCAACCCCAGATTCGGGTCAGATTCGGGTCTTGGGGTTGGGCTTCGGGGTGGCCTGGAAGGGAGCCACATCACAGCCCAGCACGGTCCGACGACGGGCGCCGGGTGCTTCCGAAGACGGCCCAGCCGGGCCCCGACGACCAGGAGGAGGAGGAGGAGGAGGAGGAGGAGGAGGAGGAGGAGGAGGAGGAGGAGGAAGGGGAGGAGGAGGAGGGGGGAGGAGGAGGAGGAGGAGGGAGGAGGAGGAGGAGGAGGAGGAGGAGGAGGGAGGAGGAGGAGGAGGAGGAGGAGGGAGGAGGAGGAGGAGGATGCGGAGGAGGAGGAGGAGGAGGATGCGGAGGAGGGGAGGAGGAGGAGGAGGAGGAGGAGGAGGAGGAGGAGGAAAAGGAGGAGGAGGAGGATGCGGAGGAGGAGGAGGAGGAGGAGGAGGAGGAGGAAAAGGAGGAGGAGGAGGAGGAGGAGGAGGAGGAGCTGGGCCCCGACGATCGCCCCCCGAGGCCAAAAGCACGGATGCACTGCACTTTGACTCGAAGGCTCGCCGTGTCCTCGCCACTCTGGGCCGCGGGCGGCCCCGAACCGGCGTCCTTCTGGCCCCGAAGGCAGCCCCAAGAGGGCCCCAGATTCAAGTCGGGCCTGTTCCTTTACAAGAGGAATCCTCCATCGTTTTTTTGAACATTGTCTGGGGACGAATGTTTGAATATGTTTGAAAATTTTTAGGGTATGTTTCAGTATTTTCGATGTTTCGTCCAAGATCCCCCTTTAGGGGGACATGCCCGACCTAACCCTAGGAGCTGCTCAACAGGCACCAGAGCGAGCTCCAAGACGGCCCGAGACCCCCAAGATGACCCCAGGACGACCCAAGACGCCCCCGGGACGGCCCACGAGGGCCCAGGACGCCCCGAGGAAGGTCCCACGCGAGCCCACGAAGACGGCCAACGTGGGTCCCAAGACGGCCCAACACAGGCCCTGGAGAGCCTAACAGAGCTCCAGGTTGCCCCAGGAGATACCCAGGAGGGCCCCAACAAGACACCCAGACGGCCCCAGACCCCCTTATCATGGCCTGAAGATGACCTAAGGGCCCCCCAGTACGGCCCAAGAGGGCCCACGAGGGTTCCGAAGACGGACCCTCGAGACCAGAAATCAAGCAAAGACATAGTTTTCCAACATTCCCCACGCTCGCCATGACGACATGACGGGCCCAGAACGGCCCCGCGCAGCTTCAGGCATTTTCGCGATCGCCCCGCGATGACCCAAAAGGCCCCGGCGAGCGCAACAAGACACGCCAAGAGAGCTCCAAGCCGGCCCAAGACAGCCCCCGACGGCTCACTGGAGTTCCAGGTGGCCCGTGAGGATGCACCGAGAGCTGCACTGGGCCCCCAGACCCCCACCTTAGCCCCAAGATTGCCCGAGAGGCCCCCAGGACGGCCCCCGGGGGGCCCACGAGGACCCCGATGATAGCCCCACAAGGCCAAACATCAGCAAAAACCGTGTCTTTCCCAATGCTCCCGCACAGTGTCCCAATTACACGGCCAGAATGGCCCCACGCGGTTTCAGGCCCTTCTGCGATCGCCTTCAATTGGCCCGAGATGCCCCGACGGGCGCACCAGACGGTCCAACAGGCCCCCCCCCAGAACCGGGCCCAGACGGCTTGATAGAGCTTCAGGTCTGGACGCCCGAAATGGGTACGGAAAGAATGGGTACAATGCCCAACAGCGGATCTTGTTCATTTTGAACAGGACTCGCTGTCCACGCCGCCGCGGCCTGTGTCCATTCGGGACAGAAGGCCGCCTGCCCAACAGCGGCCGCTGTTGGTTTTGGACAACATTTGTTGTTGGGCATTGTCCCCATTCTTTCCGTACCCATTTCGGGCGTCCAAATCAGGTTGCCCCCCGAGGCACCCCCAGAGCTGCCCAGGAGGGCCCCAGACGAACTCCAGCACGGCCCCAGAGCCCCACCGGGGCCCCACGGCTGCCGCGGAGGCCCCCGGGACTCTGCGGGCTGCACGCGTCGAGCCCTCCCACGCCGATTATATGAGGGATCTTCTACTATCCTCTCCGCCTCGGCTTCCTCTGTTTGGAGCCCGCACCCCCCCCTCTCTGGTACCGCGCTTCTCCCCTCATCCTCCTTATCCTTCTCGTCCTCCTCCTCCTCCTCGACTCCTCCTCCCCCTCCTCCTCCTCCTCCTCTCCTCCTCCTCCTCCTCCTCCTCCTCCTCCTCCTCCTCCTCCTCCTCCTCCTCCTCCTCCCTCAAGCAACTTGGGCTCGAGCACCATTTTGGCCGCTCGCTCGCCCACCCGCGGTACCTGCCCGAGGTGCTTGAGGCACACCGCTACCGTTGGCACACCCGTGCCAGCTCAGAGCGGTGACCGAATCCGCGGATCCCATGTCGGTCAGACACTGGTCATGATGCAAGGGCTGTGGACAGAACGAATACAATGATAGGCTCGAGCAGAGAGACATGAAGTGTGGTCGATGTGGACGCAAAGTCAAACTATATGTACCATCCCCGAAGAAGAGCATCCTGAAGAGGGTATCCTTCGACGACGGCGCCAGTGGAGGTGGAGGCAGCGCTGCATCCACGCCCAGGAGCTCACCGAGGGGTAAAAGCAGTGGCGTAGAGGACGACGTCATCAGTCACCTTCGTTCGGCATTGAAGGCAGCAAAGGACCCTCACATGCGGCAGCGTCTTGAGCAACAGATCAAGGAAGCTCAAGAGACCAGCAGCCACAGTTCCACAGGGTCAGTTCTGCAGGCACTCCAACGTGCCGATGGTGCTCTTCGTGATGTCAACAACCGACATGATCAATCGGTCCAAGCAGTCGCTCGTCTCCAGAAGAACCTAGCGGCGGCGCAGGCCAAGGAGCAGAAGCTCGCGATCGAGGTGGCGGAGGCCGAGGCTGTGCGCAAGCAGGCTGCGGCCGTGCTGGCGTCCCAGGAGGGAATCGCCAGCGGGCGCCCAGAGGCAGCCCAGCCGCAGCAGGAGAGCCAGAAGAAGCCCTTCGGATTGCATTGGGATGAGCAGCTATTTCGAGACATCGAGAACCTCGATTGCGAGCAGAGCGAGAAAGATGAGTTGCTAAAGATCCGCCAGGAACTTGCCGACACGCAGAAGACGTTGGAAGGGAAAGCGGATCAAGTCGCTTCGTGGGTCGAGAAGGCCAAGAAGATGCAGGCTGACATCCAGGAGCGGATCAAGAAGAAGAGGAAGCCAGACGTGGACTCACCCGCGGCCGCCGCCACAGCTGGCGAGAGCAGCGCCGCGGGCAGTGCCACGGAGGCTCCTCCACAGGGCGCGGCGCCCTCGGCGCAGCATGACGCAGCCGCCGAGGAGCGCGCGGCCCGCATCCAGGCTGAGGCCGAGCGGATCTCGCAGGCTAAGTTCGCCGCGATGCAGCAGAAGGAGCGTGAGCAGCAGAAGCAGATGCAAGGGGACACCGCCTCCTCTTGACTATCTGTGGAATCGGCAGATTCGAGTACCTCACGCAGTACATCATCGTCATCGAAGGAGGTTTCGTCGTCGAAGCCGTATTGCTCGCGCTCACGGCCAGGGGAGAATGACTTCACTCACATCTTGTATGGCAACATCACCGCCATGGGGGAGAAGGTGTGGCAGTTCATTCAGGAGGCATGTGAGCACCGCGCTTTTGATTTCTTTTGTCTTGCCGAGACTCATGTCTCCAGTACTTCCTTGTCTAGAGATTGGTTGCCCAAAGCTCGCAAGGCGAAACTCAGAGTCTTCGCCAACCCGGCAAGACTCACTGGTCGCGCCTGCACAGCCCAGGGCGCCGAGCGAGCCACTGAGGGCGGGGAGTGGGTCTTGGCGTCGGGACATCTTCAGGCCCACTCAATGATGCCTCAGCTTGCTCTTGCTGATTTTCAGGCCGACGGACAGGCCGCGACAGACGGATTTTGCGCCGCACTTGTACACATGTCTGGATACTCGTACGTACTTGTCACATTTTATGGGCTCACGGCAGTGGGCCTCACAGGCGACAATGTGCAGAGATTTAATCGCTTAGGCGCCTTTTTATCGTCATTGCAGCTCCCGTGGGTTGCCGTTGGCGATTACAATGTGCCTTCGGATGTCCTGCAATCATCTGACTTTCTCACTCGTGTAGGCGGTGTGGTAGTCAAGGCGCCTGTGGAATACACATGCGACGCGGGCAGAGAAGGCAGCCACATTGATTACATTGTCAGGTCTCACTCAGCTGTGGCTTACCTTGCCCGGGTTGAAGCTATGATGGCGGTGCCGTGGAAAACACACTGCGGCCTCCGTATCACCACGCGCTCATCAGGCAAGCAACTTATCACGAGGTGCTTGTCGCTACCTGCACGATTGCCCCAGGTCGCAAGACCCAGTCAGGCGCCCATCCTAGGATCCAAGACCCAGGTTCAGAAGCAACAGCGGTCGGTCCGAATGCAAGCTGCCAAGGTCAAGCGTCAGGAGCGCTACGACGGGCTTTTTGGCGACCTTTGGCCAGAGCACACTGACGCCTCGGCAGCTGCTAATATTTCTGCAGATGCGGAGCCCGACCGCGAGCCAGACTTGGGACCCGAGGACTTCGAGCAGTTTGAAGAAGATCCTTGGGCGTCGGAGCTCAATTTCTGTCCTGGCCGCGAGCTGGGTGCAAAGGTTCCCTCATCCACTCCTGACGGCCTCTCGGGGTCCTCAGGTTGTGGGTCTGGGACTGTTGGACCTGGAGTGGGGCCCGAGATCGGCGTGCCTGTCGAATGTGTCTTTTCTCCCCAGCAGCAGGTTAGTCAACAGATCGACGAGCGCCCGTGGGTATGGAACCCAGGGGCGCCGCATGTATTCACGTTACCTCAGTACACGCCGTCCATCACTTGGGGCCTCGTCACTCCTGATGCACATGATTCGTCTGTTGGAGAGCCAGTCGGTGAATTTATTCCCCCACTCCCCAGCGTGTTTCAAGAGCCGCCCCCCCAAGTCAGGAAGAGAGCCCAGTGTCATTCGCTATCCCAGCCGAGACCTGGATCCAGGAGAGATCCGAAGTCGGGGTGTTCCCTTCTAGTGTTTGCACTCCCCATGCTGCCTTTGCTTCTTCCGTAGCCGCTAGGCTTGAGCATGGTTCAATCCAGGATGTCTCGGCGTTGTATGCGTCTTGGGTCACCGCGCTCGAACGGACGATCTATGTGCATCATGGAGTGGAAGGGCCCCCATCTTTGGGGCGAGCTCGTGGGTATCGCTTTGTGGTTCAGGAAGTGCGTTTACCAGCCAAGAGTCGGACGGTTCCGTATCGCGATCGACTCACATCCTGGTGGGAAAAGACACACACGGTTCTTCAAAGATTGTACAATCATCGAGCTCGCGCCAACGGTATCATTCAGCAGAAGCAGCTTGAGCAAGCATGCAAACATTTAGGGGACCAGGCTCCTGACGATGGCCATCGGGGAGGCGCCCCGCGGACGTCTTCGTCCCGCGGTGGCGAGGCGGCGCGCCGGCGGCGTGGGATTTCGCTGTGACCTCGGGCCTCCGCGCGGACTTACTCGCGGCTTCTGCCGCGGAGGGCGGCGGCGACGCAGCAGCGACCCGCTACGAGGAGCAGAAGCGCTTGCACTTGGACACGCAGCGCAAATGCTCAGAGGCCGGCCTGACGTTCATACCGATGGTCTGCGAGGCCCACGGCGGCGGTTGGGGCCGCGAGGCGCGACGCGCCTTCGCGGTGCTCGCAAAGCGCGCGGCCGACGCTACTGGAGACGACGCCGCGCTCGCGGCCGATCAGCTTGCCCAGCGGTTTTCGATTTCCCTGCACAGGGAAAATGCGCGGGCAGTGCTGCGGCGCCTCCAGCCGCGAGCGGGCGCGACGGCCGAGCGGTTAGCCGCGGCCAACGCAGCCGCCACGGCGGATGCTGTGTGAACCACCCCCTGCCCGCCTTCGCCGTCGACCCCGCCCGCTTTTCCCGACGCCCCGCCTGACCCCAAACGGCCAGCAACCGCCACGACGACCACGACGATCCCTTGGACCACGACGACCCACGACGACCCACGACTTCCACCGACGTCACTCGCCCCCTCCGCCCCCCGCCCGCCCCTGCTGCCTTGCTGCCTTTGCCGCCCTCCCTCTCCTCCTGCATGTTGGCGCTTGTTAGTTAGTTGTGTTTTTCTTCCTCCTGCTCCTCCTTCTCCTCCTGCCGAGCTCTCGCCGGCGCTGGTGTGCAGGACTGGGGCGGGGCCAGCACTGTACCTACGGGAGGTGCCCCCAGTTGTTTTCCTCCGCATCTTAGCTCTTGTTCCTCCTCCTCCTCCTCCTCCTCCTCCTCCTCCTCCTCCTCCTCCTCCTCCTCCTCCTTTGGACCTGCCCAGCCTAGGGGGCTGGCTTGGCAGATGTTGGTTTTCCATCCGCCTCCCGCGGCGACTTTCCCTGCCCACGCTCCCGAGGGTTGTTGCGCCCACGTGCCGCGGTCGGGCACGGTGGCGGGCGCAGCGACAGCTTGCACAGGCCGCTGGCCATCGGGGACTTCGGGTTGGTTCAGACCCATCCTGGGAGGTTTGGAAACAACTGTTGAAGTCCAGTGCACGTCTGGTCACTCAGGACAAGCTGCAACTGTTGGTAGGAGCCGCAAAGAAGATTGCTGCGAGGTGCCGCGCTCGTGCGCTACGGGCTTCGCTGGCTGAGTTTAAAGAATGGATGGCAGTTCCCACGGCAGCAGGCGTTTTGCATAAAGCTATGAGGCAGGACCCTGTACCTTCGGAGGAAATCATCCAAGGGGCTACTGTGGTGTTTCAACCTCGGGATGTTGTGGACCTGCGGGCCAAACCATTTCGGGACCTCTGGGCGAAATCAGCCTCAGCTGAAACAGATGCGAGGATCATTCACGCTTTTGCAGTGGCACGCGAAGCGGCTCGTGACGAACCGCTGGATGTGCTTTCAGTTTGCGAGATTCGACAAGCGGCTCACGCCATGAAGGCACGAGCTGGACAAGGCGTGGATGTTTTAAGTCCTACCGATATCGAAAGGATGCCCGATATTGCGTTGACTGAACTTTCCCAACTATATGCCGTTATCGAAGAGACACTTGTTTGGCCAGCACAACTTGGGCTCACTATTGGACGGCTTTTACCGAAGAAAGTTTCAGGGGATCGGGTCACCGGGCTCCTTTCGATGATAGCACGAATATGGAGTCTAGCCAGAGAGCCACATGTTAAGACTTGGGTCACTGAATCCGAGCCCATGTGGGGTGCAGCTATTCAGGGCAACGCCGCCCTGAGGGAAGCCTTTTTGCGAGTTTGCGAGGAGGAAGTATCTGGGGCTCTCGGCATCCCTACGGGCCATGGTCTTCTGGATATTCAGGGATTTTACGATTCCATGGAATGGTTTCTACTTATACCAACGGCTCTAAGGTTGGGGTACCCACCAGTAATTCTACATCTCGAGTTATTGCAGTGTATCATGCCACGGTCGTTGGGACAAAGCGGGGCCTACGCCGAACCTATACTACCTACTCATTCCATTGTGCAAGGCCTCCGTGGAGGCACTCGATTTGCCAGATGTTTGACGTATTTCATTCTTTCTCGTGTCACGGTTGCTCACCCAGCTATGGGCACTAGAATTTGGGTCGACGATTTGTCCCAACGGGTACGGGGCTCACGGCGTGCGATCAGACTTTCGCTCGTCCAAGGCCTCTTGGACACATGCCGTGCTCTCACCAGCGAATGCCTCACAGTCTCACCCAAGAGCGTGGTGCTATGCACCAACCTGGGTGATGCGCAGTTCGTTTCTGAGCAGCTTCGGAAGGCAGGTTTTCACGTCAAGCCGTGCACTCGGGCAGGTTATTTGGGCGTGGACTTGAGTGGGGGCAAACGACATGTACGACAGCAAAGGGTCAAACGTGTTCGAAAAGCCGTCACCATGCACAACAAAGTAGTTCGATATGCACGTGCTGGCAAAAGATATCATATTACTAGTAAACTTACGCGCGCTGGCACTATGGCAGCAGGACTATATGGGCACGAGCTGCACGGAGTATTCGGCACTCACCTCACGAGAACTCGGCGCCAGATGGGGCATGCCTGCGGATCAGGGAAGAGGGGGCGATGTTTAACCACGTTGCTCGACTTACGCAGTCCAGGAGGAGATCCAGGATACGCACTTCCCAAGGCATGTCTCCGTCTGTGGCTGCAGCAGTTTTTGACCTTGCCAACAATACGGCAGGGCATTATGCTTGCATGGCCGAAGATCTTGCAGCGCATGAAGGAAGCTCCAGCAGGGCAACGTTCACGGCTGGTCCGCGGTCCCACTGGAGCTGTTATTCTACATCTTCTGGAGGCTGGGTGGAATCCTGAATTACCTTGGCTTTGGAGGGCTCCAGAGGACCACGAAGGGGACCTGGAGATGTGGAGATTCCCCCCTTCTGAGCTTTCTGGAAACATCCTGGATGACGACCCTGAGCCCCTGCTGGAGGACTTTGGAGCTACTATTCAAGCCAAGTTGTGGCGCGAGGCCGCCCGCCATTTTTGCGGCGAAGGAATGCAGTCTGGAGTTGATAATATGTCGCTGCGGAGACTCATTCAGCAGCTTCAGTCCGTGCGGCAGGGCAGGCGATTGGCCGAGATGATGGTTTCGATTGCTACGGGAGGGTCCTGGCCGCGTCAGAGGCAGCAAGACGAAATCGCGGGTGAGCATGAGGTTTTGTGTCCCAGGTGTTCCGCTGAGCCCGAAACTCAGTTTCACAGGTGTTGGGGGTGTGCTGAAAATCGAGGGGCCCAGGCCTACGACGACTCAGGGCATCTCGTTTGCGCTGCATACGCGCAACATGAAGCCGAGCCTTGTTTTTGGCTGCGAGGGATAATCCCAGCCAGGTGGACCGCAGCACCTCCGCCAACCATGGAGGAGACGTGGCATCTGGTCGGCACCAACGCGACAGAACCACCTGGATGTCTGGGGGAGGGCACTGAGGCGCAACCCCTGATTGTCTTTGGAGATGCTTCAGGAGGCAAGGATTCTGGAGATCCCAGGTTCATGAGGGTTGGTATTGCAATCACTGTGCTGGAGGCTTTTTCTCCGTGTGTCATTCGCGCTTCCGTCCAGGGCCCTCTTGCGGGACGTGTGCAGTCTGTCCCCAGAGGGGAAGTCAGAGCTTTTCTTTTGGCCTTGGAGTGTACTAAGGACCATCTGGTGCATGTGACCGACTGTGAAGCGGTCACAAAAGGATTTCATGAGCAGATGCACGCACGGCCCCATGGGGCCAACAAAGATCTTTGGAATGCCATCGGAGGACAGCTCAAACGTCGGAGGGGGCAGGTCTCTGTATTGTTCGTCAACTCTCACCTCACAGGCGAGCAGATCGTTGATGCAGGCATCCCGTCCTGGTTGGCTGTCGGCAATCACTGTGTAGACGAATTGGCCGCGCAGGCGGCACAAGCATGCAGATTGCCCGACGAGGTTCGGGCTTCCATCCTGACCATCGAGCGCACGGCGTGGCTCGTCAGGCACCGCCTCCTTAGGGCCAGCTTGGACACGCTGCAGGCCGAGGAGCGTGGTGGAGCGCCCCCGAGGGTGAAGGGCCCTCCTCCTCCCCCTCCTCCTGCCCCCTCGGTCGTCCGTGCTTTCGTGTCGGAACATAGCCTTGACGAGACGAGTGTGGGCGCAGGTGCCTCAGATGTTTCGGGTCTGCCTCGAGAGCAAAATTGTCTGAGTGGCTCACCTCGCCCTGTTTCGTGCCAGATGTTGTTTCTGATAAGTTCAGGGGCCTTCCGATGGGGGGGCGGCTCCACGTAGCTGGGGGGTGGGTTGACACGTCGCACAGTTTGAGATTGTCGAATGCTCAGAAAGTTTGGTTTTGTTCTGGGTGTGGCCACTTCGCTCATCAGCAGTTGAGAGAGTTGGCCAAACCCTGTTGCAGGCACGTAGCTCCTCATAGGAAGGAGTACCTTTCCAGATTAGAAGTCGGCAAGTGGCCTAAGGTGCTTAGTCAGGCTGAGCAGCGCTGTCGCTTGTAATCCGTTCGTTTCGACCACTTCGTGGGATAGCTCGCAACTCGCAACTCCTCCTCCTCCTCCTCCTGAGAGGATGCGGCGAGACTCGACGACGGGCGTCCCGCTACCGTCGTTGCCACCAGACCCCTGCAAGGACCACTCCGAGATGCGCCAGACCCTCCCAGGACACTTGCAGGCCGCCTCCAGCCCCAGAGCCCAGAGCCTGCAGCAAACCCGAGAGCCTGTCGGTCCCAGACGCGCACGTGCCGCCTGCGATTGGCGACACATGCGCGTTTGGCACCGACAACTTGATCTGCCAGCCGTGGATTTTTCACTGGTTCACGCTAGTCTATACTACAATGCCAGCCGCAGCGCGTGCGAGGTGACCGGCAGTGGCTCGGGGCCGCTCCCGGCGCTCCTGGGGCCCTGGCCCATCGCCGGCGTTCCCGGAACCGTTGCGGCGGTCCCGCCCATGACGTGTTCACGAGAGCTCCGAGCGAGCCCCAAACCGGCCCCCCAGGGTTCCTTGAGGAGCCGAGTGGCCCGGAGCACTCCAGACGACTCCGAGGACGCCCCGAGGAGCCCCAAAAATATGGATTTTCCATTGGTTTTCGAGGGTTTTGTCGGTACGGGTTTTTTCGAGCACGAATAGCTGAAGAGAACCCTGGAGGCCCCCGCGACGCTCCCACGAGGGCCCCCACGAGAGCCCCAGGACGGCCCACGAGGGCCCCAAGACGGCCCTAGAGGGCCCCAAGGCGGCCCAAGAGGGCCCCAAGAGGCCCCCAGGAGAGCCCCAAGAGAGCCCCAAGAGGGCCACAATAATGCCCAAGAGGCCCCCCAGACAGCCCCAGACGGCCCGTGATCCCCAAGACAGGCCTCGCAGAGACCAAAAGGGTACGAAGTTGGGCCCAAAGGGCCCCACGAAGACCCCTGACGGGGCCTCGGTGGCCGAAGCGTCGCGCCTCCTGGGAGCCTCGGCGTGGCCGCGCGGTCGCGCGTGCGAGTAGCAGAAGCAGTGGCAGCGCCACGGGCCGCCCAGAGAGCCCGCGGGCCGGAGAGCCTCCGGGCCGCTCCTCGACGGCCCCCGGAGGCCCTTGGAGCGCTCGCCGACGGCTCCAGGACCCCAAGATCGCCCCAAGACGGCCTCACAGACGCCCAAGAGGGCCGAAGCCCCATGACGGCACAAAAATGCATCAGAGACGGCCCCCGAGGACCGCGTGGACGGTGCCGAGAGGCAGTACTTGTGCGAATTCCAAGAAGGTTTCGAGGGTTTTCCTGTTCCCGCCACTTCGGGCCTACAACGGCCCAGGATGGCCCCGCGGGCTTCCCACATTGCCCCTGCACGGTTTCAAGAGGGCCCCAGCAGGGCCTGCAGACGGCCTAAGAAGGCCCGTAGACGGCCCACGAGGGCTCCAAGACGGCCCAACAGAGCTTCAAGTGACCCCCAAGTCAGCCCCAACCGGGCCCCAGATCCCGCCCGAGCGGGCCCAAAGCGACCTCCGAGACGGCCCGAGACCCCCAAGATGGCCCTAAGACGCCCCAAGAACAGCCCCAGATGCCGCCCAAGAGGGCCGAAAGCGACCTCCGAGAAGGCCCGAGACCCCCAAGATGGCCCCAAGACCTCCCTGCGCGGCCCCCAACCGAGGCCCGCAAACGTGTTCCCCTCACCCTGACTGTGCCTGAAAAACCATGTGTTTTTGCTAATCGCCCCCAGGCCCGGCGCGATTAGCAAAAACCCATTCCTTTTCACGCTTCCAGGTCAGTGCCCCTGGAGCTCCCCCGACTGCTTTCCGGGGTGGCCCCCAGACGTGGCCCCGTAAACGTCGGCCCCACACGTGGCCCCCAAACGGGACCCCCAAAGGCGGCCCCCACATAAAGCCTCCGAAGGTCGCCCCTACCGCCCCAGTAAGCGTGGCCCCTGAACGTCGCCCCCACGAGTATCCCCCATGCGCCCCCAAGCCTGGCCTTCACACATAGCCCCCAACCACTGCCCCCAAACGTGACCACACATCTGCCTCCGAAGGTCGCCCCTACCGCCCGCCCCAGGGACGCCCGAGCTGTTCAACTTCGACGAGCTGGTCGCCTATGGCGTGCGAGTTCAAGGCTCAGCACGCTGTGGATTTCATCCACGGGTTCACACTAGTCAGCTACAGCGCTGGGATCAGCGCGTGCGAGAAGGGCGAGCAGTGGCAGCGGGCCCTGGCGCTGCTGAGCGGGATGCGGGAGGCGAAGCTGGAGCCCAGCGTCATCTCCTCTCCTATAATGTAGCGCTCACCGCTCGCCAAAGTGTCGAGCAGTGGCAGCGGACCGGCCCCCTTCGGCGGCCACTGGCACGGCACCAAGAGGGCCCGAAGACGGCCGAAGACGGTCCAAGAGGGCTTCCGAGACGGGCCCCGAGCGCTCGAAGACACCCAAGACAGCTGCCCGACGGTCCAAGAGGCCCCCCAAAATGCTCCAAGTGGGCTCCAGAGAGAGCCCCAGGAGAGCACGAACAAGGACAAATCGTCACACACCCCAGGGAAAACGTGCATTTCGGGAGTTCCCGTGCTTTTTGTTTTCGAAGCGTCCAAGACGGCCACACAGGCCCTCAAGATCGTCTCAAGATGCCTCAGGTGGCTGCCAGGAGGGCCCCAAGACGGCTCCTCAGCCGCCCATGGCGGCTCCAAGAGGGGGCCAGGACAGGGTGGGAGCGCTCCCGAGGAGCCCCAAGAGGGGGCCAGGAGGGCCCCCAGAGGGCCCCGACAAGGCCCCATGACGCATGTACTTGGGTGCCCCTCTCGCAAGCCCAAGAAACATATCAAGCACATGCAGTTTGGGGCCCTCTTTGGGGCCCTCTTTGGGGCCCTCGGGGACGCCCGTGCGACCCTCTTGAGGCCTTCGGGCCTCTCCAAGACAGGGCCGGGTGCGTTCTGCCACAGAAGGGCCTCTCGTGGCAAAATGGTGGGCCCGCGCCCGGCGGCGTCCTGGGGCCCTCTTGAAGCCCTCTTGGAGCCCTCCGGGGGCCTTCTCCGTGCCCTCTGGCACGACCCGCCCATGGTTCGGCAACCCCCGCCGCCAGTGGCAGCAAGCGCGGGTACACGCTAGTCAGCTACAGCACTGGGATCAGCGCGTGCGGGAAGGGCGAGCAGTGGCAGCGGGCCCTGGCGCTGCTGAGCGGGATGCGGGAGGCGAAGCTGGAGCCCGACGTCATCAGCTACAATGCTGGGATCAGCGCTTGCCAGAACGGTGAGCATTGGTTGCGGGCCCTGGCGCTGCTGAGCGAGATGCGGGAGGCGAAACTGCAGCCCGACGTCATCTTGCCTACATTGTAGGGGCATTTGCGTGCGAGAATGGCCTGGTGCTCAATGGCTGCAGGACCCCCCTGGCCGTCCTGAGAGCCTCCTGGGTGCCCCAAGATGGCCTCAGACTGCCTCAGGACGGCTCCGAGACATTCACGAGGGCCCAAAACGACCCGATAGGGCTCCAAGACTCTCAAAGGTGGCCTCGAGACAGCCGAAGAAGCCCCTAAGACTGGATCTTGACTGCTTTGGGCGCCTGTTTCGAGCGGGTGGAGCCTCTCCCACATAGGACCCACTGCCGCAGACAGTCGCATGTTAGCAGAGGTCCAGAGCCAGACCCCCCCCCTTTCCGCCCAGTGCCGAAACGCCGCATAAAAAAACGTTCACAGGGGGACCCCCCGAGACAGCCTGCAGACGCAGCACTCCATGATTATTCCGTCGGCTCACAAAGGGCTGTGCGCCTCCAGCCCGCCCCCTCCTTTGCTCGCGAGGCCCCGGCAGCTAGCTGTGCGGAGCACCTTCCAGCTCGCGTTCGACTGGCTTTCTTCGGGTGATCGCTTTTGTATGTAATTACGTAATTACTGTTTTGCCGATCGGCGTGGGCCCCGCAACCCTCCCTCCCTCCTCCTCCTCCTCCTCCGCCTCCTCCTCCTCCTCCTCCTCCTCCTCCTCCTCCTCCCTCCTCCTCCTCCTCCTCCTCCTTCTCCTCCTCTTCCTCCTCCTCCCCCTCCTCCTCCTTCTCCTCCCTCCTCCTCCTCCTCCTCCTCCTCCTCCTCCTCGTCCTCCGTTGCCATTTTGGCTCAAGTGCCTCGGCCGCCCCGTTGCAGCAGTAGCGGGGGCAGTTGCGCCTGAGTGGGCAGCCTTTGAACGGCTATCCCGAGTGTTGTGCTCGGGCGGACACATTTCTTTCACTGATATCCCAATCAAGGCTTTTCTTCCCTCTGCGCCGCCGCCATGTCTCGCACCGCGCCTGTGGACCCGATCCTGACTCCCAGCGACGCTGGGACCTCCGCTGGCAGCCAGACCCCTGGGAAAGGAGTTCTCTCCAGCCGTGCCCACCCGTCCCCGTTCGGCAAGGGCCAGGTTCCGTCCGCATACGACCCGCTTGCCAGCAGCGACCCGTGGGCCGCTGCTAAAAAGAGACGAGGCTGCGAAGTCCCAGGTGGTCCCCCACAGAAGGCGATCCAGATTGATGGCTCTGATGCAGAACATATGGAAGGATGCACTCCTGGAGCCGGATCGGACCAGCTCCTCGACTCCTACGGCATCCTTGAGGCGGACGACCTGGACGACGGTGTGGAGGCCTCTCCCAAGCCGAGCCAAGGCAGCACGGCCCCAAGTGCCCGTTCGCCCGCGTCACCACAGCAGTTCGACCTCGCCGCTGGCGACGCCAACTCGCAGGAGAAAACAGAAGGCGTGGACACTCTCGGCATGAAGGCTGAGCTGCAGGATGAGAAGGACTGCGGCACGGCCACGCCCCCTCCCCCCCCCCCCCCCCTAGTGCCCACCAATACGGACCTAATGAATTTCTTTATGAAGATGGAGAACGGTCACAAGCACGAAGCTCGCGGAGATCCAGATCTCCCTCGGCCAGTACGATTCTGCCATCAAGGAGATCAACCAATGTCTCGACCTGCAGAGCGCCGCCGTCCAGGAGGCCATCAACCAGGCGAGCAAGTCGGCCACCCTTCACCAGCTGGAGGCTAGGATGGAGGCCAAGCTCGACGAGAAGATCAGCGCCAGGGCCGCCATGATCCAGCAGTCGGCGCCGACCTCGGTCGCAGGGAGCAGTGCTTCCTCCACCAGGACTCCGGGCTCAATCGGGACCCGCCGCAACGACTCCGATCCCACGATGGTCTGGATCGGCGGGCTCCCGCATAAGATGCTTGCCTCGGCTATGCATGCCCGCGCCGATGCCGCCATCAAGGCTACGCCGCTGGGCATGGCTGCCAGCGGCCAAGCGAAGTGCTACAACCTGAACCGCAGATGCTCCATCAAGTTCGGCTCAGCGCCCCACGCCAAGACGTTCCTGGAAAGCTCGAGCTGAAGTTTCCAGCGGGTGGATCGCAACAAACGCCCTCGCCCATTGCGAGCCAGGATGGACGCCAGCCCCGACGTCCGCAAGAAGAATCGTTTCCTCGGCGCCCTGTGGCAGCAGCTCACAGACCACGTGCGCGCCGCGAAAAAAGCTCGACCCCCTCACCATGAAGATAGGGAGCAGCCCGCACAAAGAAGTCCTGTTCGTGGCCTGGCATGAGGATGCGCGGGCGCTCTTCACCCTGAGCGAGAACCACAACGAGCAGGTGGACATCTTCCCCGGGATGGCGCCCCTCAAGGAGTTTGGGATCACCGACGCCCAGGCCTGCGAATGGATCCGCATCGCCATGCTGTAGGAAACTATCGCGCCGCGCGTGAGGAAATTGAAGAACACGCTGCGTCCGCTGACAACCTGTTCCACCCGTGCTGGGTATTCGATCCGACCCTCATCCTCTTCTACTCCGTCTGGGCGCTGGTGCTCGTCTTCTGGTTCGGGCGACTTGCTGCTGGCGTCTGCCCGCTCTCTCCCGCCCTGCTGTAGTTCGAGAGTTGCTGCTCGTGTGTGTGTGTGTGTGTGTGTGTGCGTGCGTGTGTGTGTGTGGGGGGGGGGGGGGGGCGCGCGCTGGGGATTCTCGCGGCGCGGCCGGGGCTCCGTCCGCCAGGTCCAAGGAGGGAAATCCTGGCCGAGGCAACGGAGACCAGGAGTGTGCTAGCAGTGGCTCGAGCTCCTCCTCCAGATGGGGATCCAGTTCCACCGTTGGCTCGGTTCCCTCTTCCTCCTCGTCTTCATTTGATTCGTCTGGCAGTTCCAGCAGCCTTGTGCAAGTGAGTTTACAACCGTTTCAGATCCGAAGCAAGTTTTCAGTTGTCTCATGGGATACCAGAGGGTTATTTGGTTTTTCCAGCACGCCGATTGAAACAACGCGAGCCAAACGCAGACTTTTGGCCAGACTTGTTCAGGAACACAGCGTTGCTGGTGTCCAGGGGGCCCGCGGAATCCAGAAGACATGAGACTGCTCTCTCGCCAAATCCGAGATTCGCACTTTTTTGGGAGCTTCCGCGCCCGTGAAGGAGCTGGAGGCTGCATGATAGCTCTTCACCCTGCTCTCTGGGCCTTTCAATCCTGAGCTCCGTCGCCGTGAGCAATCCAGAGTTTTACAGTGTCTTCGGCATGTGCTGAAGAATCAGTGCTCCACGCTGTCCATCGCGCTTGGCGACTGGAATTTCCCGAGCCTCGGCGTGAGTAGGGCCCGCAGCGGCGGGGGATGCGCCACCCCGTCCAACGCGTTGGCCAGCGAGTTTCGCATGTTGTCCCCTTAGCTTTTAGAATTCCACCAGTCTGAGTTCACCCGCGCGCCCCAGCTCGCACAGGCCGGGTCAGTTGGGAGGATTTATCGCGTTTATACCAACAATTTTCCCGCACAGGCCCTGGGCCCGTTCCCCAACAGCATCGTTCTTGGGGCCCCGAACAAGCCGAACACGCCGTCCGTCCACGCCCCTGTCTGCGTCGCGCCTTCTCCGTGCTCCAACCCTGGGCCCCCGAAGGTGCTTTCGTGGGTTTCCCGGCGTCCATGGTTCGCCGAAGAAGTTGAGAGGCTACTCCAGGAAGTTGGCCCACTCCCCCACGATCTCGGAGTTGCCCTTCAGGAGGCCAAAGAGGTCCTACACGGCGCTGCTAAGCGCGTTCGTCGACGACTCGAACTGCGCCCAGCCGGGAGTACCGACGAGCGGGTCACTTGGTCATTATGTTTAATGCGAGCTGTCAGCACAGGCAACGCCAGCTTGGTGAACAAGGCTGTTAGTTGCTACCCGCTCGTCAGCTGACGGTGTTAGTTAGTTCATCCAGGCCGACGGTGTCGGCTGGTGTCAAGATCGACAGTTTTACGAGCACTTGCGTAAACTCTCGCTTCGGAGGATCCAAGAGCGCCGAGATGACATCGAGAGAGCACCTATGGCCCCCCCCCCAAAAAAAAGGCCACCCTCAAGGATCGCCTCGAGTCCAACACCTCCGCCTGGGGCAAGTTGCAGAAGAAGGTCTCCCTCAGTGGGCTCGTGGGTCCGACGGGGCAGCAGCTGCGCGACCCCGACGACGTCGGGCGTGAACGTGCGAGGCATTGGGGGGGCCATCCGTCAGGAGTTTCAAGGACTACCAGAGAGCTTCTGAGGCCTCGCGTTCAGCCATGTCCCCTTGGAATCCTTCGGGGCCTCGAGCTCCCCGAGTTCACGGACCCTTTCAAAAGGATGTACGACGGCCCTCCTGGGCCCGACGGGATCCCGCATTCGTGCCGGGCCCGCGGCGGCCCTGAGATTCAGGCTCTCCTGTTCCAGGTGTACTCTTCAGTTCTCCGAGGGCTGCTCCGCAGGGGCGACTTTAACCGCGGCATGGCTGTTTTCCTCGCGCAGGGCGAGCAATCGCACGACACTATAGGTGCAGGTACTTATCGGACTCCTGAATATACGAGGCCCATCACTCTCAGCAACACGTGCATTAAGGCTGTATCCGCTGCTATTAACACCCCCTGGGCTCGGCACGCCAGCAGACCTGCCTGAATGTACAGAAGGGGAGCATCAAAGGGCGCAGTATGACTAACAATATTATCGACATCGAG
Source organism: Prorocentrum cordatum (assembly GCA_963575745.1). Classification (NCBI taxonomy): domain Eukaryota; class Dinophyceae; order Prorocentrales; family Prorocentraceae; genus Prorocentrum; species Prorocentrum cordatum. Next base: position 283,298 of record CAUYUJ010015426.1, read on the forward strand.
GCCGGGGCTATGTCTTGGTTCTGTCAGCACGCATGCAAGGAAGCAGGTTTTGCCGCTTTCGACGTGAAGACGGCCTTCCCCAGCCTCCTTCACTGCGTGGTATCCTGGGTCCTCCTCGTCATGAATATACCTCCTCATATCAGGCTAGCGGTTGCGGCGCTCTATCACAACGTCAAGATTTATATTTTCTTTGCGGGGCTCCGAGGGCACCACTATCTACCAGAGCGATGAATGCAGCAGGGGCGCCCGCTTTCGGGATTTCTGTTCAGCCCGCCGCTCGACCCCATCCTTCGCGCGATGTGCCTCAAAATCCCGCGGCCTCTTGGGACTATCCGAGCTTTCGCCGATGACGTTGGCCTCGTCGCCCGCGGTGTTTACCGTGTTATTGCTCTCTCTCTCTCTCTCTCTCTCTCTCTCTCCCTCTCTCATTCTTTCTTTCTTTCTCTCTCTCTCTTTCTCTCTCTCTCTCTCTCTCTCTCTCTCTTTCTCTCTCTCTCTCTCTCTCTCTATCTCTCTCTCTCTCTTACTCTCTCTCTCTCTCTCTCTCTCTCTCTCTCTCTCTCTCTCTCTTTTGTTCTCTCTCTCTCTCTCTCTCGCTCTCTCTCTCTCTCTCTCTCTCTCTCTCTCTCTCTCTCTCTCTCTCTCTCTCTCTCTCTTTCTCTCCCTCTCTCTCTCTCTCTCTCTCTCTCTTTCTCTCTCTCTCTCTCTCTC